>VWZK01009188.1:285956-382686 GCA_013396935.1 Baryphthengus martii | reverse complement strand
TTTTTTTTTTTTTCCCTCCTTCCATGCAGGTATTGTTGCAGATTGCTGTGCTTTTCCGTGTTACTCTGTTGCAACTGTGGTTTGCTGCTTACTGTGATCTCTCTATACAAAGTTTCTAAGTTGTAGTGATGCACTTGGACAGATGAAGTTTAAAAATTTAGTGCACTAATGAAGTGTGCCATGTACCCTACGTGTTCTGGCTTGTCAGTCTTGTGTTTTGAGGTGCTGCGAATAAATGCCAGTCATTCTTTCCATGCATTCTAAATCCTTCCAGAAATACAATGTGAAAAGTGATATAATAGCACTTTTTTCTAATTTAGAAAAGGCACAGTATTACTTCGTGAAGGAAAAGAATATGAAAGATTCAACTCAGTGGTGATTACCCAAATGAAATTGTCATTGCTAGGTCTTTAGACCAACCTAGAAAAAGAAAAGATAAGCCATTTAAACATACGTTAGAAAACTTAAAATCTCTGTCTTCAAAATAACATAATTCCACATTTTTTTCCTTAGAAATGCTGATTATTTTTTCCTCTCTTGTCTTGTCTGTTCTTTTGGTCCTTTTCTCTTTGATTTACAATGTTATGTGGGATCCAAGTGCTTGTGTATAACAGTGTTTTGTTAAGGTGATGGTAGTCAGATGAGAGATGTGAGTGGTTTTCTAGCAGAGAATACCACAGCGATGCTCTACTACTGAGTAGAAGAGACCTTTATATTGGCAGTGGGTGTCACAAGAAAGCAACTCTTGTTGTGTGCCTAGAAATTGTTTAAAAATAATGATTCTAGCAGACAGTGTAGAAAATGGTTCTTATTTGACTTTTTGGTAACTACATATAATTTATAAATAATTTAGTATACAGTACTTTTCAAACAGATTTAACTTAACTGTAAGAGTAGGACACAGCTGATCTTGTGAAACTGAGGTGATGAACATAAGCTGCTCAAATGAAGTAATTGCAAATGATAAATAATAAACTTGTTGTTTTGTTTGGTTTTTTATTTGAATTGATTTGATCCACTTGAATCTTTTGTTAAGTAACCTGTTCTTGTCAGCTATAGTGGTACAAATCATTGTATAGCCAGGTGTACAGTTTTTCAGCTCCTTGGCCATTGATAACTTGTTACTAAACATGATTTTTCTTAGGACTTAGCAGAGAAGCCTTGAATTGCTAATATGTTGGCAACGCCAGGTGTTGGCAATACACTTGAATTCTAATAATGAATCTGCAGGAAGCAGTGAGACATTTGCATCTTTTTTATTTTTTCAGGAATATGGGACTGAATATCATTGCCCAAATATATCAGGATAGTGTGGAAGCAGAATATCAGTGTGGGTGTTACAGAAGGAAAAACTAAGCAGGTTGTTTTATTGCCATCATGTAATGCAAAGTGGTGGTATCTTAAGCTATACAAATTTTAAAACCTGGGTGCATTCTTTCATGCTGTTTTATTTAAAAAAAAAAATAAAAAAATTACCAGGTGCTCATCTTCTCATCTGATTTTCTTTCCATGTAAGCTTTCAAAGGAATAAGGGATGGAGGAAAGATTAGAAAACAAAAGCTAGGTGTCCACATCAAAATGTTTGGTTTATGTGTTTGGGAATTTAAAGGCATTGCATAAAATAGTCCAGACAACACTAGAAACACAATCATTTCGTGTTCCCTCTGAGTCTGCAAGGTTCTTTCACAGAAAGCTTCACATGGTAGACCTCTCCCTCTAAGTGGCAGTGAAGATATTTAAATGTGTGGTGGTTTTTTTTTCCTCCATTATTTGGAGAATGAATTATTTTTATGAAACCTGTTTGCTGATGCATACCAAGTAGATGCTTAACTCTTGTTCTCTTAAGTGTTCATTTGCCAAGTAATCGTACCATGAATGAAGCAGTTCTGGACTATTTATTGTGTTCCATGGCAGTCATTAATGATCAAACAAGTGGAAAACATCAATATCTGTTTTCTTTCTATAAACTGTGACTGATACTTCCCTTGTTGGAATATAGTGTGCCTTAAGCTTCCATTGTGACTTTAAGGTAGGCTTCCCCCCCTGCCCCTCCCCGATGTATATCAACTTGCATGTTAAAATTGTTTTTCTTCTGAGAGAGGAAACTAAATTGTTCATATGATAACCTTTTTTTTTTCCCCTCAGTTGCCACCTCATCTGTCTAAACTGTTTCCCCTCAGTTGCCACCTCATCTGTCTAAACTGTTTATATTCCCCAGTATCCGTTTTTATACATTGGTTTTATTAATTGTCCAGGGTACCTTTATTGTCATTTAAACAAGTTAAAATATGCTAGTTCAAATAGCTCCATCACGTGAGAGAGCACATGCACATCTGTGTAAAGTGACTATGCAGCCAGATGGTAATTTTCAGCTCTGCTTATGAAATTCAAATGGGGAAGGAATGAGGTAGTAAAAGAACAGAAAGTCTGAATTTTGGAGCATTCCATATATCCCCCCAAACTGCTATGTAGTGCACATCAAAGGTAATACTTTGGATTTGTTGTGTTTATAACTATGGTCTCTTATGGGAAAAAAAGAGCCTATTGAAAAGGTTGCAGGTTTGGCTGTTAAATAACTTTTCTGAAGTTGTAAAATTGTCATAAAATCTGGGCTTATTTTAAGGAAAGCAGAGAATAACTGGAGATTCTACCGAGGTCAGGCATTAGCAGAGTGCAGTAGACTTTCTGTACTGAGTAACAGATCCGCTTGAAACAAAAAGACTTTAGCCAAGGGAAGATTATACAAAGAATTGGCACCGAGCTTATGCTATTGTGTACAAATCCTCAAAGAGCTATGACTTGATGAGGAGAAAATGTTTTCTCCTTGTATGAATTTCCAAATATTTAGCTACCCTGGAAATAATCAGCACAGCTGAAATTAGTTTCAGTCACTAAAATAAATTTTCTGTAGCTGGCCTTCTATTGAAGGATGATCAATAAATACATGAGTGTATATATGGATGTATGCTTTAGTGAGGTGGCATGGTAAGGTTTTTAGAGAGCTTGGCTTTTATTTTTCTTGCTTCTCAGTGAAATGGATATCTATTCACCCAAATATGATTAGATCTTGATAAGGAAAAGGAAAATTTCCTTCTGGAAAATGTTGGTGGCAAACTCCTAATGACTAATGGAGGGCCAGCCACGAACTAGTGGCTTACAGGTCATTGTCCAAACACTGGGAAATGTGCCAATCACAAAACCACTACTATGATAGGCAGACCTACCGAAAATATGGGACAATTGAATTACAGTATATATCTGCTGGAGCATTTTGCAAAATTAGATTTGTTTATGTTGTCCAGACAGTGTGTAAGTTCTTGTTATGGGTGGTGGCATGCCTCCTGCTACAGTGAAATACAATGGAATCCTCCTGATTACCATAGCAGACCATCCATCAGCAGCAACCGTACTCGTGTTCTCCTGTGTTACCTATTTGGAGCATACAGCGGGTATTCTTTTTAGTCCTCTGATTTGTGCTCTCACAACACAACGTGTTGCTTTGCCGGCAGCCACTGACATGAGTATTATTGAGCCTCAACAAATGATGAACCAACTCTTCTACCACATGGAATAGTTATTACCCATATACATGGTGTTAGTGAGTACTTTAAGAAGTTTTAATTGAAGAAATGTTTCTTTTCATTCCACTGATACAGCATCTAGGTTTCTTCTGATGTTTTCTGTGGGTCCTGATGGTGAAGAGTAATTGTAGTAAGTGCCGTAAGGACCCCATGAGGGAGCTGGAGCTTGATTCTGCTACTTGGTGCACTTTTAAGAACCATTCTTAATACATCTTCAATTCATAGGTGTCTATCAAAGACAGTGCCCCCACCCCATCAGCTGTGCTGTGCACTTTCTTTTAATAGGCACACCTTACGAACTTACAGATCTCGATAGCTAGACAAAAAGATATTTGGAGTCCAAAAGAAGTGTATCAACTAAAAGTAGTGGCAGTGGCCTAGCAAACAGCAGCACTTCTTTGCATCCTTAGGTTAAAGTGCAAGAAGTGAAGGAGGAGAGGCCTGGCTTCTTTGTACAGGAAAGAGTATGCCTGAACATTTTTTGAGGAAATGTGTTGTTTGTTTCTAGAAAGAAAGATAAGTGCAAGGGCTGTTTAGTTTAGTAGATTCTTAGTGAGAAGACTGAACTGAGTGGAAGATTGTTGATACCACCACAGAGATATCACAAGAGTTAGAAATAGGTTAGCAGAAAACTTACACTGATCAGGGGAGAAAAAATTTTTGAAGGATTTGTCTGCAGTGACTGTCAGGTTTGTAAGAGACTTGGTAAGGATGCAGGGTGCCTTGTTAAAGTGAAGTTGTTCAGTTATTCTCAATACTTTCTGAATATTCTCTAGCAAAAAACAGCAAGAGACTGATCCTGATGTTCACTTTAGCCTAAACCTGGCTTTCTACAGGACAAAAGCTGTTTGCTTAAAGATTCATTTCAGTTACCTACTCAGATAACTGTTGCATCAAGGGTGGGAGTGTCACATTTGCCTGCCAGAGCCCAAGGGCTTCACTGAGCAATTTTGCCAATTTAAAAAGCAGGTTGAAGAGTTCTACCTCAGCGCCTGGCTAAGGGCTCACACTGAGACAGTAGTGACCTATTTCAGAGCCTGGTTAAGGACTTACACTGAGACAGTTGAAAAGTTGAACTGGATAGGTTTGATTTATTAAAGCAACAGATACAATAGGTTCGGAATTGCCATTGATAAATGCACTAACTTCAAAAAGGTTAATCGAGCTAGTAATGCTTGGGTAACATCTGATGCAGTCGGAGGCACAGGCCTGAGGAATAGCGCTGATAGATAACCGTAATGCTAGGAAAAAGGTATATCTTATATTGGAGGTGCAATTCTTGCCAAGAAAGTGTCCCTATCTTGAGTGAAGGAAGAGAAATACAGCCTGTTGATTGTCTCTGCTAGACTTCAGTCTTCCTGCCACCACTTGCTCCAGTTCCTCCTAGAAGAGGTATTGGCCTCATAATTTTTTATATCCTGATCCTGTCTGTCCTGCCTTCTAGGTGACGTCCAGCGTGATCTGGGCAGTGAGTTGAGTGACATAGCCGTGTATGTTTATCGTATACTCCATTAGGCTCATTACCGTACTTAAAAGCGTAAACTGCAAATTGATTTTGCCGTTAATTAGACAGAGGTCTTCACTTAGACACTTTGGTCTTCAAGATTTATGTAAGAGCTGTTTGCTTTTGTTGGTTTAGCCAAAACAAGACCATCTTATCTTCACAGCAGTCCCTTCTCGACCCATTTGGCATGTCAGCTTAGTGAATCTCTGCTGCCAGAGATAGCACGAGAATCTCGTGGTTGCAAACACTTTAACCTTTCTCCCAAAGTGCACTAAATTAGCTGTATTCATGTCTCATGGCAGGCTAGGCCATTATCCCACACTACGTCCATTATAGTTGTGTTCTAGGAAAAATACTTCTTGCATCCTGGGAACAAGAGCTAGAAAATCAAGATGATAAAATCAGTCTTCAATCATTTAATGTTCTCTCATGCATTTGAAATCCCAAGAACCGGAAACTTAGACAAAAACTGATTCTACACACAGAGATGATATTGGAGTATGACTTTTTAAGGAATAATGACTATTTTTTTTTATAATGGTTGCGAATGTTTCAAATTTGGCCATTGTTATGTGTTAATTTAGTGATATACCAGAGTAGTTATCTGTTTTTATTTATTTATTTTTTTTAAAACTGATGCAGATAGAAAATATTTTTGACAGTTTCAAGTAGTTTATTTGCTAAGTTGTCTTTGTATCAGTAATCCTTTTTTTGGTAAACATGGCTATTGTAAACACTGTCCAACAGTAGTGGAAAGTCTGGTGAAAAGATACCTTGACTTGTTCAGGATACTTTTGACTGTTGTTTGTATTATGGTGCTGTCTGCAGTTCCTGATTCTGTTGTGCAATAGATTGAATGATCTTAACAGGTTTTTTTTTCTACACCATGAACTGAGAAAATGGAGTCTTTCTAGTAGGATTTAGATATCTGTATGTGAATGTTAGCTGTGGTCTTATGGTAGAAATTCTCATGTGGTTGTCTTGTGGTGAGGCTTTTCACTCAAAACCAAACCTTTTTGTGTATGTGTATCTCAGAAAGCTGTATCAGATAATTGGCTTTTATGGATTAGAATTCAGTAATTGAAAGGACTTTAAGAAATTGTAATGTCCCAAGTTATGCATCGTATGGAAGATAGCTCAAGCTTTTCAGTCTTCAGCATAGAAGTGTGATGGGACCTCATGCTGCTAGGCTTACTAGAATGTGGGTCTGGATCTGATACGGTAGTCAAGCTATGCAGTCAACCACATCTAATGTCTGATCTCAGTGTGGTTGATGTTGACCAATTTTGAAGCCTCTAGTTCATGCATGTTCAGTTTTGTTTAGAATTGTCATATTCTAATGTTTATTTCCAAGAGCAGCTACAGCTCACATGGAAGCAACAGTTTGGAAATATGGCTTTTGTTCAGATTAACTGTGATTGTGGCTGTCATCTCACAGTGTTGTTACCCCAGTTACTGAGAAAAATTTCCAGTGACAGATCTGGGTAAGTATGCAAGAAAAATTGATGTAAAAACTTTCTTCAACTCACTGAATATTATGTATGCTGTAATGATTTTTTTTTTTTTTATCCCCTCTAAACTTACAGAAATGTCAAAAAAAGGAAATAATTAAAAAAAGGAGTTTAGGGTGGTTATTCATGAGTCTTGGGAGTCTTAGGGTATGGGAGTACTCTGGATGCTACTTGCGTTGAATACTTTGCAGTGTCTGAACTGATTACTTTTCAATTATAAATTGCTTTGAAATATTTAAGGCAATTGCTGTGCCAGTGATTTAGTAAAGTCTCCTGAAGACTTCTGAAATTGCTAAGAAACATTGGTTTTGGTGCACCCAAGTAGTGGTGAAAGCCAGTTAGTAATGGTAAATAAGCAAGGTGTTGGATGTTAGTGAGTGTATGTCTATGATAGTCTTCCAAAACATTATCTTTTGTTTTCAGAGACATGACTTAAGAGGCAGAAACGTAAGGAGAAACCCTGTACTTAAGATGGCAAATTCTATTAAAATAATAGAGAAACACTCTAATTATAGCAATTCTTCAAGACTCTTCAGCATTTGTTTGTGTGCAGAACACCTAATAAGTGTCTGCAGTTTGCTTCCATTAGTAACACTTTTCTGCTTGAGTGTTAAATACTACCTTGAGTTTATCCCTAACTCCCCTTAGCTATATGACTCTGTCACTTTCCTCTTTTGCTGTTGTAATAATTTGTCAGAACATCATGACACATGGTGGACTTTATTTTTTTTAATACAATTTCTTATGTAAGACAGGTTTTTTGGTAGCTATTCTATATTATACAAGTAAGGATAGATACAAAACTGGTTTTGGCAAAGTGTGTGTGATTTTATTTATTTATTTTTTTCTAGGTTTTTTTTTTTAATACTGATGCTTTTGTTTGCTGCTGTTTCTCATACAATATTTGAGCAAGTCTTTCTCCATTTTATCTAGAAGTGTGAACTTTGCAGTGGCGCAGCTTGCTGTCTGCAGTTTCAAGTGAGTTGAAGATGTGTCTGCTTTTCTCTTCTGTAGGCTAAAGTACTCTGCTCCTTTTCCTGAAGGGAGATGAGAGAGAGTGAGTGTTAAATAAGAGAGAGGGAGTGTTAAATAATCAAGCCTGGAAAATGTACTTTCACATAAGCATCTTATCGGAATAATTAAGTTTTTTTTTTTTCCTTCTAGCTTTTCATAATCAGCTAGTGCTTGCAGATATCAGTTTTTTCTACCTTTGAATTTGTTTAGCTAGTGCTCTTGTCAGCTGAAAGAAGAAAAGTTTCCAATGGGAGAGTTTTTTGGAAGCATGTCAGTATAACTGTTCTTCTGGCAATGGCATGATGTTTTCATTTAGACTGTTCTCATGCTCTTACTGGCAGTAGGCTGTAGCAGCTGGGATACCAGCATGTTTGCTTTCTTGTGACATGGTTTAGTCTACTTTTTTTCAGGCTTATCAGTTTAAGACAATAATTTTGTAGTATATTTTTTGCCCCCCCTGTATTTGAATGACCTTTTACCATTATACAAATAATGAAAAAAATGGCAATGAAATGATAGGAAGTGGTAGTTCTGGCTTCCCTTCTGCTTTTGGAAATGACCGTGGTTATTGAATGGCTGAATGCTATTTTTTTTTGCCTATAATTCAGTGATCAAGCAATCAATTATCTTCCCCTCTCTCTTACAGAATTCTGGATTTTGCCAGGAAAATAAAGCTTTTCCCAGCTCTGTCAGTTAATGCAATGATGTTGGTATGGATAGAACTAATGTTGAGATGGGATTTGTCCTAATTGTACTGTCTGAATAGGTGGATAATATGGTATTTTTGCTGTTTTTTTGAGTGCTAGTGTGTCTAAGTATGTGGTCTTAATTTATCCATGTTAACTTTAAGATTAATCCTCTAAATAATTTAGCCAAGAGTATTCTTGTTTTTGTTGAAGAAAATAATTACTGGCTCATGCGTAGTTAAAAATGCAAATGCCTTTTAGTATTTTATAATGAGAGTAGTTAGTCTCTATCATGATAGTAATCGTATTTTTTGTGTTTACTTATCCTAGTATAATCTCTTACATGTAGCACCATTTAGTTTTTAAACTGTTCACTTGATTCTGCCTTTTTTTTTATCCTGAAAGTGCTAGTTCAAGCTCTTATGTGCATTTCGATAATAGAGGTGACTTGTAACGTACGCTGCCCTCTTACTTCTTTGAGTATTGAAGATGTACAGCAGGAGTTGTATTGGTTCTGTCTGTCTGGTTTCTGTGATGTGCTCTTGGGTTTGTATTTGAATCTCTAGTGACTGTACTCTTTAATATCTTAGTTTAACAAAAAAGTACTGTGTAAATAAATTGCGTGTTCTCTTTTCCTTCCAGCTGTGAGAGGCTACTGATACTGCCATGATAGTACTCCTGCCGTGGAGTAAAGAATGTATGGTGAATATTTTTTTGGGAAATCTGCTATGTAACCAGGAGCTTATAAAGAGAAAGTTAGATGGTCACTTGATTATTTTCCATTAACTAGAACTTTTACGATTCTAGATTTATTTAAGCATTGAATAGTTGCATACTGGTAGAATATGAAAAAAATAACTCAATGTTTTAGTAAGTATCTTAAACGAGGAACTGGCTGCTTCTGTTTCTGATGTCACAAACCAGAGTTGCTGTAGAGGAAGAAGGACTGCAAGAATCTAATAATTTTAATAGTATTTGGCATACACCAAAACACATTTTACTTGTGTTTTGCAACAGAAAAGGGGAAGGTAATGATACAGGCTGCTACGTTGTTTTAAAAGGCATAGTATCTATTCTTAATAATTTTCATCAATCACCAACAAAACATCCTGTGTATGAAAAGGAAGAAGCAGGGTGAAGATAATCCGTAGGTCAAAAAGCAGGGAAAGATACACTAAAGAAACACAGTCTCTTCCTTTTTTCTGTCTCCAAAAGCTGTCACAAGGCAAAAGAGAACTAATGTGTTTTTCACTAATCTTACCATTAGTATAAAACACTGCCTGTCTTACCTGCTTTCTGCATGAAAATCAAATCCAATTGAACTGAAGGAAATCAGGGGAGAGTATCATGCTGCTGGTGTTTTTTTGGTTGATGTTAATTTGTACTAATGGCAACAATATATACTTTTAGTTATGCTATTAAATTCACTTAGCTTTGAGGTTTACAAAACAATAAATAAACTCTGTGCTAAGAATAACAATGCAGTTTTAGACTGTGCTGTTTAGTATGCCTGTTTATCAAGTTTACAAATAGACAAAACTAATTATTTCCCATTAAGAGCAAATATGAGTGAAAAACTGTTCATTTGATGTTTGTGTTTTGATTTTTGGGCTTTCCTGTCCTCCTGCATGATCATTAGGTTGCTTCTCGACAGCTCAATTGATTTATTTCTTTTTCAGTTTTGTCTGGATTTTAATAATGACAAACGGGTTTATTCATAGAATGTGTCAGCTGCCTTCAGGTTTGCATTAATAGAGAAGGAGGCTTCTAGAAACAAAAACCACATCCATTGAAATTAACTACAGTGTCCTTTTTGGCAGATATAGAGCATGGTGTGTATATATATGTATAAATTAAATATATGAAGAAGGAGTGTATAAAACTAAGAAAAAACATACTAACAAGGTTAAGAAAAAATGTCCCTGCTCATGGCAGGGGGATTGAAACTAGATGATCTTTAAGGTCCCTTCCAACTCAAGCTGTTCTATGATTCTGTGATATGACACAGGCATGATACTTCATCCTAGGATGCCAGGTAATTTGAATTGTACCCACTTTTGGTACAAACCGTAGCTACAAACCGTACTTCAAAAATAGCTGGAAAGATTCAGCTGGGTGGGAGGACCGCCAAGCAGAGTTACAGCTTGAGCTGTGACAAAGCTAAGGTACTATAAATTTTTGAAGAGAAGGGCCAGTTTACTCTGTAACCTTCACTGTGATTCTAACCAATGAAATACTGGGTTTAGGTTATCTTGAAAGCTAGAATACATGTCTGAAAGCTCAAATGAATCTACAGCTTTGCATTGATGGATGTTTGGGAATTCACAGTGAGTTCTGGCAGGTAGTGAATTAGGCTCTGGTGAGCCCATGGCGCCTATCATATTCAGTGTCCCTCTGTGGTAGAAAGCAGTTGGTGTTGAACTTGGTTTTCAGTCTTGCTTTCTTCTTGGATCCTTACTCCTGACAGTAACTAGCACTAGTACTAGAAATATATTTAATGCCTATCTTAAGGTTGCACTACTTCAACTTATTTCAAATTTGATCAGAAGGTGTTTTGAGAGGAGACCTGCAATTATGAAAGGGAGATGAAATTGCCAACTTTTTTTTTTTTTTTCCTGTGGTTGGGTATCTACAAATTTTAATTTGTTTGCTATTTTACGATGTGGTTTTCAAGCTCTACTTCAATGGTAGGCTGGGGCTGTCCATTGAGAGAAGCTGGATATTTCATAACAACATTTACTTGCCAAGTCTCTGTTTTGCAATTGCCTTCTTAAAAATGCACTAATTCTGAATGTGTTGTGTGTTCAGCATCCCTCTCTATCCACCTTTGCTACTTAAAACAAAACCTGTCATGTCACATTGCTGCAGAATAAATTGGAATGGAGATTCCTACTATTGAAACAAGAAATAAGCCCCATTTTCCCAAAATATTTTTACCATTTGATGTAAGCATGTTATTTTACTTTATAAACTGTCTGCATTCAATGCAACTGGAAAGTATTATGTCTTATAAAAAAAATCTAATTTAATCTGTTTGTGATATCTGTGCCATTTTACTGTTTACAATCTTTAAGACTTGTTAAATATGTTTGAGCTTGTTTCTTTTTAAGGATGGCAAAATCTGTCCAATTCTCTTTCACATCACTGTTTATTCTGTGCTACACTTTGAAACAACAGAGATATCAGAGCCTTCATTTTTCAGTGTAAGGCTGCAAGCTAACACCTTATTTTCTAGATCTTGGGTTACTAGATAGTAGTAGTTGAACATGTTTTCCAAACTAGGGAAATGTTGACCTGAAATGTCACAGAGATAGGGGCATAATAATAATAATTGGCTCTATAAAGGGCTGATGAAGAAGAGTAAAATCCATGTGGACAGCTCGTGTATTTTTATCTATGAAGAGGAAATGTACTATCACTGAACTATCTCATGGCACGATAATATGACCATATGATCGTGATTAATACATAAGTATACTTAATTAAAAAATTGATAGTCCATTCTTTTTCCCCGCTCTTGCTCTCCTCATCGTGTAGTGTTAACTAATAGGTATGAGATTTTAATATCCACAATTATTTTCCTCCTTGAGAGTTACAGGAAGTGATAACCTTTGGGCCACCATGTAGCTTCTGGACATTGTGAAGAAGCATGTTTTTCTTTATAATAAAGTCTTCCTTCTGCAGAGCCTCAACATCATCTTCTGCATACAGTCATAATAAAAAATATCTTGGTGCGTAGCCAATGCTTGAAATTCAAGTAAAGTTTAGTCGTCTTTCTTTGAATCATTGTATGGAAGTAGCACAGAGGCTACCAAATTTCCAACTTAAATTAACGTTCATTTTTCAAGATGATGCTGAAAATATCAGTTTCATGTTCAGAGGTTAGTTCACGGCTCTACCAAGGAGCACAGTCAGCTCTGCTCCAGGAAGGAACTTTTGATTTGCTTTATTGAGATCACCAAGTAAGTTCTTCTGTGCTGACTGGCTTTCTTTACATCTGGTAACTGTGTGTGCTTCCTCTGATTTTTGTTTTCTCCCTTCCAGCTGATACTTGACTGCTGCAGATAAGTAGCCACATAGTTCCTGTCCTCACAAATAGCTTTTTCTGAGTATCTTCCTACGAAGTCATGCTATTTTATTGTTTTATTGTTCCAGGCTTTAAAGAATTTGGCTAGTAGGATTATACTAGGTTATCTATTTTACAGTAGTACCTTTTCTGAAGCAAGCCATACATGTAGGCACTGACTTAAAACATGAGTTGTTGTCTGTTGAGCTTTTTTGGTCGCCGATGCAGACCAGTGCCCTTTGGGGAGGAAATTATATAAAACATCGTCATAAATAAGAATATTTTTTTCTTTTCTTGCTTAGAGAATCCTCAAATTAGTGTGAAACGGAGAAGTTCAGGGGAAAAAAAAAAAGGAAAATAACAGTTATTTTCCTCCTGGAGGAAAGGTGTCACAAAATGCTGTGCTGATAACCAGAGCTCAAGGAATGTAATGGTCTTGCAAAAAAAAAAAAAAAAAAGGCAGTTCTTCAGAGTGAGTGTGTGTGTATTGGGTACTGGGAGGATGGATGACTTCACCATGTCAGGCAATTTCAAACTGAGCTTAGGTATGAATTTATATCAAAGATTTTGAATGAAGGTTAACTTAAAAGATGGCTTCATAAGGACACTTTGAAAAACGGTTTCTGCCAGATCTGAATTTGCTGTAATTGTGGGGTTTCATTTTCCAAAGAAATCTGCTTCAGTAGCAGTCTTGGAGTGTTCGTGTGGCATGGCATATCTCCAAAGGCTTGGGAATTTGTTTCTGAAGAGTGGTGATGTAGCTATTTCTTTATCCTAGTTGCATACAAAATCAACCATCTTTGTTATGCTCATTCTAATACATTCATTCTGTAAAACAGATATAATCCTCAGTATTTTTTATTGAAGCTTCCCTTGTCTTTGTGACATTTTCAGTTACTTGACTTGAAGAACTGGTTTTCAAACCCAGGAGTTTGTATTTATTGAGAGGGATATAAAACTTAACATTTTTGCCTTTCATGTCTGAGGTTTGTTCATCGCAGGTACTGATGACAAAAGAGTACAGTATGTGAACTGCAGAGAAATATGCTGTGTTGGTGCAGATTATCAACACAGACAAATGGGTAGAAAATTACCACAATGCAGAAACCCCCTCAAATGTAGCCTCTGAGGCTGAAGCTATAATGTCAACAACTAGATTCAGAAGCTGAAACATTACTTGGTTGCTCTAAGTAGTTAAGAGCAGCTTCTGAATTTTTAAAATCTTATTTTAACGTCTTTGACTGTAAGTTATATTGTCGTACTTCTTTTCAGTGAAGCCAGTATAAGCATTTTTCAGATGTAAGAAAAAACCAATCCGTTCAGTGGTGCCTTTTTTTTTTGTTGTTGGTTTGTTTTGTGGGTTTTTTTTGACAGCAACACAGGAATTCTTGCCTGCCGTTGCTCACTCTATCCATGTGACTACTCCTAAGGGTTTTTGTCAATCTGGTGTGGTTTTCCAGTGGAAAGGTCAAATTTTTCAAGCGGTCTTTCTTTCTCATTGCCATAAGATTAGTATTGCCATACTCCTGAGTAGCTGGTTTTCTAATGAGAAAGCAAGTCTTACGAAGTACTGTATGGGCGCTGATCTGTTAAATGGGTGAATAAATGGTCTCGATTTGTGCAGAAAGCAAATAAACTGACATTGTTATTTTGTTAAGAGTGAGATTTCAAACATGCCTGATTCACTGTAATTGCTGATGGACTAATTCAGTAATTGGCCACTTCTGCAGAATGTGAATCTGGTTAGCCTCAGACCGCTGGTGGCATGGTTCTCATCCTGAAGTTTTGGTAGACAGGACACTGATTGTCAAGCTGCCACAGACTCCAAAGACACTCACTCAGGAAAAAATGTTTCTAAAACCAAAGCTGTCTAATTCTGCACAAATTTTCACAGAAGTTTTTTAGGAAAGAAAAAAAGCAGGCTTTCTTTGTCCAGTTTCAGAATGTAATTTCTCAGGAAATGGATGTACTGACTGGAGTGGAATTCTTATATTGAATGCAGCCCTTGTGCTTACTAAACTAATATTTTTTTAGTTTTCAATTTTAACTGTTGTTATGCCTTTGAAGAATGTGCTTGGAAAAGCTGATTAATTGTTCACAATTGTTATGAGACAGTTTTCACTATATATAAACTTCTCTTTACTCAATATTATCCTTTAAGGCGGTAAGAACAGCTGTTTGTCAGTCCAGGCAGGGTATGTCTGAATGAAGTTTTTCTTTCGAGTGACCATATCCAGCCCTCCCCCCCCTCCCTGGTATTATTATTCCACCACACCACTTTACTCTCTTATTTGAGGTAGATTGAACTGATTTCTTTTTAACAGATTTTTAGCTACAAATCTTTGAGCTGGACTAGAGATAATTTTCCCAGTGTGTCTTTCTCAGACAGCTGTGTATGACAGAGTATGTTTTTTATAAGCAGCTATGAGGTTTTTTTCTTTGGGGAGGGGTGGGGATGGGAGAGGCTGCATGGTTGCTGATATTCTTGCTAGCACGTTGTTGTTGTTATTGTTTTAAATCCAAGTAGTGAAATGCAAAATTCAAGGGCTGAATCTTTCAACTAATACTGAAGGTATTTATTTTAGTACCTCTAGAAGTACAATGACTTTCCTCCTGTGCAATCTAGATTTTTGTTTCCTCCAGTTTGGGAATATGCGGAGTGATCTGTAGCATCTTGTACATCGTGTTTTAGTCTGGTTAGACTCCAGAGAGCCAGCCTGTGAACAACTTCACAAACCCTGTGATTTTGATTATGTTGGAAGCTCTTCCGCTTTGAATCTAAAAAGGAAAGTAGTGAAGAAAGCCTCACAGCCAGCCGTACAAATACCCTTTCTTCTTTGGCTTTGTTGTATTGTACAGTAATAAGCATAGCCTATAAAAAGCATTCTGTTATTTTCTTAGCTCCTACTTGCTGTGAAGATTTCTTTTCTAGTAATGTGACAATTTTTCATTCTCGTATGTTTGCTGGGATATGGACAGACTGTGAACTCCCCCTTCCTCATAGCTACAAATGTCCTAGTGAGTGCCATTGAGACAGCCTGTTGTCAATGGAATTATGTCAAAATAATTGTGTTTATTTGCAAGTTTGGCTATGCTTTCTGTGAGATTTTATTGTCAAAAGGACTGTGGGGTGAATCCGTGACTACAGTAGAGTGCAAGCCTACAGAACAGTGTGTCTGTATTGTGAAGGAGGTTAGACCTGCTCTTCCTGCTTATGAATGACTGAGTACTGTCAGCCTTGGCTGTCTGGAATATGTTTTGCTGTTCTCCACAGTGGACTACAGTAAGGTTTTGGGGATGTGGCTTACACTGTCAGGAAGACTTGTCTTTTGTCACAGACTAGAGAGTCTACATTTGCGTGAGAGTGTTGTAGAAAAAAAAAATTAGCAGCACGGATTAGAAAGATGATTCTGGAAGCAACAAGGGTGTTTAAGGGCTGTTCAAGTCCAGCAAACAAGTATAGCTTTTCATTCAGCTATGTTCAGTGTGGTGGGTTAACCTTGGCTGGCAATAAGATGCCTGCCAAGCTGCTCTATCACTCCCCTCCTTGGTAGGACAACAGGAAAAAATATGATGAAAAGCTTGCAGGTTGAGATAGGGACAGGAAAATGACTCAACAATTACTGCCATTGCCAAAACAGACTCAATTTAATGAAATTAATTTAATTTATTGCTAGTTAAAACCAGGGTAGGGTTGCGAGAACAAAAACCAAAACCACTTTCCCCCACCACTCCCTTCTTCTACCTCCTCTCTTCCTTTCATCATGTAAGAGCACTGTAAAACTTGGTTGGTTTATGATTTTCTGCCTGTCTGACTCTTATGTGCGTATAAACTCATGACACACTTTAATAATGTGGAAAGATAGTGAAGCAAGAGAGCAGTTACCAGTTCCAATGCACAATTCATGTGCATGTTTACAGTGTATTAAAATGTGCAGGCTTGTCTTGAACACAGGAACTATGACTGGGAATAAGGGGCTTCTGTATTATTAAGAGCATGACTATGAATTTCTGACAACTTTGTACATTTTTGCTGCAAATTGTATCAGCACGTGCAAAAAGTTGTAGATAGCTGAATGAAACAGCAACGGTAATCAGAGTGTGTGTATTAATAAGTGTGGAAAATCTAAACAGACATGCTCACTCTTACACTTTGAGGAAATGAAAGTACACAGGATGGCACTGTTGATATAAAATAGTTACTAGTCTTGGTAGAGGTCCTGTAAGAATTGAGACAACCGCAAGAGAACGTGCTAAGTGTTCACATCTCTACCTTGGCATGCTATTCAAATTTGGTTGCCTACAGCATGTGTTGCTAACACTTATAGGGTTTTCTGAGCCAGTGCCTTTTTATTTTTGTCTATAAATTCTGGTAAGGCAATGCATTCTTTGGAAAGAAAGCAATAGTGATGAGGAAACAACTTTGTTTACCTTGTTACTGTACGTCTAACTAAAAGTAGTCTAGCTCAGGTGTCAACAGACTGCTCTAGGCTTTTGCAGGAACCCTCTTTTAATCAGCTTATTAACATTAATAAGTTTGTAATCTCAATTACTGTGTATTAGTAGAAACAGATAATTTAGTGGGCAGTACTACTGGGCTAGTAAAAGAGACTTCGCTAGACCCAGCTTGTTCTGCAACCCGTAAAGCAATGAGGGGAGGATAGCAGAATTGGGGAAGAGGACAGGGAAGAAGCTCAAAAAAAAAGACCCAGTTAGGGTTGAAAAAGGGCAGTAGAAGAAAATGTGAAGGGATGTATACCAAAGGGGTATCATCAGCACAACACAGTAGGAATAGTTGCTCTGCTTTAGGAGAAAAGAGTTGGCAGAGCACAGGGAGTGGGCACTGTAGAGCTGAAGGAGCAGATGGGTCTTAGTGAAAAGAGGGTAGATCATAGAATGAATTTAAGCATGTTATTTTTGATCTTGTGCCTTTAAAGTGACAGTGGGTAGACCAAACACCTGTTCTTTATCATCACTTTTTAGGAAATGTAAATAAGCCTAAATGTTAATTCACTTCTAAAACTTCACCTCACATTACTTGTAAAATATTTTCTGGCGTATTTGCTCTATACCAAGATGGGGTATTTTGAGGGGGGGAAGTATACATTTTTTTTTTCCCCAAAAACACCACCCCTACACACACCAACAACCTACTATAAAATAGGACCAGTTTAATACTTAACTTGGAAAACAATTAATTAAATTTGATATTGCTATCCATGTAGTACTGATATAAGAAGTTGGCTGGGTGCATCTCTGTTGATCTGTGTGGTGAAAAGAAGCTGTTTGCTATGTTCCATTGTGGTTCTAGGACGTCTTATCAACTTTACATTTCCTGTTTGAAGAAAGTTTGCATTAGCTGTCAGTCCTTGGAGTGCGCTGTGCTTGTGTAGAGAACAAACTGTTGGAGATCTTGTATCTCCATTGAAAGTAGGGAACTGCAGATGGAGTCCTGGGGTAGGACCTCAGCTTTGATTTCACCAGGATGGGGGGGTGCTTTGAGCATGTTTGGGCTATGCCTCAATAAATGCTGCGAAACTGGAAATACAGACACAATGTGAACTTGCTCCAGGAAGTAGGCCTTTGGTATGCGAAGTTGCTGGTGTGAGGCACGGCTGTTACTTCACTGTTCGTGTTGTCGTCTAGCTGTAATCTGCTTACTGAATGCTTTATTTATAGAGTCATAGAATTACTGAGATTGGAAAAGACCTTTAAGATCATCAAGTCCAACTGTTAAACCAGCACTGCCAGCTCCACCACTAAACCATGTCCCTCAGCACCACATCTACGTGTCTTTTAAATAACCTCCAGGGATGGTGACTCCATCACTTTTCAGGGCAGCCTGTTCCAGTGTTTTACAACCCTTTCTAAGAAGAAATTTTTCTTAATATCCAACCAAAACCTCCCCTGGCACAACTTGAGCCAATTTCCTCTTGCCATGTCATTTATTACTTGGGAGAAGAGATTGACCCCCACCTCACTACAACCTCCTTTCAGGTAGTTATAAAGAGTGATAAGATCTCCCCTCAGCCTCCTTTTCCCCAGTCTAAACAACCCCAGTGCCCTCAGCTGCTCCCCATGAGACTAGTACTCTGTGGAGCTTCATTGGCTTTCTTTGGACACGCTCCAGCACCTCAGTATCCTTCTTGTAGTGAGGGCCCCAAAGCTAACACAGTATTTGAGATGCAGCCTTACCAGTGCTGAGTACAGGGGGACAATCACTTCCCTAGTCCTGTTGGCCTCGCTATTTCTGATACAAACCAGGATGCTGTTGATCTTGTCCACCTGGGCACACTTCTGTCTCATTCAGCCAGCTGTCGACCAACACCCTCTGGTCCTTTTCTGCTGGGCAGCTTTCCAGCCACTCCTCCCCAAACCTGTAGCGTTGCCTGGGGTTGTTGTAACCCAAGTGCAGGACCTGGCACTTGGCCTTTGCATCTCCTAACACTGACCTTGGACCATCGATCCTGCCTGTCCAGATCCCTCTGTAGAGCCTTCCTACCCTCAAGCAGATCAACATTACTGCCAATTTGGTGTTGTCCGCAAATTGACTGTGGGTGCCCTCAATCTCTTCATCCAGATGATTGATAAAGATACCAAACAAAAGTGGCCCCAGTACTGAACCCTGGAGAGCACGACTTGTGACCATCTGCCAACTGGATTTAATTTCATTCACCACCAGGCTTGAGGCCTGGTTGTCCAGCTAGTTTTTATCTCAGCAAAGCGTACGCCCACCGAAGCCATGAGCAGCCAGTTTCTCCAAGAAGATGCTGTGGGAAACTGTCAAAGACTTTACTAAACTCTAGGTAGACAACATCCACAGATGTCCCAGGAAAGTAGAGCAGGAGGACAGGAAGCACTTGAGAAACTGTGATGTTAATCTATACCTGACAGGGTTTCCTTTTGAAGCTTGAATGGGATCTAGTAGTCAGGATCTGCCAGCGTTCTTTGTCAGCAAAAAGTTGATGCCATAACAGTGTTTCCAGGTAGGCTTACTAGTGGCTTCTGTGCTACGACAACATAGGCATTCAAGTTCAGTGCTCAGTATTGACCATGCTGCAAACCTGTCTGTATTTATAATGTCACTGCATCTCCTGAATTTATTTTATTTGGTATTGTCTTAGAAAGGAAGTTGTATGACATAAATTTATCCAAGTCCCAAAAAATGTGCTTTATTTGTTCCTGACCAGTATTAAAGGACATAGCTGAGAACATGAGTCCAGTCTGAACTCATGTATGCTCAGTATGTCTAAATCGCTCCAGTTGTTGAAAAGAAAATGTCTTTGTGGGTTAAACTGGAAAGAAATCATAACACAAGTTCAGTGACTAACCAATTCTCCCTCAATGCAGGCCTTGCATATTGTGCCTTGCATATTGTTTTTGGTGGTTTTTCTGCGTGTGTATGGTTTTTATTAGCTATCAGGGTATACATGAGTATAAGCCTTACAAATTTACATGAAGAAACAAGCAGTGCCTTTTTCATTTGATGTTTGTGTCTTCAGAAACTGTCACTAAATTGTGCTAATTTCTATGAAATTAGAACTCTGAGATTTCTATAAGGTACTGCTAGCATTAAGCTACACAACTTGAAGTTGTAATTTTTCTAATCATTCTTGATTACATCTTCATTTCTTGCATGTCAGGTAATTAAATGTTGACTAATTATAGTGCTTTAGATTTTTGCTGACAAAAACCTGCTTTAGAAAGTGCAAATTCCTGTTCTAGTTATAGTTGTCTTCTTACAGCCTATATTTTAACACGTAAAAATATCACTTGGAGACTCTCCAAGCAAAAATGAAAGCAATCTGAGTTGCAATGTAATTGGCTGCCCGGAACTACAGTAAGCTGTAGAGTTAGCTGCCTTGAGATGGTGGTACTTATTGGGCACATCTTTCTCTATAGCAGTTCTTATTTATACCTGCCAGTCACTTCTGTGCTTTTTTTTTTTCTGAAGTCCAGGGTCGCAAAGAGCTGGGCTAGAACAAGTAGATTTTCATTTCCATCAGTGGGATCTAGAGCATAGTCGAAGTAGAGAACTGGGTGGGTATGTAATGGTGGTTTCTTCCAAAAGTTCAGCAATGTTATTCTCTGTTGCCCTGCTGTCCCAAAATACTGGGCAAACCTTTCCTACCTCTTCTACCACCACTTACGAAATTTTTTTTTTTTTTTTTCTCCCTGCTACAGATTAGTATTTTCTGCAGGGTACTGACTAACTGAATTCAAGTCATGGAAAGTTCAGTTTTATGTTTCACAAAGCAAAATGCAGATTTTTCCTGCGCAAAGCTGGAATATGGAGCAGCTGTAAATGAGATAGCTAACTAAGTTAGCAAGGTAACATTGTACTCCATTGTGAAAGGCAGCAACCTATGGAAACTGCAGGAAGGTGATTAGTGTTTGAGGATATCTTTTTGAACTGTAGAAGAGGATGAAGTTATGGTGATGCTCTTCAGCGTTTCAGAGTTTGACTTGTTTTTTGGTACGCCGACTTAACTAACTTGTATCCCTGAGGCGAATCTCTAGAGGAGTAGAGGGTAAAAGTTGATACCACTTTTGCAATACTCTTCTATGATGTTCTGTTGGTTAATTGGACGTACATTTTCAAGAGTTTAGATATAAACTGCTTAAGCTGCACCTTTAGTTCTCCTAAATGAAAAGAAGGTTTTATGGCAATTCAATCATCAGTATTTTATGCACAATACAGTGTTACCACACTAGAATGTTTGTGGGTTTTTAAAAGAGGTACAAACTCTGTATTCCATAGTATTTCTCTAAGAATTTGTAAAAAAAGTATCATGTGTAGTCTAAAATAACAGATTTAAAATGCTTCTTCACTTACTGTGAATATATAGTGGTATAATTCTAGATAAGGCAAAATGTTCTTGGCGCTTCTTAAGCTAATACTTGTTTAGTTGACTCAAAAAGTAGAGATTGCAGAGATTTCATGGAAGAATGACCACAGAAAAATTATTCTTAATACTGAAGCAGATCTTGCTTTTGGCTTTTTGTTTGTTTGTTTTGCTATAAGGCACACTCATAAACAATTGTGAAAATCAAACTTTACTTATCTAGCCTGCCTGGTGTGTTAGAGGAAGTATTGATTGTTCTTGAAATTGATTTAGAGATGCAGCTTGCTGCCTGTCTCCATGATGACTATATAAAATTTGTGAGCCTGTTCTAAATGTGGGGATTTTTTTTAATGTGGGTTGGGTTGGGTTTTTTTTTCAGTGTTTGTATTATAAAGAGCATCCTGGCTGTGCCATCGGCGTTGCTCTGTGTGCATTGCCCTGAAAATGGGCAGTGCCAGCACGCCCTCTGAAGCTTTGCTACAACCCCCCACCTCCCTCACCTTCTGAGTGGTAATTTTAAAAGCAACTTTTAATAGCCTCGTATTAGACATAGAAAGCATCTTGCTGTGACTATGAATGCTTCCATATTCCATAATGGCTTGCTTGTAAAATTGTATCAATAACATTTTCTTCGTCTAACACTGTACTAGGCAGATTAGTTTTGCATGAGGAGTTATATCTTGTTTCTGCAGTTTCAGAACTACACTGCTTTGTCTTCTGCTAACAAACACTACAGCCAGTCATGCACAGATCTGCCACTTTCTCAGAATGGTTTTGACAATTAAAATTTTATTTTCATCACTGAAATCAAATGCTGTGTTTTCGCTTCTACGCTAATCTCCCTTGAGCGATGAGCTTTGATAATTTGACCTCAATTAAGAGTTAAGGCCTGATAGTCTTGGTGGAAATGCAGGTGACCTTTGTTGGTTTTGGTTTGAACCTCTGAGCTCAGTGACCTTTTTTAACTGGAAGATTACAGTCAGTGCAGTGTACTGCAATTTGTCTTTCCATTAATATTCTGACCATTTGTATTCTACTTTCCTATCTTCCGTGGTGTCTTAACTCTTCTCCTTAGTCACTTCATCCCTTCCTCTCTGTCCTTTTATTGCAGGAAAGAAGCCTGGTAGATGCATGTAGTCATCTCTTCACTTGACTGGCAATCTATGTTGTTGCTCTGCATATTGGCTCTAAAAGCATCTGTGTTCAATCAGTGTCCTGATACTGTGCCCGCCGGCTCCAGTGAATCTTTCATAGACCTTAATGTTTCTGAAGACTCTGTTAGTAATTGGAGTATTAAATGGCAATTTAGTAGTTCTGATCCTGGACTGGTTATTCTGGGAAGAAATGGGTTTTGCCCTGTGGAGTGTGTCACCTCCTGCCTGTGGGTGCTCCAGAGGGTTGTTCAGACGTCCCACTTTCTCTAGGCTCTGGTAGCAAGTGTAGCATCCATCTGAGCTGCTATTCCATCTAAACAGTGGAAGCAAGTGTTTTCTTCAAGGGTAATGCAAGAAGTCTCTAACCTAAAACTTGGCAATTGGTTTTTATAACTATTGCAGCTATAGCAAGTGGTGAGGTCTTTTTTGTAGGTTGCATGGTTTCTCAGATGAGTAATAACATCTTTCAAATAAGTAAATTCATGTTTCTCTAGTGATTTTGGAAATTTTTGAGCAAGAATATTGGGATTTGAAAAGAGATTCTTTACTGTAAATTTGCTTTCTCTTAAGTCATGAAATATTATCTTTAGGAAAGGGCAAATATAATGTCTGACCCTCATTAAGGAAGTTGAGGGACGCCCAGAGACTCTTTGCCTTCATTTGAGGTGCTATTCCTCTTCCCAGGGATCTGCTGCTGTTTTAGAAATGTATTTATAGGAAATACTGTATGATCTAGACAGTAGCCCTAGCTGAAAATGACTCTAACATAGATAGGGATATGCTTAACTGTTTAAATGCTTGTTGCTAAAGGCTTGTTCTGTACCTTCTAAATTTCTTTGAAGAATAAGGTTCATAGGAAATAAATTTCTAGATTTATTCAATGTGCTTTGATAGTAATAGGAGGAGGAAAATGGTCAATAATGCAAATTAATATGAAAAATCAGCAGAAATTGAAATCTCTTTTGATATGTGATTCTTGCTTTGGCTAAAATACAGTTATTACGTCATCTTTTGTTTGTCCTTAATTTTTTTGAAAGTTAATTTAGATGAGCTGAGTATTGAAAGATGTGACTTCTAACAATTGTCAGATTTTTTGGATGGAAAGAAACTTTCACAAATTAAATGTGTGAGAAACAAGTGTATTCCTACTGTGTCTGTGTAAATAGTGTTCCAGGCTAAGTAGGCCCTCTATTTAACACAAAAGCTTGACATTTCTCTTAATTATCTGATAATCTGAAAAGATGCACACAGTCTGTCAGTTCTGTGAGAGGAGGAATGACTTCTTCCTTTACAGTCTAGTGAGGAAAAATGTTTTCTACTCCTTAGAGGTGGGTGTACTATTTTTAAGAGTTTTGTCCTTCACTTATGCTTTCTGCTAAGGTGTGGCAATTTATAGTGTATCTCCTTTGACAAATCTGAGACTACCGGAACTTGGTGTTTTACCCTTGTTCTCTCATTCTTAAAAACTGAAGCAAGACTTTCACAGCAGAGAGACATTTTGCAACCAAACCTTTTTTTTGGGTCTTGCTTAATAGAACGTGTTAGACTTCACTTGGAAACACTACTATATCTCACTTCTTGCTGGTGTTTTTATTGAAAATTGTTGGGAAGAGTGTTAAAGATGTCTTTGAAGTTTGTTTCTTCTCGAAGTTGTGAAATGTGCAGTGGTCTGAATTCAGGGTTATGAAAACATTTGTTCAGACCATGACTGATAAATTAAGATAAAGCTTCCTTCCTTACCTTAAACAGGAAGGGAGTGTGGTTACTTTTGAAAACTCAGGGGAGCTAGATTAGCTGGTGTAAAATGCTTCTTTGGAAATTCCAATTAGCTTCTCACAAATATATTTCTTGAAATGCATGTGGAGAAGGAAATACCCTTTCACTTGCAACTTTCTCCGCTTGTGCCTGCAGGAGAAAAGAAGTTGTGTCTTGGGAGTTTATTTGGCATACATCTGAAATGTATGGCAGGGATTATAATACTCCAGTAGCTCTTGAGCTCCTTTTGTAGCAACTTGATGATCATTTAAGGTATTTTGTACCTTTGTAGGTGCTGGCTGCTTTAAACATTTTCCTTGAGTTAAAACAGTTTATGAAACTGCTGTTCAGCTTTCTGGACTGGAAATAGGTCTAACTTTTATGAGCATGCTTATAAATCTGCATGGTTAGTTTGTAAAGTATTTATACTGAGAGCATGCCTTCTAAGGATCCATGGTATTGTCTGGAACAGGCTGCCCAGCTAAGTGATAGTCACTATCCCTAGAGGTGTTCAAAAAGTATGTGGACATGGCACTTTGGGACATGGTTCAGTGGTCATAGCAGTGTTGGATTGACACTTGGACTTGATGATCTTAGAGGTCTTTTCCAACCTCAGTGCTTTTATGATTTTCTTCTCTTACTCATAGTCATGATGATTTTGAATTACTCTGAAGGCACCACAGACAGAACAGGTTTTCCCCAAAGCAGCTCTGCAGAACTGAAAGTTATTAGAAATGTCATAGTACTAATCTTCACTACTGCTTCAGCAATTAGGTGGATCTTAAGTGCTCAAAATCCCTTTACCAGTTAATGATGACAAAGTTCTAACAACATGCATCTCTGAAAAGAGTTTTACGTGAAGGACCTGCTTTTACATGGTAAATTACTAACAATCTTCTTACAGAATAGGATTTAGAATGCCTCATGTAAAAGATTTATCTTAAACCTATACTAAATAGGCCTAATATATGGGGTAATTGATATATATGGATATGCATTTTTTTCTTCCTTTATCAAGATATGGTTATCATATTTTTATAGCACTGAAAGATCATTCACTGATACTCTTTTGTGTGTGTATTTGTGTAATTGCATACTAGAGTTGCTTTTATTTCTTTACCCTCCCTAAATTACTCTCAGTATTTGTTCTTAGTTTTAAAGAATAATTGTTACATTTCAGACTTTGCTTTGCTCTCCTGCATGAATGACTTCTCTTCATCAAAAGCCCAGCTGTAGCAAATTCCTAAAGCTTTATTCCTCAGACTTTTTTAAAAAACTTTCATCTAACTTAGTATGTGTTTTGTATGTTACAGTAAGCCAAATAGTTAATCTTTTCAAGCTTCATACTTCTTACTGAATCTTAGTCAAGAAAATTCATTAGGACTCTTAGTTTTGTACAAATAAACTGTTGGTGGGGAGGGATGGAAGATAGGGGTTTGGGGAGGATTACTGGTTTAATATGAGAAGGAGCTGTCTTAACTGGCTTCTGATGAATTATTTTTCTTTTTTCTTTTTTTTTGTCTTGTCTTTGTAATGTTGAAGAGGTTCTTACCTGACCCTTTGATCTAGTCAAAGATCTTATCTGGGGACCTGCTTGCTATCTTGACTGTTATCCGAGCTCCTCCTTTCCTTGAAAATATTGCACAGATATATTGACGGCACAGCGCTGTCTCCTTTAATGCTACAGCATTTCTTGTAATCAAGATATCTGAAAATAAGTCTAACCCATCCTGCCTCCCCAAGTCATTGATTATTGCAGGGAACTTAACATGCACATAAAACAGTGACTTTTGTCTTCTAAAAGTGCTGTACAGCTATTAAAGTAGTAAATGAAGTACTGTAATTCAAAGTGTATCTTTGCAAATTTAGAGAAAGGTACTGCGGAAACTTAATTTTGCAGACCTTTAATCTTCAATCAAGTATTTCTATGGAAGTGTAGAGTTTATAGGAAAGGCTGGTTTCAGAATAGCAATTCATTGATTGGGAATTTCCTTTCATTGTCAACATTAATTAGTATCACTTTGGCTTTTAGCACTTGCTAAATGAAATCAAATGGCACATGTCTGTTTGTTTCCAAAATAATCATTTTGGAAGCTTGACAAATGGCTTTGGCTTTATCACACTCTCATTCCGGAATAGTTTCCCTATTAAAGATAAGAATAAGGCTCATGTGTATCTAACTGGAAAACTTGCAAAGTATCTTTCTATTTAAGTATTCAGTAGAGCATAGGGCACAATTATGTCATTAGATGTCACCTAGACTCTGTAGCACTGCAACCTAAAATAAATCTAATATTTCATCTTTTGACATGATACTTCACTGCTTATTTGAGGTAAGACCGCAGCCCTATGTGAGACCGCGCACCGTACAATGTGAGACAGATTGCAAAGCTGTCTGTCTTCTGCTTTTTATGCTATGTAGTTAGATATTTTTAACTTCTATATGTCAACAGGTGAGTCTGTAGGCCATGCAAGGCAGACCATCACTGGGGAAGTAAAGGGTTGCCTCTTTCTGAAGCTTATTTATTCAGTTGCATTGATTGCATCTAAGAAGTGTGTTTTCTAACAAATATTTTTTCTATGATTTGTGGCTGATGAGCTGATCAGAGATCAGACTCAAGTCATGTTAGTCATGAATAGCTTCGCAAGAGGGGGACTAGATGTCCCCCCAGCAAATATAAATGGGGCAGGCATGTCCAGGCACTTCTGTACTGTAACAGTTAAATGTTATTAAAACTGCACATAATTGACTTGAGCAGGCTAAATGTAGCTGTAGAGCAAAAGCTGATGCTCTTCCTAACTGCATTAAATTCATGACAGAAAATACGTCTGGAGAAGAGCAATATAATCCACAGTGCTTGTTGCACTTAAAAATATTTTCACAGAGTAATTGCTTATCAGTTGCTCCATCCCATAGGTTTGTGTGAGTCCACAGAGCAATGGCTTCCTGGCAGAGCGTGCGGTTCAGCTGGCAGCTCTGAGCAGGCATGTATTGCCGACTTCTGCACGGTGCAGTGGGTGGCCCGTGGCCAAGCAGTGAGCTGTGAACTCCGGAGATAGTTCTTCTCTGGGTCATTGTGGAGGTGCTTAAGTGAATTCTGCCTAAAACACAGCCTTTTGGGTTAAGAGAAAAACTACAGTTTACTCAAGTTCTTGTTTGTGCTGGTAGATTGGCTTCATAATTTATTTCAGTTCTCACTCTTCAGTTAATGCCTAGGAAAGAAATAAATCATGTTGCAGTACGTGACTGTCGTGCCTTTATTCTGAAGTCTTAATTCTTTTGCAAAAAATGTCAGGAGTATGTGTTCTTTCTTTGAAAAATATATTGGGGAAAACTCTAAATGTAATATTAAAGTGTATGTGTAGATACTTCAGTGTCGTGGACCCTTCATAAAGAAGTGTTTAAATCCTTGATGCCTTGCTGAGGATGTGGATGGGCTAGAAAGTAATAACTGCATGGAAAATATAGCTGTTGCTCTACATCTGGCAATTCTGTAATATTCTATTAACGTTATCTTTTAGATAGCCAAAGTAATACCTACAGTATGCATTCCTCCAAGGGTTTAAGACGAAAAGGTGAAAATCCCTTTCTTTGCAGTCCTCAAGATGGAAAAGAATGTTACTAGGTAATATTTTTATGTAGCTACTTGACAACTCTGACAGTTTTGCCAAGTTATTTCTCAATCATCCATAAAACAGAATTGTCTTGGTACATCAGTGAAGGCATTGCTTGCGAAGAAGTGTATCTGGTGTACTTCTAATGAATCTTAAGTTAAACAGGGTATTACTCAGAACAGGAATGTTGTCAACCCACAGATAAGCATTCACACAGAAACTTTAGGGTTAGCCTGTTCCTTGCATTTTCCCTATCTTATTTTGATAAAGTACTTTTTTTCTTGTTTACATTTATATAAATCTTATCAGGAATTTAATTAAAAATCATTTAAAAGATGAAGATTTGTTTGGACGTGAGTCATTAGAAGACTAATACAAGGACTTGATAAGATCATGAGTAGGAGTTAAGAGGAAGCCAAACCTGGTTTTCTTGTGCTGCAATGAAACTTGGCAGCCTAAGGATTCTAGGCTTTTAATTTCTTTATTAATACATTTCTCACGATGGATGACATGTGGTATGTTTTTCTAGGATAAGAGAACTATTGACTGCCAGAACAGCTATTTCGTTTTCTGTTCTCTCCCTTGTAACTCATTTTCCTATGGAAGGAATATGTTTCCATACAGTTTGCTAGCTGTGCAACAAAAAACCTGTTCATTTAATATATATTTTTTTCATTATTGACCAGGGACTTTCTATGTATCTGCTGTGGTATTTGGCTTTATCAAAGTACTGTGAGGGACTGATAGAAAAGGAGAAGTATCTTTTTTGTCTTACTAGTCTGTATTGCCGTGTAAGGTGCTGTAGAACAATTAAGAATGATTTTTAATAGCCTCTCTTAGCTTCCGGAAAGGTAGGCTTCTGAGTCGCAACCTGATTTTACTTCTAAACAGAAGTCTTATGATGGAAATCTAGTTTGCTTCCAGCAGATTGTTGTTCTGTTACAAAAGTTCACTTCATACTGTTACGAGGAAGATTTGTTTGAAACTTCGCCTGTAAATGGTAGGCACCTGGAAAAATAGACAAATTACATGTTTCAAAGGGGGGGGTTATGCCTTTTATAAGGGTTAAATATATATTGTGGCTTGTTTTTGCTCACTCCTTCAGTTTTCGTTGTTCTTATGTGCATGAAAGATTTTAAAACTTGATTCTGGGAAATTTTTGTGTACAGGGCAACACTCTGTTGAGAAAATACATCCCTTCTTTAGGTTCAGTAGGGATCACTAAAATGCAAGTGTATTTACTACCAGAAAACTGAATTTACTTATGTCCTTTTTAAAATGTCTTGCACATCCATCTTCTGGATCAGCTTAATAGATGAGATATAGTAGCTCCTCCAATGACTGGAGAGAATGGGCAAAACTTCACAGGGCACAAATTTCTTTACTTCTAAGCAGTCAAGAGGGCTGTCCTCATGACCAGATTCTCCTTTTGATGATTCAAGCCTGCTACCTTGGCTGGATCATGTCCTCCCAATACGTGTGATGACATTTTTGCTGCAGTGTGCACGTGGGTGTGCTAGCTCTGCCACATGAAGAGGACTGGTGTCATTGGTCTTGCAGAACAGACTTTTGCAGAGTATCTGGATTCGAATCAGTACTTGTATGCTCTTGAGCTTTGCAGCTTTTGCTTGGGTCATAGCTAACATAGCTGTGCTGCTTGGACTTCAAAATGTGATGTAACAGTCCTTTGGAGATGCCTGAGCCTTCTTTTAGTGGACAATGAAAGTGAAAGCTGAAAAGTGGTGCTCTGTTGACATGGGATAAGAGACTAATAGCTATCTAGATGAAAGGTATGAGAAACTCTGCTTGAAAGTATTCTCTAATGGTGACTGGAAACCACTAGGAGGGCGCTATCTGTCAAAGCAGAGCTCTCCTTTATTCTCTGTTCTGCAGAGCCTGGATGAACTTCTGGACAGACAAGCTCTTCTGTATCTACCAGCTCTACTCCTTTGCCCCTATCTTATGTATGTCCTTAGTTCTTGCTAGTTGAGTTCATGACTGTTTTAACAGGATAATCCTTTGGTGGCATTGTGAGTACGACAAAACCAGGTTTCCTTTTCTACACATTTGGAACTAGATATCTGAAGCTCATTCAAATAAGCTTTAAGGGTTTTTTGAACAGTTTTTCAGCTATAACTAAACATATTGCCCATGTGCAGATGTAACACATCCTTCTGTGTGCTGAATCAATGTAGAAAGTGGATTAAGAATGCAAACTTAAAGTCTGGTGCAAGAGCTGGGAAGAATAATTTTAATGTAGTCCAGACATGTGCCATTTATCAGTTGTGTGGAGGAGGAAGGTGGTATTGTCCTTCCAATAGCGCTCACATTTGGGTTCTCTAGCACTTGGTGTATTTTCTGCTTCCTACGCTGTATTTTTTTTTTTACTCTAACTACAGAAATTCACGCTTTTAGTGTATGATTTACAATAAAGACATTATTTTCTTCAGAGTTACAAGATTTCAGTATAGTTTCCTGAAAATTCAGAGCCCTGTATCTTATACTGATGTTTTCCAAGAAAATCTGTTGTCATCAGGGATGCCGCTCTTCTTTTAAGAGGATGAAAATGTGAGAACTAAAAGTTAAGTAAAAATAACCAGTATTTTATTTCACCTCCAAAGGAATGATTCATTAGGAGAACAAATATTTACTTTCTCTTATCTGGAATATGTATTATTCATACTGTTATATAGTTTGTAGGTATTCATGATTAAGATTCGTTTTGGAGATCAGGTTTGGTTTTTCTTGATCCTCCTGGAGCAGAGCTCAAGGAATGAAAAGAAACCTAAAGCTCTGCTGTCCTCCAAGAGTTTATGGTAGAAATAATCCCAAGATGCTTTTCTCTTCCATAATTAAACTGGAGAATGCAGTGCAGCTGTGTATTATAATCTGGGGGAGGTGGGGGGTATTACCTTTTGTATTGACTTCCCTGCCCCATATGCTCATGGTTGAGATCTTCAGTATAAGGTGGTTGTTTTCAGTGGCGGTGGTAGGTGTTCCCCAGAATTATCCCTGAGAATTGCCATCAGTTATGTAAACTGTTTGAGAGGTACTGTGTGTTGTTTCTTTGAGGAAGAGGGCAAGGAACAATAATCATATGAAATAAAAGCTATTATGGGGGCAGTCTCTCTCTTTTATTTTAAATCACTCCATATAGAAAAGTGGATAAAAAATAATTGAAAAACCTTTTTAATCCAGAAACCTAGCGGAGTGCAAGATGGTAGTAAAAGTCTATTAACATGTAGGAAAACTGGGCTAAGAAATCTCAATTAAACAGGAATGGGAAAATGTACTACTTCAAGTTGGAAGTGTTTAATATGAGAAGATAGAGGCATAGGTTCATCCCTGTGTAAAGGGACACCATGAAATACAAGGCGCTGCTTGCTATTCACAAGGCTTAAAGTGTAATTGCCAGCAAACGATTTCTGAATACTAAATTCACTAGACAAGTCTTGAATAATTTTTGTGAGATTTTGTATCCTAGGCTTAAAAAAAAAAAATCTACTTTGCTTTTTACTTTTAATGGTGTCAAGGGTTTCTCATTATTCCATAAATACAGTTTTACCATTAACTAAAGCACTTCTGAAAAACAGCACAAAAGGGTATTTGAAAAGCCTAAAAATTGAATTGCCTTGTTTCTCTTCAGTGATGTTAGCAGCAGTGGTTTGTAGTCAGTGGAATAAACTGGTACTTAAGACAGAATCAATACCTTCTATTGAAGTATAAACTGCAGTGTATGAATTTCTGTGGAAGTTTATCTTTGCCTCAAGTATGTTGATATCATAAAAACATGATTTTCATGTGTCCAAAGCTGATAAATAAACCTATCTGTGCACACTGCTTCAGATTTACTGTAACCAACCAATGAATCAAGATTCTTCTCAAAGTTGTTCGTATTTATGTGTTTAATAAGACATTCTTACTTCTGTATGTGAAAAGTATTTGAACTAATAGCCTGACTAAAAACCCATTTACTTATAAAGGTGTTCTGTAACAGAAAGCCTACTGCTCCCATTGTAGGTCATAAGTTTTAACAAATATTCAGTATTCTATTAGTTTTCACCTGCTTAAATATGATTTTAAAATTAGTTCCCACTTACGTCTGACAGATCACCTATCTCCTCTTTCACAATGGGCCAGTTGCTTTCATTAACTCCAGCCAAAAAAAACGTATTAATGAAAGCAGCTGATAGAGAAATAAACCAAATAATAATTTTGTGCAACAAGTATTCTGAACCAGTTTATTATATTATTATGCTTATGAAGGGAAACTCTTTCCCTGTTTCATTTCTTCCTATATATAATTTTAGCTTTATTTATATATGTGTAGTTGCAACGAATGGTTAGCATTGGGCATGCTGCTGACAATGGATTTTTGAGTGTTTTGCCTGAAGGGCTCGTTGTGAAGGAGATACAAGTACAAGAAATTGTAAAAATTCTTGCTTCATGGCTTTGAAGCAATATCAGAAAATCATTAGACAATGTTTAGCTCTCTTTCAGAACTGAGCATGGCCATCTCAAATTTGTAATACATAGGTTCTGCAGGTACAGGTACTGCTCACAGTAAGCAACCTCTTTTTATGATCCCAGCAGTCAAGAACTTTTGGAGAAGAGGAAAGGGATAGCCCAGTGAAGTACAAAATCAGAATAGGTTTTCATGTTAGGTTGAGGAAGTAGAGCTGGTGGCTTTCAAAAGCAATATAAAAACCCACCTTATAACTTGCACCTGTTTGTATTGCAGCTTGATTCAGTGGCACCTAATCAGTTTGAGCATCAAAGAATTCAACTCCAGTTTTAAGGACTGATTCATCCTTTTTGAGGAAAGAAGTGTGAGTGCATGAATGAACAAGATAAAGGTGGAAAAAGGTTGAAGTCATCAATCAATATTGCTCAGGGCTGGCAAAACATAGCAGATACTTGGCTTTTGGAAAGTGTCGTTCAGTAGCTAGAGAAGCTAACATGTCTCCCCCTCCCTCTCAAATTATTTGTGAATGTTGCTTTCAGTGCTTGTGTAAATTTAGGGGCTTTTATCTTTCAGAAATTTCTTTAGCAATTAGTTTTTTTCAACTTTAATCTCAACATGTGAATAACATCCATTAACAGGACAGTATATACTGTAAAAGCAGGTGACCTAATCTATGTCTGGTTTTATCTGTGTGCAAAATAATTGAGTTTTCAAGTGGTCTGTGTTTTTAATGATAAACCTTTTAAAGTTACTGTTATCTGAAATGTATGTATCTAGTACTAAGAATTAAATGTCAAAGAAATCCTTACTTTGAATTGTTGCTTAGTGGTTCTGAATTTTTCCTTCATTTTCTCTAGTAGGTTTTTTTTTTCATAGCTGTTTGTGTCAAGTTGCTGGGGTTTTTTTTTTTGGTCTTCCTCTTGCCCCAGAAAACTGTCTTGATGTACTGTCCTGTTTCTTTCCTTCCTTATTCTTCTTCCTCCTCTAGCTTTTGAAGCTGTTGTTCAATTCAAAATAAACTTTAATATTTCATCTTTGTCAAGTTCTTCGAAACTAGACAAAGTAGTAGATAAAGACAGATCAGATTGTGACATCTGTGAAGGAACAGCTGCATTTGTAACTCCTTGTGGGTTAAGATAATAAAGCCTAATTTCTCATGGCCTTAGTTTAAAAATGCTGCTGTTTATGTAGTTCTGTTATCTATTCCAGTCTTACTGAAACCTTAGAAATGATGGCAAAGCTGCATTTAGGCTGCAACTCAACTATTAATTAATCTGGCTATGTGAGTCACAATTTAAGGAATTTGACGTATTTACTCATTAGTCTAGAAATAGCTTTTGAATTATTAGTGTGTGTGTAAGTGAGAAGTATGGCTGTGCCAAGTACAACCTCTCCAAACCTCAGTTTAGCTTGTATGCTGTGGCTCAATGTTTTGGTGCTTTTTTTCAAAAATACAAACAAAATGTTCTAAGAAATTAGAGTAATGTGTGGGGCTTTTTAAATCTGGTGGCTGTAAGTTTTAGTTAGTGTAACTGTTCTAAAAATTGAAGCTAGCTGACTATACCCGGTTTATTTATCCACACTATTCAAAACAAACCATTAAGAAAATAAGACAGTATCTGAGAACTTCTGACTCATGTAGCTTGAATCCCTCCAAGTTTGATGAACAACTTCTTTCTTATTCTCCCTCTAAATCTTGTAGGTGAAACAAACTGTTCTATGGCTGAAGAAATATCCAGAAAAGGTGTTTTGGTTTGCGTGTGGGTTTTTGTTTTGCCTTGGGGGATCTAGCTGTGAGGCTTGACATACTGGATGTCTACAGCTATAACCTGTTGCTCTCAGAAATATGCAGTCTTGAAGGGAAAGAACTGGCTGATGAAACTGGACACTTCTAATGCTTATTGTGATGAGGAATTATGGATGATTTGAAGGAATGAAGGAAGTGATTAAAAAAGCCAATGATGCAACTGTCTTGATTTCTCCAAGTAGTATCTCACGTTACTACTTGTTCCCTTCATCCCCCTGTTGTCTGAACTGTTGGGTCTAGACAACTGTTTTATGTGTTTGTAAAGGATGAGCCTGCTAAAAGTTCTATATAAAATGAGATTCTTTATAAAAAAAAGAAGTTAAACAGACTCTAGAATCAGTAAAAGCAGAAAATGTGGCTATAGCAATCTGATTGCAGTCCAGTGTTGAAAATTTTTTCTTTTGTGTGATGTCTCTGATAAATTTAGTCAACACAGTGGCACTTCATAATAGAGTGTGAGACTGATTTAAAGACAACAATCACCTTTTCTAGCCAGAAAGAAGGCTACTATCCTATAGTGATGATGTAGTTGGATAACAATTGAGAGAGTAGATGAGTCAGATTTGAGGTGTGAAGTGGTGTTACAGCTGTGCAAAACTGTGTACTACATCAGCACTGTAAATAAACCCCATGTTTTCAGACTGATGTAAGGAAGAAAACGATACTGTCTCAAATAATATATTTTTTTTTTCCTGAGTCTTTTGTGGAATAGCAAATATTAAGGTAATCTCACTCTTTTCCCACCACATCAGCTATTTCTTTCTGCCCATTTTGCTGCTGTTTTTACTTCCAGAAAATTAAATGAAAAATGATGAGAAATAAGAACTAACATCCTGTTAATGAAACAAAGTCTTTATGGACATGTGTTGTGGGGTGGGTGTTTTTGGTGTGGTGTTTTTTGTAGTTTTTAAAAAAATTATTTGTAGTGTTAGCTGCTTACTGCATTACTGGACTATGTCTTACTTGATTGACCAACATATGAATGAATTAGTGTGTTCATGTAGATTAATTAAAATATTTGCAGCAGTGCAGTGATCTATCTCAGTATGAAGCCTACTGGTCAGTACAAGCATCAAACTGATAACTGTGTTCTTGCTGGAGCTAATTTGTGATTTGAAGCTGCCTTCTACTGCATAAACATACATTGTCTGTCCTTATTCTCTCATCTTTAAGGACTTTTTTTAGTCCATGTGACAATGTATTTTTCAGGAAGCCAAACATGCTCTTGTGTTCTACCAGACAGATTTCAGAATGCTGCTGTGGCCTGGGTTCAAGACAGTTGGTACTACTATTTTATTTTCATTAGTTTTTGTGAAATCTTGTTCCATCAGCTGTGAGGGTGACAGAGCACTGAAATAGACTGCCTGGAGAGGTTGTGGACTCTCCTTCTCTGGAGACTTTTAAAACCTGCCTGGATATGTTCCCGTATGGCCTGCCCTAGGTGATCCTTCTCTGCCAGGGGGATTGGACTCAATCTCCAGACATCCCTTCCAACCTCTACCATTCTATTATTTTATGATCTCCTTAAGTTTTCTTCTTCTTTGGGGTAATATATCTCTTAATTTTGTTATTTATTGTTGTGCTGTGATCAGGATTTCAACTCTACTCTCACTTGCCAGAGGTCAATTTATTATTATTTTTTTTTTGTCTTCTAGTGGTAACTCACATTATTTATTAGGATTTCTGTTGCACTTTTAAAAATACGCTTGGTCTTTCACCCTGTGCCTACCCCTATTTTTCTACCACAAAGTCTGCTATTCGAGTTCACTTCTGACTGCTAATGTGAAAGGGCACTTCTCTCTGGATGTATACGCATATATACATTTGTGTGTGTGCATACATATCTATACATGCGTGGATGCACGAGAATTTAAGGAGTCTTTCTCCTCAAATCCTTTTTTTCCCTCACATAATTTGGGATGACTTCTGACTTACATGTCAGTACGTGGCATCCTGGCTTGTATCAGGAATAGTGTGGCCAGCAGGAGCAGGGATGTAATTCTCCCCCTGTATTTGGCACTGGTGAGGCCTCGCCTCGAGTGCTGTGCACTTCTGGGCCCCTCACTTCAAGAAAGATTTTGAGGTGCTGGAGCTGGGTCCAGAGGAGAGCGACGAGGCTGGTGAGGGGACTGGAGGGAAAGTCTTATGAGAGATTGAGGGAGCTGGGGTTGTTTAGCCTGGAGAAGAGGAGACTTGGGGAGGGGGGACCTTATCACTCTCTACAACTACCTGAAAGGAAGTTGTAGACAGGTGGGCGTTGGGCTCTTCTCCCAGGCAACTAGTGACAGGATGAGAGGGCACGGCCTGAAGCTGCACCAGGGGAGGTTTAGGTTGGATATTGGGAAGTGCTTCCTCATGGAAATGGAAATTGATTGGACTGCCCAGGGAGGTGGTGGAGTTGCCATCTCTGGAGGTGTTTAAGGAAAGATTGAATGTGGCACTAAGTGCCATGGTCTAGCTAGGTGTTGTGGTGTTAGGTCATAGGCTGAACTTGATGATCTCAGAGGTCTATTCCAGCCTCAGTAATTCTGTGATCCTGTGATATATAGTGAGAGGAGGCAGAGCTCACTATTGAAAGCAGTGGGGTAGTAAGTATTGTGGAAACATTAGTTTGAGAGAGAGACATTTTGCTCTTTCATATACCGTTCATGACTTCCAAAACAGATCAGGGCTTTTACCTCATTTTTTGACATTTTCCAACATTAAGGCTAATATTCCATTTCCTAGTTCATAGTAAAGACCCTTGTTTGAACTAATGAGTTCTAGAAAACGGTAGCTCATAAAATCCTGCAGAAAGATTTAAATTTCGACTTTGAGAAGTTTGTAATAGTTGGAGTTAGGCAGCCTTAAAGTGGAATCTGAGTTGGAGTCATCTTTCCTGTTAGAGTCTTTTGAGTTGTTAAATTCCAAGATTTTTTCCTTGTTGGTAGATTTGAGAGCAGCACAAAAGCTTTCTGTGCTGCACCTGGTTTAGCCGTTGTGCTTGGATCAGCCTTTAGTTCTGGCTTTCTGCTTTTTAGATCTGTTTCTGTCCTAAGGGCTCTTTGTGGAGGTTGTGTGAGATCTCCGCCAAGCACGCACAGAGGTCTACCTTTCACACTTCTTGTCTGGTTTGTGATAGGCATTTGTCTCATTAAAGCTTCGATTTAGTAGTTCAGAGTATTTCAGATGAATGAGGCTGTCTAGGTCATGCAGAACTGAAATAAGTTATTGTCAATTATCTGTGTGAATTTTATACCATGGAGCCTTTAATATTTGAATGTATTAGTGGATATCATTTACTGTCAGAATTTTTGGATGGTGCTAAAACTTTACTCTTGCTTTGAACAATATTTTTTGTTTAGATTTTTTTTTTAAAGTAAGAATCTGCAGTTAAACACTGATGCTGAGTAGTGATACTATATCTACTATGTCATGTGCCCAGAGCTGCAGAGACTTGTCCATAAATCCTAATGTTGGGATGGAAGGAAAAATATGCAGAGAGTTATTGAAGGTAGAAGTCATCTGTCAAATGCAAGCTTGTCATAAGGTTATTTAATGAGAGGAGTTGCTTAGTAATTTTTCAGACTTCTAGGATTTACTCCATCTATGTTCAAAGACATCCTTCTTAAAAAAAGTAGAAGGAAATAGTTCTCTTACTTTTTGGTAGCTCAGTTTCTGAATCTGTATATTAACCTTTTCTCTTTTTTAAAGAGGTGAAGATTTTAAGTCAATCTTGCTTTTTTGTTTTCCTGTTGTTTTCTCAGAGAACAAAACAATAGTTTTGCATGCTACAGAAAAGATTCAAGACACAGCAATTTCAATGTCTCAGCCTATCTTCAGTATCCAGATATGCCTTCAAGAACCTTCTGTTAGGGCTGAGAAAATGTGGTGTAATGTGGTATTGCTTCGTTGCATCATAACCCTAAAAATCTCATCTAGTGAAACACTCAATCTATTAACTGCATCTCTTCTTTCACACCCCCCCCAAAATAGCTCTCTTAAGTCATATTTCTATGCTGTTTTGTTATAATAGTCACCTTGTTCCCTCTACCAACAAACTGATGATGTTACTGCCATAGCAGTTTTACCTTTATGTACATTTGCATTTCTGCTAAATGTTTATCCTTTTGATCTCTGTTATATTTGCGGGTTTAAATATTTATAAAATAAAATTACTCTGAAAAGGGTTTAGTTCTAACTGCGTTCTCTTTCTGTTCTCTGTGCTTCAAGATATGTGCAAAAGCATGGGAGCTGTTTTTCTTCTGTTCTTCCTTTCTGCCCCAGCTGGTTCTTGCATTGCAGCTGACGCATTGCCTACTGCTTCCTTCAGAAGTATATAGATGTAGAGTTGGAAATACCTGGGTTATTGGAATACTTCACTCCACCAAGATATTGGATACATATATTTTGAGTTCTGCTTATTTATTCAATCCTTCACTTTTCTTTCAATTATTTAAGTCCGGTTTCCTGGACTTCTAGAAGGTATGACTCTCATGTGCATAAATATTAAAACAAAGTACCATAACCTTTGCTTTCTTTACTTTTTCCTGTGTCACAAGGGACCTCCTGTGGGAAAAGTTTGGGGATTTTTTTCTTTTTTTCTTCCTTCCTTTTTTTTTTTTTTCTTTAGAGGGTCAGTCTTAGAGCTAAGAGCAAGCAGCGATGAGTTGAATTTAAAGGGGATTAGTGACAGGACTTTGAAATGCAGACTAATTCATCAGACACTTCTAATATTGTAGAATTAACAAGATATGGCATTAAATCATGCCTGAGCATTTGTTGGAGTAATTGCTTTCTTTCAAGCAGAAAAGTATGTAGAGTTCTTGAGCGATGGATGGTTCAATGTTGTAACTAAACTTGTAATCCTTTACTTGTAATGAGAACACGGGTTTCAACATTTTTCTTCCCTGCTACCTTGGCTGCTGCTTCCCTTGTATCAAGTACCTCAGATAATATAGTAGTTGATCTTGTGGTTTAAAAAAAGCCCAACTGGTGAAATAATACATACATACCCTCCCTCAGCTCACTATCAAGTCAGCTGAATGAATCGTTTAGCCTCATCTGCCACACCAGTGCCTGTAAGGGGTGAAGTGGGAACAGCCCCTTTCAGCAGCAGTTGGCCTTTAAAGCAGCTGACTTGTCAGGGCAGGCGGCACCAACTACATGCTCACTTTGCAATGCATCACAGCAGTATAAAATTATATTGTCCTTCTGGTTTCTTCCCCTTGCTGGAGTAGTTATTCTGTGGGATCTTTCATCTGCTGTAAGTAAAATCAACTGGGATTGTTAAATGAGGTTGAGTTTAATCTTGTTAATTTTTTTGAATGACTAACGTGCCCACTGCATCTCTTGAATCTGAATTAAGTCTGTGTACTTGTATTAAGCTACTTGAATGTTCAGATTTCACATCTTGGAAAGCGCTCAAGCAAGAAAATAAATACACACAGTAATTCTGAAACAAGAGCTATGGTATTTGAAAGAAGCAGAACGAGCAGATAATGTTTGTGCATCCAGCCATGCCCTATTTTTCTGGGACCTGTTGCCACTTTTTCTGTTTTATCCCATTCCAGAAACTGATCAGTTAAAACAATCAAACACAAAAATTTACAATATTATTTGCAAATGTTTTTTAGTGTGTGAGAAAAGCAATAGGTATGAGATAGGCATGCTAAAATTAATGCTACTGCCTGAAGCTGTACCTCAAACTACTGTTAAACCCATACAAGACATGATGACAAAATGCTCCCTGAAAGTGGACATACCAATAAGATGCTTTTAATAAGTAGCAAATGGGAAAGTTTTGTGTTGTCTTCCTGGCTCTTCTTTACTGTTGAAGTTGTTTTCCTGGCATATGTATAACAGATCAGATCACTCAGCTTCTTTTGATTGATGATGATTTATGATTAATTTATTCTTGGATACTTTCCCAATCTGGTGGAACTAAAAGAGCAATATAAACACCATTGCTGCTGAGTGTGCATTTACTGTGTAAATTGTGGCATGTCTGCACTGACAATTTCAGAATAGAAGACTGTTTTAAACATTATTTAAAAAAAAACCCTTGAATTAACAATTGAAAGAAATTATGTATTTTGTCTCCATCGATCTTTCCTTTTGGGAACTAAAACCGAGTAATAATAGATATTATCTTGAATTTAAATAGTCATTGCAAATGTTTTGTGATGTTTTGTTTCCATAGTCTGTGGCAGGTAGTGCAGACAAGTGAGATTTGAATTTATTTTTTTTTTCTAGGTATGATACATTTATGCAGCTTCATGAATCATGAGGATTGAATAGTCTTAGTAAGAAACAGCAGAGGCTTTTAATGGCTTCTCTGAAGTGTTTCTGTTGCACTCATGTTTTCTGATACTGAGAATTCCTCTTTGCTTCTACTGTTTCTGTGGAGAGGTGGTAGCATCTCCCATGAACTGGAGCAAGATTCTGTTTTGATTTCTGGTCTTTGGACACTTTATTGAGTGTCCATACAAGACAACCAAGTGATCAGGCCCAATCAGCATGGGTTTATGAAAGGCATGTCTTGCCTGACTAACCTGGTATCCTTCTACAACAAGGTGACCAGTCTGGTGGATGCGGGAAGAGCTGTGGTCATTGTCTATCTGGACTTTAGTAAGGCCTTTGATACTGTCTCCCATAGCATTCTCCTTCAGAACCTTATGGCACAAGGCTTGGACAAATACACCCTGCACAGAATAAAAAACTGGCTGGCTGGGCCGAAAGAGTGGTAGTGAATGGAGCTAAATCTGGCTGACGGCCGGTCACAAGCGGTGTTCCCCAGGGCTCAGTACTGGTGCCTGTTCTCTTTAATATCTTTACTAATATCACTGAAAGGGTCGTTAAACATTGGAATAGTTTGCCCAGGGCAGTGGTGGAGTCACTATCCCTGGAGGTATTTAAACAGCATGTGGACCTGGTGCTTAGGGACATGGTTTAGTGGTCAGCTTGCAGTGTTTGGTCAAAGGTTGGACTAGATGATCCTGAAGGTCTCTTGCAATCAAAGATATTCTGTGGTTCTGTGGTAGCCTCTGCGGAGATTTTTACTTGGTTGCTAGGGCTTCTTTACACGTGGTAGACTTCGGTTAGCTGATGTTATTAGAAGTAAGCTCTGGCAAGAAGATGTGTTCTTATCCACCCACGCTTCATCTCAGTAGGGAGGGGTGTTTTATTGCACCACGCTCATTGTTCTTGCAGTCTGACGACCACTTCAGCTTCAACAGCTGCTTTTTTTTTTTTTTTTTTTTCCCCACTGTACAACTGAATAGAACTAAGGGTGACTTGTTTCCTGGGTGTTTGGACTTAGTGGTTTTTTTGTTTCCTGTACCTGGTAGTATACTAGGTTGCCAATTTTGTAAGGCGAGTAACACTTAATTTTCTGCTTTCTGGATAGGTGATGAGTGACCACTTAATTTAGACACTTATTTTAGTGGGTGAAATCTCTAGGCAAAGGGAAGATGGTTTATTAGAGGTCACCTGGAGCTGGATACATGTATTCTCACCGAGCTGTAAGAGTGTTGTGGTTTTTTTTTTTTTTATACCTTTTGGATGACATTATATGATGTCAGATGCGTACAGAAGAATTTATTGTTTGTTGTAAAATACTGAAATACAGTCTAAAACTGCACAGCGTTTGTGGGTTAATCAAGTAACCCAGTGTATATTAAACCAATGTGGGGTGACTCATGCTGTCACTTTTAGGTTATCTTCAGATTTTAATTAGTTCCATAAAATGTATTGAAATGCCAGTCTTTGTATTTAACAGCTTACCTACATTCAAGAGCTTACTGCTCACATAGCACTGCCTGCCCTGCCTGGGGTTTTCTGTTGCTCTTTAGCCCTTGCTAGTTGAATAAGTCTATGTGCCAGTTATCTTAAATGAAGTTGGACCAGAACTTCCAACTGATACCGTTTTCTGTACAAATAAGTCTTCTGCTGCAAAGCTGGATCAGACCTTCTTCAAAGAATATGTATACAAGTATATTAGAAACTTCAGGTGAAGCATTATTTTTGTCTAATCCATTCTGAGTTTATAAAAATGTCAGATTTTATAGTTGTTTTGGGACTTCAAATAGTTCCTGTAAGATTCAAAATGTAGTTTATCCTAAGTAAAGGAAAAACTTAGAGAAGATATGGTACTGTGGCACTTAATTTTATCTGGAGACTAAACCTTACAATAATTGGCATTTTCAAAATGTTTTGCATGTATTCAGTTAGATTATATTGAAACATATTTCCTGTATATGAGCCATCAAAGTATAATCTTGATTATTTTCTCCCCCCTCCCTCCCCCCCTTTTTTTTTTTGAGAATTTAAAATTGCGTTCTTGTATGCATGAGGGGGTGTGTGTGTGTTTGTTCCCCCCTGCTGGGAGCTTCTATTTTTGTTTTGAATGTTCAGGCGTGAAAGAAATGTACCTTTGGCAGCAATTTGCTTAAACTGAGGAAGGAAATAAGAATTAAATCAACTTTACTGTAGTAATTTCAAGCATCATGTCTAACAGTGATAATCAAATATTATGAAGTATATATATTTTCAGTGGTTTTTTTCTGTTTATGCTTTGCTTCTTGGTGTAGTTTAAAATGTCTGTCTTACTAATGCTAATCAAGCTGACGATCAAAAGAAGTCAGCATTTATTCATGGGATATTTTCTGCTCATCTTGCCTGTAAGGAGGAGCTTTCCAGAGAACACTTTATCTCAATTTCATACAAAACGTTTTTGCTGACAAGGGAAGACATGGGTGCCTCTTAAAGTAATTACATTAAATGGCTAGAGTGCCTGCCTGGCACATAGGAAAACTGGGTTCTCTGACTGTGGTGAATGATACTTGAAGTCATGTTTCTGAAGACCTCTCAGAAGGCAGTGAGCAAGCATTGGGTCAGAAAGCAAGCCAACACACTGGGCTCTGTCCTCTGCTGAAGATTCTCTTGGTTTAGGAGGAACTGGCACTTCAGAGCCTGCTTTAGCTATTCTCTAAGCATCTAATGTGATGTATAATTAAAAGATTGTAAACTGAATTGTCAGGGGACAAAAGCAGCTATTAAGTGCCAGTAGTAGCAAAGAGTGGGCTTTGGCTGCATCTGTGGTTTAGGCAGCTATCTGACTCTGCTCGACTTGGAGTCCTTTCTGTAGGTAGCTAAACTCTGTAAGGAACCTCCATGCTTGGTTTAGGGATCTGAGCTGTAGCAGGCATCAAACTGTTGCAATGCCAAGTGCTCCTTTACGTAACATCAAAGTGCTTCTGTGTATCTGGCCCGAAGTACATGATCAGAGGAGTATACAAAGTGCTGAGAGGAGTGTAGTTTGCAGCAGGAGCATCCCTTTCAAAATCATCAACTAATTTGACTGATCTGTACTGCATGATGCAGTGAAGCCTTGTATTAGGCCAGCTGGATCAAATGATACTCTTTGAAGATGCTGCCAATATTCAGTTTCCTGTTAGAACATCATCAGTAGAAGAAAAATCTGTTAGCACTTGGCCCTTGGCCAACATATTAAAAGCAAGTATGAAAACCGGTATTAAGCCTTAGCATGTATTTTGTCCCATGAAGCCACATTTCTCAAGTATTCTGTCTAAGGGTATGCTACAAAGACATACAGAAATTTGTTTTATTCTATGTAATTCCTTGCTTTGTATTCTGTGTGGACTTTTTTGGAAAGTTGTCCTGGTACATGGCGATCAGCAGAGCAGTTGGTTTGACATGTCTAGGATAACTGGATGGCTTGCTACTCTTGAGTAGCACAGTGTCTTAGCCTGCGAGATGTTTTCATCTGGCTTGCTGCCATTTCTGTGGAAGAGAGAGTGCATGTAGCACGCGGTGCAGTCATAGCTCCCAGCCATCTCCTGTGCCCAAATGTTGCATGTTGTTTAGCATATGGGTTGTCTGAGAGAGGAATGGCTCGTAGGGAGGCACACTCAGCTCCCACTTCAGAAGTTTTCAACCTCAAGAGCTTTGCTGAAGCCTGTGTTGACTTACCACTCGTAAGGCGTGTGGTATCTTAATATATCTAATGATGCTACACGTTGGTAAGTTGTTCTCTTGTTGATAGGAAGCCAGTGTAGGATAGAAATCTCTGCTATAATGAGATCTAATGTGTAGCAGTTAAATGTCAAATCCGTGATACTTGGAATTTTAATTAAAAGAAAAAAATGTACTGGAAGACAGAAGCAGGAAAAACAGTAGTGGTTTTAAGTGGCTTTTACATAGGAGCAGTACCTGGGGACTTGGATCAGTTTAATATGCTTCTTTTCTGGTGCCAAGTGAAATGACAATTGACAAAACGCTAATTGCTCTGCAATGCTTGTAAGGAATATAGTATTCAAGGCAAACAAACATACCAAAACCAGAAAGGTAAGTGGTCTGACTAATGGTAGTGAAAGTATCCGCTGTTGTACGTCTCTGCGTAACTACAGATTTCTAAACTCAAATAGCACCAGTCTTAATTTTTTTTGTTGAATATGATCATGCCTTCTTGTAGATCTGTAGAAATGCTGTAAAAATGTGTTTCGATCTTACATTTGTATTACCTCATCTTTCCTTCCCCTGCACCAGTCGTGGCAGCTGCAAATGAGTAACTAATCATTTTATGAAAAAATTTTTTCAAGTCTAGTTCTGGAAACCGGAGTTTTATATTGCATCCTGGACGTATCTCAAATTCAGTCTAGAGGGTAGCCTTAATGGAGTGGGTCAGTTGAACAGGAAAATAAATGTGATAATAGCAATGTTTGTAAACTGATGTAGGCTTTGAGGCATAGAAAATTTACCATATCCTGAAAGAAAAAGTTGCTACACTTCAGTTATCAGCCTAAAAAAACCCCTACTCCCCCCCCCCAAATTTATTCAATTTAACAATAATAAAATATTACTACAACATTGTTGTAAACTTTCCCACTAAATGGAGTTGTAAGGTTGCAATTTTTTCTTGCATGTCATCCAGCATGTACTTATTTTTATGATATTTATGATTTTTATGATATGTGGCCTGGCCTGAGCAAAAAACAGCGTGAAAAATGACCACAAATGTATTATACTGGTGGCATTCTGCATACATCTAATGTTTGGTTAGCATCTCTTCTAGTTGGCCAACTGCCTTTTCATTTTTCAATAAGCTCAAAATACTTTCCAGAGGTATTTGCAGCATTTGCATATTTAGGTTGTAGCCTGATATTATCATCTTTTTTGGTACAAGTAGTGTTAGTAGCATTTTAATGTAGAAAAAGGCATTAGCTGTTTCTTTCTATTTTTTATTCATTAAACTTCCCTCATTAAAAATCCCTCATGATTAAAGAGCTGTGCTCCCCCTTAACCAGCTTCAGCTGCTTTCAATCATTCCTTAAGCTTAGATTTTTGTATGAATGACTTTTGTCATTGCAAGCACTGTTATCTTCTACCAAGGAGATCACTAGTCAAATGCAAGTGGCTTTTTAAGATCACGTTAGAGGCTGGGATTTTGTTTCACTCCACGCAAGCTGAAAAAGCAACTCTGTCCTGTGATGATGACAATAGAGAAATGTCATTTAACCATATGATTCATTTGTATATTGCACCAAACGAACGTGCTGAAGCAATTTACAGTCAGAGATGTAAAGAAAGTGGTTGTATTTATGTCCATGGCTTTAATGCCTGCTTTCTTCTCCTTTTTATGCACTTGGGTTCTTTGTAAAGGATATAGCATGTTGTTTGCCCCTAAAGGCATGGGTTTCCCCCATGTTTTAGCATTTCCAAATGCTTTATTAGGTGAAAAGTAGTGCATACAACAAAACATTAATTTTAGCTGAGTAGTCTATTTTAAAAATAGTTAAAATAGAAGTTATTTTGAAGAAGAAAAAATACGATAAAGTCTTTATCTAGGGCACAAAGGTTTGAGGTTATACTAACCCATATTCTTTCATAAGCTATATTGTTAGATAGAGAGTCCTAGCAAGTTGAACCTCCAGCAATCCGCGGTGGGAGCTTTAATCCTGGCATTTTGATGCACCCTGGAATATCTGAAGGTTGTACCCAAGTAGTTTCCTAGAAGGCTCAAATTTATCAGAATTCAAAATGGCATTTAGCTTTAAGATCTCTAAACCAAGCTTTTGCTTCTGGTAGTCTGTGTGTACTAAAAAAAAGCAAAACACAAAGTGAAATACCTGATAGATAAATAATTATCCTTAATGGCACATGCTTCTCAGCTAGAGTGATTAATGGGAAGGCAGAGTTTTCCCCTAAAGACTTGAAGAGGAGGAGAGAATGAGGAAACACTCAAGTGGTTGGTTTTTCTTAAGTACAGGAGAAATCCTTGCAATTGTTTTCATTTAGTTGTGCATTTAGTTTTCAACTTAAGTAGGTATTTTTTAGGCTAGTTACAGTAATTTGGGATAGTGAAGAACTTTGTGGAATTTTGCAAAACTTGACAATCTTATCGGGAAGATTTTTCTTCCAGCTATAGTTGATACTTGCGCTCATTAAGTGTTTCCAGAGTGTTGTGATCTTTAAAGTGGTGTACAAAGCCAAGTAACTAGTGAAATACAACTTTCTAGAACCACAGAAGGCTTCTGTTTCAATGTGCTGGTGGGACTCAATGCAGTGTGACATAATTTCCCTCACCAGCATAAGCCATCTAATATTCTTGAAATGTTGTGTGGTTTTTTTGGAGTATGGGTGGTGGTGATGTTGTCTTAAATCTTTTTTTAAATGAAGCTATTGACCTTCACAAGGTCCAGTGACCTAAAGCATGTACTACCTTGGTGAAACGTAATATAAGAACCTGGACAAATCCCTTCTCTCTGGTACTCTCAATGAGTGATACTATGAAAAACGTACATTTGTAGTATTTAATTTTTAACTTCGTGTTTATGTGACTGTCTTTTTCTCTGCAAATGATTAACAACAACCAAAACAAAACAAAAACAGTAACAACAAAAAAAAGCATGAGTATTCAGTTTTGCATTTCAGTGTTTTGGAAATTGTATGCATTTTTTTCAACATATTTCCAAATATTACTACCTACTTAATGTGGATGCTTGAGCTGAATTTGCATTGGAAAATTCATACGTACCTGTGGGACATGCTGAAATGGTATCACTCGTAGTTGAAATGTTCCCCAACTAAATTTGGCATGTTCCAACTACTTACTTTTCTACCCAAGAATTTCCCAGCCGTGGCTTAGGAGCTAGGATGGCAAGAGACAGTTTACAGGATATGGTTTGTACACCGACACCCTGCTCTATAGATTCTTCTGGTAGATTCCTAGAAGAGATACAGTCTGTTCTGCACTGCTTGACTTTGGTGCCTGGTGATGTTTTTAGGCACAATTATTGATTAGTATATGCATAGCACTGTATCTTCTTACGTGATATAGCCAAGATGCCTTTAGCAAGGTTGTGGAAATAAAAACAGTGTTATGATTGGGACTTCAGTGCAGATGTAGAAAATGAAACAGAATTTCCTTTGGCAAGTGTGCAAGAACAACAGAAGCTGATGGTGCTTAAATCTGTTGGCTAAGTGTAGTGTGCAAATAGGCATACAGTTGCTAATTATCTTTTTTTTTTTTTCAATATTTAAATAATTTACCCTCTTCTCTGCTTCTTTCAAATGTGTAATGGGATGATTCCAGGTTGACATCTTGTATTTTTGTGGTAATGCGCATACAAGAATGTGGGTTTGGTTTTTGTTTGGTTCTTTTTTTTCCTGTTGAAAAGAATGAGATGTATAGATTTTTTTTTTTCCCCTACTCTAAAAGGGTATTATCAATATTACTGGAATTATAAATCTAGCACAATTGCCTGTGAAGCACAGAATAAGCTACACTGAAATGAACACATGAAAATAGCAACCTGAAGATATTTTGGAAGTTTTTTTCCAATAGTAAGGCTGCCACTTTGGGTATAACTGCTAGATAACCTGACTTCTCTTTTTCAGATAACTTTTCTATTTGGGCTGCTCCTTGCTATAGTAGGGATTTCTTCAGGTTTTATTTAATCTTTTTGCCTGCATTTCTCATTTGGGTATTACCGATCTAAAAATAAATAAATAAAAAATCCGTCTTTCTTAGTACATTTCCGTCTTAAACATTTATCTTTTTTTTGAAATAAGAATTGCTACATAAGTTAAATGCAAAAGCTTGCCTTAAATTTTTGTTCTGGTTTGTTTTTCAAGTAATGGAGGGAAATAATCACCTTTTGTCTTAATATCCAAAGTTAGCTCTCTTGAACCACTTAGTTTAAAATCTACAATATTAGTGATTGCTGTTTGCTTTGAAAACACAAAATTAAATAAGTAGATTATTTTAAAGATTATGTACTTTTTTTCAGGAGGACCCCAATGATATCAACCCCAAAAGGAAAGACGTGCATGGCAGTGATGGAGAGGACAAAGCACAAAGTGTGGAGACGCTACCTCCAGGTATTGCAGTAACCTTTGTCATGGAAGATCCATAGCCATAAAACATTCATCCTTGAAAGCCATAAAATACAGCAGTTACTCTGATTCTAATCATTCTTTGTAGTTTGGAAGTGCTAGGATTATTTTAGCAATATGTACTTTTCAATTCTTAAAGCCTCAGCTTCCTTAAATCTTACCTGCTTCACTGCTTGTTTGGGTTGAAAACCATAGAGAATGTTGCTCTCTGCTAGTGTGTTTGTGTTGTCCTGCAATAGGTTTCAGCTGCCATAAAAGCCTCTGGTACAGAAGTAGTAGTTTTCTTTCAATGCATAATGCTAGAAGGCAGCAGACAAGTTATCTTGGGATGTTCTTTTGACTGAAGATTCAGCCAAAGTTCATACTTTAAAAATTTTGCCTAGTTTTTGATGTGGCAGATTTTTCTGAGCATGCTGATGATGTACCTTCTTTTTCTCATACTTGCTCAGTATTTGTTACATGCTAGCAAATAACAGAGCAATGTGATTTTTTTTTTTTGATTTTTTTTTTTTGTTTCATTTGAGTGAAATGGTCTTGTGCCTTGAGGATGAGCTAGGAAAATCAGGTGTTAAGGAATCTTTATCTCCTGTGACTGCTTCCATAAACTTCTTTTGCTGCTTAACTGTTTCATATCAATGAGATCTAATATATAGCTAGATTTAATATATAGCTGGAATTGATATACTAAGGAATACAGAAATAGTTAAATGGATTTGAATATTTCACCCTATTTTGAAAAGTGTAAGATCAGCTTCACAACATGTTTTACTCTTCTTCTATTCATCCTAATGTTTGGCTTACAAATTTGTCTTAGTCAAACGTTTGAAATACTATGAGGTCTTGAAGAAAGAAATAACCAAGGTAAACTTGCCTTTCAAGAAGCTGGAAACTTCCATCCCCAGTTAAAGTATAAGATATGCTTTTTGTTTTACGATCTTAGCCTCCTGGTATAGTACGAGCTGTTTGATACTCATGGGTTTTTTTTCCTGTAGCCTTTGGCCTACCTTGTCTTAGCTGCTTTCTGGAAAGCGGAAACAAGACTCTGGTTATGCATGTATTCTTCTTGGCAGAACTTTTACTTTGTCTATGAATTGGGAAATAAATCCTAAAATGTTGAACAGCCTGGCTTATTTAACTTGCTTTCTGGCAGATCTTTTCAAGTATTTTTTTTTTCCTTTAACAGAACTCTCTGCAAATACTGTTACTGGGATTATAAATCAGCCAGTTTTGCACCTTCCAGCTACTATTCTTATTTCCCCATTTTTGAATGTTTATGTATTCTGGGCCAAACCCTATACATTTCCTCTAAGACCTTCCTTTCCCAGTGGCCCTAAGTAACCATTTGAATATTAAAAGAAGTGGGAAGTGTCACAGATTGAAAAGGAGAGGTATCAGAAGCTGGAAGGGTTGAAGCTAGAAGTAAAATTAAGTAGAGCAGGCTAGGGCTTTTTTTTTTTTTTTTTATTTCATCTGTTGATTAGTAGTCTCTTATGGGATTGATTTAACAGGCAGGAGAGTTGTTGCTGCAAAATAGTCTGAGTCTCGAATCAAACATCAAAGGCTACACAGACAGAATTAAACACTCTCGAGTCACTATTTTGATTATTTTCATTTCGTGTAGGCAAATTTTTAAATCGTTATGGCAATGAAGCTTGACTTGAGCTTCATATTTCTGCAGATTCTTTGCACTGTTTTAAAACAAAGTAATCAAATTTTAGGAGGGCTGTGTCTCAAAACTTTCTTGCTTTTGCACTGAGGTTAGGAGACTTGTAGTTTAGGTTTCAGCATTATGCGGCATAGTATCTCTCAGAACTTGTCAGAATTAGGGAATTGTTTATGGTCTTTAGCTTTAAAGTGACTTTTATATGAAGATTAAAATATTGGGGTGTTTTTTACATTCTGTACATCCAACTGTATCTATCCTTTGTCATCGGTGACTTTTGTATGCTCCAAAAGGCTATTTTTTGTTTTGTGAAAATAGTGATGTTAACTTCTACAGTTAGGAAGATTGACACTGAATTGTCTGCGTGGTATTGTGGAAGCATCCACAAACCAGACAGCAGTAGCTACCCAAAATGAAGATTTATTGCAACCAAAAATTATCCGGCACTCTGATAGACCAAAGTAAATCAGAAGTTCAGATACCAGGCAGGAATATAATAGTACACAACTAATTCTCAAGTTTTGCAAATATTCTTTTTAGAAAGATGACCCAAAATGTGCGCAGTTACTCAAAGGGAAAACCTCCCACTCAATGGTACCCAGAAAGGGGATCACTGACCCATAAGGGGTGAAGGCTTATCAAAAGCAGGGCTGAGGGGGAGGGCTCACTCAATCCCAGGAAGTTTCCTTGGGCAGTGTCCCGATACAAGGGGAGAATCCCCAATTGCAGACCTGCTGCTCTGAGGGGGACCAACTCAGATCGTCTCTCTGTCGGGAGGGAGCGGGGGAATCAGTTCAGACTTGACTACGGTACAAACAGTGGTTATTCTAATTAGCTGGGGGCAAGGATATGACAAAGGCAAGCTATGGGTCTGAAGCAAAGTAATCAAGTTTTTAGGACCATGAGGGCCTGCTCTTTATCAGGTCTTTGGCAAGCCTCAGTTGTGTCAGCAGTTCTCTGTAATGATAGGAGTTTCAAACAACTTTTTCATCATTAATGAAGACCAGGAATCTCTTAATGCCTGTAAGTCAAGCTATTTAGAAGACCTTGTATCTGTCTATTCCTACTTTTTGTTGCCTGCGGCATGGTTGCATGCAGTTTTATCTGCTATGTTGTTGGGGTTTTTTTCCCTCTTCTGTCTCACTTTGAGCTGTTCTCACTGTTATCTGAGTTTTCCCTAATAGATTTGATTTTTGTTGCACACTGTTTACAGGACTTTCTTCTAGAGCCAGGTGTTGCCTCCTTCCTGGCTCCTGAAGCCAAATTCACTGGTTCTTATAGTCTGTAGCTGTCACTGCTTTTCAGTAAATTTAGCTCTATGAAGTGGGGCTGGCTTGCTTCTCAAATTTACTCTCTGCTTTCTGGACTAGTATTGCATTTGTTGGTTTTTAAGTCTTGGAAAATGGTAATACATTTTAAATGATTTATATCAAGCTCTACTTTGGAAACTGGAATGGAATAAAATGTACCAAACTAGCACTGGTTTTTAAATACAGCTAATTATTACAGAGGGAAAAAAAAAATCAAAATGTGCTTACTATTTAAAAACAACCAGCATATTATTAAAAATAGCAGCAAATTGCACTATTATTGTTGATGGCCTTCTCCAAGACTTCAGAATCGGGAAATACGTGGAAGAAAAAGAAGCAACTGCACTGAATATCACCCTTTTCTTGTTTCTGCTCTGCTTCTCATGTTCAGAAGAGTGCTTCTTGTTGTAACAGAGTTTAGCATTGCAGCATACCCTGGTTCCAAATTTTTAGCCAGTTCAGTGAGAGCTGGCTTTTCAATGTTTTTTTTTTTGTTTGTTTGTTTTTTGACTCTACTTCAGTCCGGTAGCAAACTCTGCGGTTCACTTACTGTTGAGTTTAAAAGATTAATTTGTTGTGTTAAGTCTCAGTACAGGTAAACGCACATTTGCTTGAATTTGAAGTTACAGACTTCTTACGTTTGAAATAATGTAGTTGCATTTTTCTGATATTCTACCTGGCGAAATATTTGAAACACAGGAAACTACAGAGCCAGCTAACTCCCCAGAAGAAATAAAATCAAACATGCTCCTATCTGTGTACACCAGGCAAGTGTACAACAGAAACAGTGCCTATTATTGGAAACAATTTTATTAAACCACTTCTAAATTCAAAATTTAGTTGATAAATTCTCAAAAAGACAAACCTTTCAGCAAAAGTAGGGCTGGACAATATACCTAGCTTTGAATCAACCTTTCATTTTCCAGCAGTTAACTTGAGCTGTTAGCACTTGTAACCATGGGGGCAGCCCACATGTTAGTAGTTGTAGTTCATTAAGAACACAACCTGTTTAAGAAGAATGCTTCTCACCCATACCACTGATACGGTGCCCTCACGACCTCTTGTGTTTTAGTTACTTTTCTACTGGACAGAAGACAACTGAAGTAGTGGGTGAGGGGTGACAGTCCTGAATCAGGCATAGCATTGAAATCCATTGGAAGCTGAAGTGTTTCAAAGTTGAATGTCCTATATAAATGCATGTTAAGTGTAGATGATATTTTATGAAGTGCACTGAAATCTTTATTTTTATACTGGAAAGCAGTGATATGACATGTCCCGTATTTTGGACAATATTAACAGCATATGTTCTGGATTAAAGCTATATTATAAATTAGAAGAGAGGGTGAAATATAATTTACCGAGGAGGTTGCAAAAAATGTCGGGAAATGCTAAAGGAGAGAGTTAAATGGGGAGACGATCTTGTGATTTCTGCTGTTTATTCCAATTTCCTGAATCAATTCGCTCTGCATTTTGTATGTAGTTTCATTTCAGGTGAGGTTTGTTGTAATTTTTGTAAACAACTCTTTATTGGGTTATTTGTAGTGTGGTAGCTGGCTGAGGTGTAAACTTGCTTTCTGAGTAAGTTCCTGTAAATATTTTGAAGAACAAACTTGAATGGCTAAGACCACCTCTTCTCAGTCTGTGGACTACCAACAACAGCTGGAAAGTTTCCTTTGGAGAGTTCTTTCAGTAACGGGAATTTTGAAAATCTATATTTTCAGTTATTTTCCTATAGCTTCCCCTCCGGGCTGCTTCACCCGTTAAATCTATTCGATGTTCTGCAGTCTGTTTTTGTTTAACTCTGTAGCTCTGGCTTCTGTGTGTGTGTGCATGTTTTAACTTCTTTAGGATGCTAATTCAGTTGGTAGAAACAGTTGCTTAGTATCAGCTGTCTAGCTCTTAAACCAGTAATTCAGAAGTATGGGAAGTATGGACACTTTTCTCTTACCCTGTGACTGTACTTGAATGTTGGAAGTTTCTTAAACCAACCCACCCAAGCCATCTCCCTTCCAGCCTTGATATATTTGCTTTAACCTCCATTGCCATGTGATAATCAAGTCACACCTTGGATCCAAGTTGCTTTTTATAGATGAGCTCCCCAGATAACCTGAGATTTACAGAGAATTTTTAATCAAGTCGGTGGTATTTGTCTGATCAACAGACTATTACTTTGTTTAATGCTGGGAAGTGTTCCTTCAACATCAGAATCTTCTAGCAGAAGTTAATACATCATAGTTAGGGCACAGCTTATGGACACAAAGCTGTAAATGCGGCCTGCCTTAGTTTCCATGCAGTGCAGGTTGAGAGATGGAGCAAAGGCAAACCCTGAAACATCTGAACAATATCTGATTGTCATTAATAGCTGCTAAAGTAGTATTTCCTCTATGCATATCAGCTTAGTTTGGGATATGCCTGAACCATGTTATTTGTCTAAAAGCTGAGCTTTAACGGAGTGACATCTCTGCAACCTACTACTTACTCAACTTAATTGAAAGTATCTCAAAAAATGTGTATTTTAATTATGAAAGCAATGAATATTAACTCCTCTCATCTATAATAAAGTGACCCCAAAAGACAGCTTTTGCTTTGTTGTTTTCTTTTCTAATGTCAACAACATGCTGTGCTCATCATAACATGCTTGCAGGAGATTCTCATACAAGAATGTCTGTCAAAATAAGAATGTCTGTATTGCATTAGAACTTGAGCTCTGGTTTTGAGTTAAAGGTGGTATAAATTTCCTGCAGGTAGCATAGGTTTGGCTGTGAATAGGCAAAAAAAGTAAACATTCAAGCAGAGGTAAGGATTGATAGCTCTAAGACATTTGGTGAATATCACGCTGTTGTTTTACATCTGAAGATGGTGCAAATTTTATTCCTGATATCTGGATGAGAATCTGCCTTTCTGTGTTAGTGCCACAACTAGTCGCATATTAACACAGAGGGGTTAATCTATGAATCAGTTCTGAATGTAAAGGAGGTTGCAGTTATCATATTGGAGAGCAATCTAGTGCTTTTCCTGTATGAAATGCTGAGGTTTGCCAATAACATTGTCTCTTATTTCTGAAAGGCCTGTTCCTCAAAGGATTTGGTTATAACTGACTGTGGTTTTACTTATGTAATGAGACAGTAAATTAAATTATAGTGTCATTCAAGTCTGGACCGGATCTTATAAAATAAACCTTACTTGGATAACTTATAGCCAGATTATCTGCCATGTTAAATCCTGTCAACATGTGGAGGGTTGTTTTTTACATGGAAACTGTGGTAGTTGCGGTTAAAACAAGCAAACAAAAAACAACAACAAAAAAAACCCCAACAAACCAAAACCAAATAAAACAGTCAAGATGAAACATAGTCTGGTGATTACTTGTATAAACTGAGATCTGTAAGATTGTTCAATTTTGCATTAATTCACAGGGTGTTCTAGAGGAATTTAATATGCAAAAGTGAATGATGTTACACTGTTCACAATATTGTTGAGGTTTAATTACTTAGTTGCAAAATTAAAACCTAAGCTATTCCATCAGTTATGTTTGGAATGCTGAATGCTGTTCTTTCAATTGCAATGATTAAATTGGGTATTTTCCTGTTTTTCCTACTGTAGGAAAAGTTCGGTGGCAAGACTTTGATCAAGATGCTTACGTTGGTGCTACCATGGTGCGATCTGGTCAGGATCCATATGCCCGCAATAAGTTCAATCAGGTAGAAAGTGACAAACTGCGAATGGACCGAAGCATTCCTGACACTAGGCATGATCAGTAAGTGCCAAACTGAGCCATGTTTGACTTGGTTTAACTTATTTCTATTTATGGCTTTTGAGCAACAGGTGTGTATTCTAAAGTAAGAGCTCTCCAGCTTTTGAAAGGACGTGTTAACTGTGGTGCGATCCTTAAACAGTGGGTTAAAGAACAATGAACCTCATTCGAGTTTTTCTGTTGCCATGACTTCCATCAGCATGTATTCTATATACAAACTGGTCCTGCATTTCAGTCTTTGTTCCTGTTTACCTGATGACTTTTCTTCATTTCTACATTTGTTAAGTCTCACTGTGAGGACAATTGAACAGTGGAGCAGATTGCCCAGAGAGGATGTGAAGCCCCCAGGCTTAGAGATATTCAAAGCCAGATGCACAGCCTGCTGTAGCTGGCCCTGCTTTGAGCAGGGACTTTGGACCAAAAGATTTCCAGGGGCCTCTTCCGATCTCAGTTGCTCTGTGATTCTGTTCTTCTAAGTATGTGATGATTGTCGATACCTGTCCTAAAATAATCCCATCTATGCACAGCCCAGTGAACACAGAACAGAATTACACTTCAGATACTTAAAACATTTTGCTGTGTTGGGCTGCTTGTGCAGATTCAGGAAACAGTACACTTCAGAGTAAGGAAAATTATTATTTTCTTGTGAGTAGAGAATACTTGCATTTAAAAAGGACTCGAGTGACCTGTACTAAACTCATTTAAGCAGACTTGATTAATATTAAACTGACAGTTACTCATTAGGACATAGAGAATTTAAAGAAAAATAAGAAAAGGAGGTTGAACTTCGTTTTAAAAACTAGGCAAGCGTAGTCTCAAAGCATAAAATTAACTAACTGTGTATAGTTAATTTGCCTAATTAATTCTGCATTTAGGATGAAAATACATTCACAGAGTTGTAGGTAGAAGAAGTTGGAATAAACACCCCAGGGAGAGAGAAAAGTTAAGTGCCTGGCTTTTTTCTCCATAAAGCGCTTTAATCAGGAGTGACATAGTGAAGGAGACTTATATAAAAACTCAGACATTTACTGTGTCATTTCCAAATCCCTTGTATAATAGCATGGGTTTAGGTTCCTTTAAGCTGATGATTTGTATATAGAATAAAGCAAGTCTTGTATTATTTGCCATTAATTCAATGAGAAGGTAGGAAGAATTTCATGTCTGATTTGTTGCCATGAAAACAGTGAAAAGCGTGATGCTCATGGTATACTGAGGAGTCTGAAACGACTTTTCAATTTTCTTCATGTCATATACTTTCTTTCACAAGAAACACAATCTGATTTTTAGAATAGATATTCTTTTCACGCGAGAGTAAAGTTCAGCCACCAACTTCTAGAATCTTCTATGATTCAGATATGCTGAATTTGTTTTTTTTTTCTTGCTATTTAATAACCTCTGAGGGGAGTATGAGACAAATGCTGTCATTTGAAAAGAACTTAAATGAGAGAGATGTTAGGAGACAAATTATATTACAGTGGCTATGTTTGTTTCAACTATTAGTGTTGTGATTATATGCTGACCTGCCTGGGTTTTTTCATTAAATGGAGCTGGGAAACAACCCTTTTTTGGAGAGAGAGAGAGAGAGAGAGAGAGAGATATGTTTCTGGGGAAAAGCTGTATCTGTGCTGTGATTATTGGACTTTGCCATGGAGCACTTTTAAGTTCCCATCCGTCTGTAAACAGTCATCTTTTTGAAGAAAAAACCCAAACCACTGACCAAAAAAATACCTCTATGCCAACAGAGCCCAACTCAAGCAATCTTTCCTGTGAATCGTCCATGATATTTTCCCTGCCATGTTGCAATTAATTTTCTTTCTATTTTGGTAAGGACATTCACTGCAGAAGATAAAGTTTGGGAAAGATCTAATGGAAAGAGCAAGAGCGTTAGCCATAGGAAAAAGAATATGGTACAAATCTGAGCACATGACATGTGGAGATGTGTTATTTTCAATAAAATTGGATGCAATTGAGTTAAGATAAATGTTCTTTTATGGAGTTTCTACAATCGCTTCCTTTAAGAAAAGAAATCTAGATGAGGAAATACTTTTTTCTGCTTAAGGCACTTTTTATTAATTGTGTTGATTTGTCTAAGAGATTGCTTGACTTTAAAATAACTACAATAATAAAACTATTTAATTACTAACATTGTCTAGGCTATTCAGAAGCTGTTTATCAGGAGTCTACATTAGATATGTAAATGTGTGTGTAATTATGCATCATTTTTTATACTACATTGTTTAGTCTTTTCTGCTTTGGACAAACTTACTAACATCAGATTAAGACCAAAGTTTTCTACTTGGTTTTTATGAAAGTCTGCCAGCAGTACTAGAAAACCCTTTGGTTCACTTATTTAAGCTGTTTGCCTTTAAGCAAAAGGGAGAAATGAGAAGTGGGCAGCTACAACATAAGAAAGGAAGCAGAGAGAGGAGGTGTGAGTAGGAATGCAGATTTTCACTCCAGCTGATGCTCACAACTGTCACTTCCAACAGCTTTGAGAAACCTCTGGGTTTCCTTCTGTTGCAGTCTGTTTATGACGTGTAACTGAGAACTATCCCTGTCATGGTAGATTTTGATGATCCAGAAACTGAATACCACAGTCATAACAGAAAACTTCCAGAGCTTCCATCAGTGTGAAATAGTCTCCCAAATGGGATGAAGGATGAAATACTCCGTGGTTTTTGTGAACCACCACACTTACTTTGGACCAGTGGTTTCTGATCATGTCTCTTTACCTGGTATGTTGGCATGATTCTTGAGAATTACTGGTAAGTACTTTAGCTGACCTAAACTGTTTCCTCTTGCATTTGGTAGCTCTTAGAAGCTTCTGACCTCACACTCAAGTTTTATTCCTAAGCAGAAACGAAGAACTTTGTCTCTTTGGTATCCAGGTATCTGTTGAGGTGACTATTCTCCTTGCCCTGGTTAAAGCATATATTTCTGTCAAAAAATGGTTTCAACGGACTACAGAAGTTTCAGGAAATTTATGAATGATATGAACTAGGCAAGTGACTCAAATTTCTGGGGGAAAGAATGTACATTTCCCGATTTAATTGCTTTTAATGACCTATGTTAAGCAGTGAATGTCTATATGGAAGTTTTCGGTTCGAGTACTGTTTTATCCAAATGCATTCTCATTCCGTCATGTAAAAATAAGTGTTTCCTTGATTTGAATTTTAAGTGTGGCACTATTGACACAGCAGAATAGGAGGAGGACTGCTAATAAGTCAATTAAAGCAGGGATTTTTGAAGAGCTAGGAGCAGAAATATTCAGTGAAACATTCCTCCAGTTTTATTTAGAAGTCTAAAAATCTTAACTTCTCCCTCCTCTTGAATTTTCTTAAAATTGTGGGGTTTCATTGCCTTGAGTAATTCTACCCTAAGATGTGCTTTGGCAGAAGTGGTCTCTTCTGCAAAGCGATCAGTATAAGTTTTATGTGACTTTTTAAATTACTCTAGTGTAAGCACTTCATGTGATAACTGCAGGCACAGTAGGCTTGTCCTCTGTGAGCAATTTGAAAGTCAGCAGAAAAAAAGAACATCTCTTTTTGGCACCATAGGCTTTGGTGTATAATAGCTGGATGTCTTGTAGCTGTCTAGATGAATTGCCAGAAACTCACAGTAGAGGTGGTCTTAATTATTTACTTTCCAGGAATGCATAGAAGTTTGTGATTTATTGCTTCAACACTGGGTGCTAGTGATGAAGCCGTCTTGGATGCTCACCCTTTTGAGAAACAAGCTAGAGAAAAGCTTGCTAATCTGACACAACAGTTGTATAATTCGTATGGGTTTTTTCAGAGCAAGTGAGGTCACCAAGTCACATTAACGTTTTGTTTTGCGGCAAGCACTAATGTATGTGACGTTGTGAGTGTGTTGTATCAAAAACACTGCAGGTCCTTGGGATTTTGTGGGGTGGGCAAGGGCAAGAAGTGTATTGCTGCTCTCTCTCCAATTCCAAGAAGTTGAAGGCTGTATGATTTATTGTATGTCACAGATGTTTAATGAGGTGTGGAGAGGCCTTTTACATAGTCAGAGGCCTTGTTTTAGAAGTTTAGATAGTAAGATAACTTGCGTCTCTTTCCTTGAAAGTTAGTCTGATTAATACTGTGCAGAGTGCAGAACTAATTGTTGAATTTGCTACAGGTGTATGCTAGCTGGGTTTATCCCTTCTAAAGGAAAATAGATCTGTTAAAACGCTACCCTTAATAATAATAAGTGAAGGATATGTGAAGAAATACGTCATTTGTCTATGTTACTTCCTGAAGAATGATGAGTGTGTTTTTATTGAAGTTATGCTTATGTGCTTAGATTTTATTGAATTCTTTTGAAGTAAAATAAGCACTCTGGTTTCATACTCTGTTGCATGAAAGATATCATTCAGTATGTTGTAGATATTAGTTTGGTGATTTTTCTGAGTCCGTCTATATCTGACACTGACTTCTTAGTCTGTTGTGTACTAAGACAGCTACCAAACGTGGCAGAAGAGGAGCTGATTATATAATCTCACCTGCAAAGAAGGTACTTCATTCTTCCTAGGTAGATGTACCTAGGTAGATGGAGTGTGTACATGAGTTGAATAGATAATTGCTTCACAATTGAAGGCTGTCTGCTAAGCTGAGGATGTAAATATTGTGTTTAAGTGACAGGATATTATGTCTTTCAGGTGTCAACGGAAACAATGGCGGATAGATTTGCCAGCCACTAGTGTGGTGATTACCTTCCATAATGAGGCAAGATCTGCTTTGCTTCGAACTGTTGTCAGGTATCACCTTTTCTGAACCACTTGCAGAGGGAAAACTGAATCTTAATTTCATTGATGTGTCCAGTTATTACCTCCTACATCAAACAAAAAAAATCACTCCCCTTAACTACAAATGTATGAAAGTGTGGAACCAATTACTAGAAGATGTTTGGAGGATGGCTGTGTAACTAGCTTCAAGAAAAACTCAGGCAAGATGGATTCTCAGGGGATATTTGACCTAAAGCTCTCTGTAAGACTTCCGTATTACAAGTTGTCTAACTCACTGATTTCTTGAGGCAGGAATTTTGTGGGGAATAATTCTACATGTGTGCCTCTTCACAAATGCTTTCTGTAAAAATAAGCCAATTGCTGTTGTTGAAGACAGGATCCTTAGCTAAGTTGTACTGTGGCTTAGCAAAACAATTACCTTTATGGCATTATTATAGAAAATTAAGACTGCTTAGTATTAAATACTTTATTTTAATCTGTTACAGTGTCCTTAAAAAAAGCCCATCACATCTTATTAAGGAAATCATACTAGTGGATGACTACAGTAATGATTGTAAGTACTTTTACAGAGTCTTTATTTTGCTTATTTTGGTAAGACTTTCTGTAGATGTAGTAGGTGACTCAGTGAAGAATAGGTCACATGAGCTCTGTGGGCTCACATAGCTCTATGAGAAGTTTACAGAGACTGATCCAAAACTAGTTCTAAATTCTTTCGTACCTGTCATTGTGGAAGTGTGAAGAGTTCTGGTAAACACTTCAGGTGTATTGTTGTTAGTTTCTGCTAGCTGAAGGAACAGAGTGTATGACTGAACACAGTCTTTACATATAGTATGTTATCTGATGTAAAAATAAAGCCTGTGGTGCTTGCACCAAATATTTTTCCAGCAATGCTTTTGATAAATGCAGGTCTTCATCAGTCTTTTGGAAAAATTCTTAGTGTACCTAAGATAAGTCAAGGTTTTATGCTAAAATACACATGCAATACAAACTTGAACAATTGATATGGACCTTCGAGGAACGTTTCTTAAAAGAAGTTAATGTCTACATTTGCATTGTTACTTTGTAGCTAGTTTAGGATAGGTTTAAGTGTTAAGATTGGTTAAAAAGTGAACTTTCTGATGTGCAATGAAAACAGTTTAGTCCTATAAAAGTGTTGGTGTTTTTCTTATGCAATGTAGAAACTATCTNTTATATTTAACTATTTATGACTATAAACATTTTCCACTACAAAGCTTTTGTTTTTTTCTTTGAAGACAACCTCTCTTATGGTATACAGTGTTGGATATCAAACTAGTTCTCATCACTTAATTTTTTTTAATTTGTATTTTGATTTGGTTTTTTTTTAAAGCTGAGGATGGTGCTCTCTTGGGAAAAATTGAAAAAGTGAGGGTTCTTCGAAATGATCGACGAGAAGGTAAGCTTAATCTGGAGGGAGGAAGATACAAATTCCATTGTGCTGCCGTAACTGCTAATCTTTGTCAAGTCTTTCAAAGGAACATTCTGCTGTACATTCTGTATTAGAGGAGGGATTTTTACTTTATAAAAACAATTTACTAGTGGAAGGAATAAACCAAAATGCATTTGTGCAAGTAAACCCAGTAATTCTGTTTCGTTCCATATTGTTGTGTGCACAGTTGTCCATTGCTGGCTTTCAACAACTTGAAAAATGGTCTTTCACCCTCAACTCCTTTCTCTTACTGTACTGAATCTTCAGTTAAGCTGCTCCCATAATACATAAGATCTTGCTGTAAACTGTATGTTTGAAAAGATCCAGCTTAAAAATAGCTCTCTTTTTGCTGGTTCCCTTACTAGAGATCATTTTAAGGATCCAGTTGATGGACAACTCAGCAAACTATTTGGCAGACGTTGAAAGAGTTTAAGCAGCCAGGAGGGCCAGGAACACGTATGCCAATTTTGCTGAGGCCAGTATGCCATGTAACAAACTGGCTTACAGTTTTGCTTTCCTCTTTTTTACTTTCCAAATTATGGTCTGGTATCACTGAGCCCTTCAGTCAGCAGCTTCCTTACTGTGGAGCTTAAAGTATTAGACACAGGCAAGTGTTATTCTACAGCTGTTTGAAATACTAACTGAGAGATGATGGTTGAAATAGCTGATGGAGTTAGCAGATACATGCTCGTTTATTTTTATCAATGCTGTATCTTCTAGGCTGCCAGCCTGGCTTCAGGAGCAGCTAGAATCAGTAGATTGTCAAAAACTGGAAATGACATGCACAAAAACTGTGTTGTCCTATAGTTAGTTACTACAAACTGGGTGGGCTCTTAGTGTTTATATATTTTGGGATGTACTTGTAAACAAAGGCTTGTTAGAAAAGCAAACCTCTTACAATTTGCTGTGGTTGTAGGGTTCCGAGTAAGTTTATATCATTCCTCTGATCAGTACAGCACTTAAAAATGGAAATAATAGTAATGGAAAAATTGCATCAAGTAACACTTCCATTTTTATTTTTTCAGTAATTACAAATGTTACCTTTGTGTTGCATATGCAGATGAACTGAATTTTCATTCATACTTAAAAATATGCATCAGTACACCTGAAAAATGAAAGAGGATTTGACAAATCTTTTACTACATCAGAAAAGAAAAACTATTTGCATATCGAGGGCACAGTACTGCCTTACTTGGCATTTTTGTGAGATTAGGATTAAATTACTACCTATGGGATCTACTGTACTGTTTATAAAGTTTTGCCTAGACATGTGTATGTGCAACCAGGTGATAATTTTTTAAATTAAAATATTGGAAGATTTCATTTAATTTCTGGATTGTTATGCTTGAGTTTGATACTCACTTTGCTTTTCACTTTCAAGTGTGGGCTAATGTTGATAACTCAGATGTAAACAAATCAAAATTTAAGAGAAGCAGTAAATCAACTAGTGTGTAAGACATAAGCATGAACAGCAAAGGAAAGCTGTATGTTTTAAAATTAAAAAAAAAAAGGGGACAGTGTCTGTGTAGGTGATGGCATTGACTGCCTTACTTACAGAAATATGTGATAGTAGATTTTGGCCTCATCTGTAGGACCAGAGTGTGTCATGGGAGCAGATAGGTTTTGGAGGGCATGGAGAAACATTCTCTCAGCTCTCTGCTGTAAGGCTGAGTGTGATTGCAGAAGGCTCGGTAACCCAAGTGGTCCCTTGAGATTTAGCTGGGGGGGAAAAGCGTCAATTAGAAACACTGTTGTGTATGTTCTATGGAAGCAGAGCGAGACAGTGGGTTCTATAAGAATGTAAGTTAGAATTAATAAGCTCTGGAAAGGAGGAACTGCAAAAGTAAAGCAAACATATCCAGAGTGTTTGAGGAATGGTTTAATGTGGAAAAACTAAACAGAGCAGGTTGAAAGGCTGAAGTTAGGGAGATGGCATAAAAACAATGAGGTATAGTTAGCTGCCAATGTGCAACAGATGAAGTGCAGAAAGTAGTGTTAAGAGAGCATCAGAACAGCACACATACAGCAATGCAGCTCTCACCATTTGTGGTAAGAGATGGCACAAGGATCTTGATGAGACCGTTTATTGCTGAGTGTTGGACAGACCAAACAAGCTTTTCCTCTTAAGCATCTTATATTTTGTTTGGCAGAGTTTTATTTTGCAGGGCTTTATTTTTTTGAAAAGGAATTGGAAAGAAATGGGATTGACTCTTTTACAATGTTTCCACTGGGGGGAGGGGGAGACAGGCAGGCAGGCACCACTAAAACCAGAATAAGCTTGGTTGCAAGTAGCATAGAAAGAAAAAAAATTGAAAACTAATTACTTGAGTTTGGTCTTGAGCGGCAATAAAAGCAATGAATTTTGAATAGTAATAGAGAAATATAGGGAACACATTTGCAAAGGGGTGAGAGGAAGCTTGCTGTTTTCTGTATTGGAGTAAATGGTGGGATGTTCTGGGGTGTGTGTAAATATAATAAGGGACTTTAAGGAATGGTGAAGTTGTCCAATGAACAAGTATTAACAGAGAAGGAAAAAAGGAAAGGAACAGGGCAAATCAGTGAGGGGATCTGTGTAACTGAGGTATATAGAGAAGAACCGCCTTTTGTCTTTATCACAAGTTTCTTCCTGAAGATATCTTTTCGAGGTAAGATTTAAAAAACAAACAAACCCAAACAAACAACCCAAATAAACAAAACCCCAAAACCAAAATCCCACCAAACCACAACACAAGAGAGTTGCAGGAAGAAGACAGTTGAAAGGGGTGGGGGGAAGGCCCTTGGACATGAATTAACAAAACATGATTATTCCTGGAAGAAGTTGATACAAGAATGGACAGATTGTGGTGAGAACTGGACAGGGAATGGGGTGTGGGCTACAGCAAAAAGGTAGAAAGGATAAGATAATGATGGTGCTTTCCTCAGTTCTGTTATAGAACTATAGGAAAGGTGTTTGTTTTCAAGACTTATCTTGAGTAATATTTATCAGTGTAATTACCATTTATTGTAATGCAGACCTAGCTGTACTTGTGTATCACTTCTATTTAAATCAGATTGAAACCTGTAGACTAGAGTGCAGTACTTTGGAAACTTGCAGGCTGTTTGGTATGAAGTCGTACCATCTGGATCATGTGATACCTCTTGGTATGAAGTCATTTCACTCAATTGTTAACTAGCATTTCATTTTGATAATGGCGCTTGTGTATTTGTCCTGAGTTAGTGTAACCTAACTCATGACTAACTTGGAATGCCATAGTTTCCCGCTGCTGTTGTTTTCTTTAGTTCGTACTTAACTTTTTCTCTTCTCAGGCTTGATGCGCTCCCGTGTCAGAGGGGCAGATGCAGCACAAGCGAAAGTGCTGACCTTCCTGGATAGTCACTGTGAGTGCAATGAACACTGGCTGGAACCGCTCTTGGAAAGAGTAGCTGAGGTTAGTAGAGAGTTCTTCTAAAGTAATTTCCTGAAGGAGTAGCTTTTAAATTTTAAAGCCATCTGGTTTATACTACATTAATTTTATGCATTTTTCTAAGGAAGCTTTTTCTCTGAAGTGAGATGATGAAGATGATCGAAGTGTTCCTTGATTAAAACCCACTTTTTGTTCATTTAATCTGTGAACACAAAATGTGAATATTTATTATTATCTTTACAAGCAATTCAAATATGTGCTTATTTGGTTCTTTAGGGACCTCCTCAGTAAGAGCTGGAAGTCTTTAGAGCAAAGTGTAGTTCTCCTCAACCAGTATCATCTCAATGCAATTCAGTTTACCTGAGTATTTATGCCTCATTAACATTCAGTGTGATAATAGGCAAGAAGTTGAGCTGTGAAATCAAAATTCTAGTGGAAATTAGCAGGGTCTGTGGGCTCTCAGCTTCTATGAAAATGATGCTTAGTCTGTGTCCTAGAAAAGCAATTTAGAGGATTGAAAGTGAAAGTATACTGTTTTCTCCAGGGATGGGTTATACTACTTCACTTGCTGTGGAAGAACTCAGCTGAAGTGGAAAGTTGATCAAGTGTGATCCCAAAAAGCACTGGGGAGCACTCAAGACAAGGGATTTTTGTCTTTCTTAATTGCATTCCTGTTCTGGTAAACTCCCCTTCCTGTAAAGGCTTTCAGAATGCACCTGATCAAAATGTTTTTGCTAAGGCACCCTGTCTAGTTCCCAGCGCTTTGCTTATCCTGTCCCTTTGCATTTCCTCTAAAAAAGAAGAGGGGAGTGGGGTGTGGAAGGAAGTAAACCCCATATACTCAATATGACAATGGAGACGCTATCAAGTGATGACTGATTTTCCTTATTCTGTTTGGTTCTATGATGGTTTACTGTGTATTCCAGAAATACTGTAAGTTCTCCAAGACATATAAGCAGTCAAAATCCTATTTTGGAGTAGAAATAACTTTAATCAGCTCAAACCTGGACGCTGTTAAAGTAGCTAGAGCCTACAAAGCCCTTGAGCATGAGTAACATAGCACTTCCTTCTATTTTTCTACCCATGTAAAGTGTTGCAGCCTCATAAGGATAGAGAGAATTTCTCTCTAATTCTTGAATTTCTCTCTAATTCTTAACTAGGAAAATAAACTTAGATGTGGGAACTGTTTTTAAGCCTTTTGTGTAAATGATTCGAAGCATCTACCTGTTTGAGAAATCAGAAGAGAACTGGTAGTTTTGGCCAACAAACAACAGACAGACAGCTGTTTTGTCATTTACCATTTTTCTTGTCTGTGGCCTTTTTCAAGGCATACTCATTTAGCTTTCTGAAAGTGGTGTGGGGTGTGAAAAGGCATTACCGTAGTAAATTGCTGGCAATTTTATGAAGATCCAGCATTACATTTTTATACTTAGTTGTAGAAACTGGTGCATATTTTGCTTTTTGCAGCAGCCGTTTTTTGCAACACATGAATGATTAGATCCATCAAAACTTGCTCTTTCTAATTGTCACACTGATACACACTAGTCCTGTGCCATTGAATAGTTTTCAGCTGTATGAATACAGTTTTCTGTTCTTAAAAGCTTGGTGTACTTTTAAATAATTGATGTGGAATTCCAGTTTACTTTCTCCTAGGAAAATTCCCAACCAACACGTATGGGGCTTGATAAAGTAGCTTCTAAGCTTTCTACTTGTTCAAATAACTAAGACAGGGATAGTTTTTATGTATAGCATATGATAGTTCTCTGTTATTTTCAACTAATTGATTTTGCTCACAGTGCAGTTGGTATGTTAATTGGCAGCATTTTCTTGATAGTCCTAGTGACAAGAAGCTGAATAGTCATGAACTCATATCTGCTCTGGCCTCAAAGGTAATTTTTTCAGGCCTGAGCTATTATGCATTAATACAAAAATGTATGGCTGCCGAGAAACAATCCGAATTGAATCGTTTCTACAGTACTCTGATGTGCTGTAACCACATGAGAAAGCTGTGTCTGACATCTTGCTTAGGAGACATCAAGGTCTCCTCTTCAACGGAAGGATGATCCATCCCACAGTTTGTTTTTTCTTTGAGATGACTTCCTTGTTAGAATATCTTTGTCTTTTGACCAGGCTGGCTTAGCATTGCTAGAGGGGTCTGACACTGCTAGGGATTTTTTTGTCAGCAATTTGAGCAAAGGCTTAAAGCAGAAGGAACACACATAGTAAATATTTTAGAGCTCAGAAAGTGTACAGGTACCTGTGTAACCTGGAGCTGATATATCTTCTCCCTCTTTGCTCTCTCCTGGAGGTTTTCTGCCCCTTCCCTAAGGCTACCTTTTATGTCCTCTAGGTTTTTTTTATGTGTGCCTTGCATTCAGGGAGATTAAATGAGGAGCCAGTTGAGCTTAACCCTTTGATTCCCCCAAAATGTCAACATAGTAATAAATGTGTACAACCTTGAAAACATTGGTAACTACTAGCTATTTCATGAGTGCTTATCTACTTGACTTTTTAAATTTCCAATTTCTAATCACATCATTCTATTCTTATAATACATTAGTTACATGAGAAAAATAAAAGTGAGAAGATTCTGGTGCAGAGCTGAACTAATCTGTTTTCATAGCATAGCCATAAATCCTGTATTACTTTTAGGAAGGTATTTTTAATCAAAGAAGATCTTAAAAGGAAGAAAGAACTAAGATGAGGAAATGAATGTGAATTCTTTTTTCACATCTGTCTCAGATTTTTGTGACCTTGAATGAGTCAGCTTTCTCCTTTCAGCATTGTGCCAGTTAAATATTTATATTTTCTCTTGAGAGTGTTAAGCTTAATCTTTGAAGTGTCTTGAGATTTTTAGAGGGAGGAGAAGCAATGTATGCTGAATCTTGAGGATAATTTCTGATGGTTTATGAGAATAATATATAATAGTCTAACTCTCTAGAGCATACATAACTTCCTTTAAAAAATATTAAGATGAAATAGTCTACTACAAATTTCCAGGCACTAGAGACTTGCAGTATTCACAGGCTATTTCTTTCCATTATCCTCACCAATGAGCGCATGGGTTTCCAATTGTATGTTCTATTATAAGTTACAGTGTCAATCCCCTTAGAAAGACTTCTACTTTAATCCCATTATGGATAAATAAGTATCTTACTCCAGGATAATTTAAAGGGAGCAGTTGCTTTTTAGTATTTTAAATGAATGAATTGAGCTCTTTTTAACAGTCTCTCCATTAACAACTTTGTAGTGCCCTGCGAAGCATCACCTTAAGAATCTGCAAGTCTCTTGCCTGCTTTACTGCTGAGCAAATCTATAATTTCAAATCATGGAAGGAACAGCACGTCTCTAAGCCAACAAAGTGGGGCTGGTACATTGAGTTGAATACCCACAACCTGGGTATTTGTCTGTTAGAGGAACAACTCTAAGTTATTTAAATAATACGTTAGGTGTAGCAAGTGGTGTTAGCGTGGTGTCACACTGATATTGATACAATTAATCAGACCAGCAGTAAAAGCCTGAAAAAATCCCAAATGCATGGAGACAATGTGCTGCCTGCTTACTCAGCATGGTGGAGAGAAGTTGAAGCCTAACTGAAGCTCTGCCTACTGTGAAACTTCATAACTGGGACAGCTTTTACCACTAGATTCAATCATGCCAGATGATAGAACCATTTGAGAAAGTGCAAGTTTTTGTCAGGAAAAGTTTTTACAGATGAGCACAGATGTATAAACTGTCTCAGTTTCAGCTGGGTAAAGAAGGAGGAAAAAAAGGAAAGGTGGTTTCAGTTTTGTGTTTCATGCTGATGGGTGTGTTTTGAAAATGGATAGGCTGGATATTCATCTGTCTCATCATTCAAATAAATGATTCTATCACTGTGTATAGAATGCCTAAAATGAGTTCATGGGCGCACCTGAAATGCTGTAGTGATGTACAAAGGCACACAGACAGTTAGTGTCTTGCAGTGAAGGTGCAATGAGTCATAGTTGCCTCCCAAGTACAACACAGTTAGCAAAACTGTGTGCTTACCATTGCAAACATGGACTTGGGGCTACAGCTAACAGAAATAGGAGTTAAAGATGTGATCAATACGGATGTAGGACAGGTTGGTCTATTTTTGTCTGTATTTCTAGTTTGCTTTAGACCAAGCTAGTGAATACTTAGCAGCAGACCTGATTAGATGTTATATTACATCCCTCATAAAAGCAGATATTTGGCCCGGGAAGTATAGCTGCAGTGATACTTAAAAGGAATGTAGAAATCAATAATGAGTCTTCAGCTTTTAGCTTAGTCTTCAGCTCAGATTCTCTTGGATTCACTTGGACTCTCCTCTTGGCTGATACAGAAGTTAATGACCTTTTGCTCACTCAGACTGAATGACCTAGTAAATGCCTACTATGTAATTAGGGCTTATTAAAATCAGCACTGATTGAACAGTTAAGATTCAATAAATGAAAACAGCAGTCTAATGTCCTGTTTGACTAAAAGAGTTTCTTGTAAGTCTCTTGTTATAAGCTCAAGCTATTCTCATACTAGCTTGGTTGCAATCTGTTCTGTATAATACCGATTATCAAGGGGGGTGCATTGCTGAACCCCTATTTAGAATGTATGTGTTGTTGTTTGAACACATACTTAAGAAACAAATTTTTTCAATGAGAATGTTTACGTTCTTTTTTTTTTTTTTTTTAACCGTGAGAACTCCTCTGTAACAGACTTACCAAAATATCTCCTGTTTGTTCAGAACTTTTTTTTTAATATTTACAGATTGGGTGATACACTGTTCTGAAGTTATCTGTGCTATATGAATGATGATAAATTATGGAGCTCAAACCTTTGTTTTGAACTCAAGGAAAATGTTCCATCAGACTACCATAGAAGTTGTGCTTCAGTGTGTAACTGTAACTTCCCCCCCCCAGTAAATCATGGAGACAAACTAGCTTAACCATGATAGTGCATTTCTAATATTAGATGAGTCTTTTTTTAGAGTGCTGACGTCTTGTGACCCTACTGGATGATGTGTGTGCAGTTGCTGGAAAGATTTTTGGTTTTTTTCTTAAACCATGTTGACAAAAATATTAGCTAAGGTAATTAACATTGCTCAGAGTAGTATACAAGAACATGGTTGGACAGAGGAATGTGGTTATCTATACCAGTGGAATCTTGGCTGCTGGAGATTAATAGCATTCATTAGTTTGAGGGTGGTTTTGGGTTCTCTTTCCTGTCTAAGATTCTGATTGTGAAGCGTGATTCTTCTAGTGTGAAATGGGTTAGCATTAACCTAAGATTTTTCTGATTGCAGAAGGGCCTCAGTGTTCCTTAAAGGTTGAAATAACAAGACCATAGTACATTGGGTGGCTAGAGATTTGCTATGGAAAATATGAATTGCCTGGATGCTCCTTTTCTTTGAGATGGTTTTAAAAGTGAGAATGGAAATGCTGTTTGCTTGACTGCCTTTAGAATTACAAGTTTTCTGCCTTCTTCAAGAGCGAGTCAGAAGAGGAGGTTTGCTCGAATATAAGTAGCCTGGAATAGAAGTGTATGTATGTGGTTTCTGCTTTCTGAAGCAGTACTGAGCAGCGCTATTCACAGCACTGGCTATTCAGAACCATAAGTTGAAGTAGGGGGAGAGCTGGGGGAGATATGCTAATGAAATCCTGCTGAACTGTTCAACATCTCATCCTGCTTGAAGCTTTATATATTAATTTCATTATTTCAATATTACTTTCTAATATTTATTTTAGGACAAGACCAGAGTTGTGTCTCCTATTATTGATGTAATTAATATGGACAACTTCCAGTATGTGGGGGCGTCAGCTGATTTAAAAGGCGGTATGTACCTGTACTGGAATACAGATTTAAAAAAAAACAAACAAAAAAACAACAAAACAAACAACAAAACAACAGACATCAAAAATCAAAGCTCATAATCACTGCAGTTGTGGAATTGGCAATTAACGCACTGTGCTTCCCTTTCATGTATATAGTTCTAAGGCCTGTAGGTGACTTTGTTTCTAGGCTTGGATTTTAATTGGCCATACTGTCTTCTGCTTTAAAACAGTTCATCTTTATTATACTAATAAGTTTATGCTGTCTTTTACCAATGTGCAAGATTTGCTCCAATGTCTATAGTATTGTGTAAAGGTGTCAGAAGCAGCCTATGGCCAGAGCTTATGATTCTCTTTTTAAATAACACAGGCTTTTTTTTGCTCACTAGCTTAGAAGCCCATCAACAATGTAGTGTGTATGAGCTTTTTTTAAGATGCTGGTTTGCTTAAAAAATTTAAATTCTTCTGAATAAACAGAAAGCTTTGGAATTGTTTGAAAAATAAATGGTCTGTAATTGTGAAGTGACATGTGATCATGAAAATGTGGTATTTATACCTTTTCTGTTACAAAATTTTCTGTAGATTGAGTTTAGATGTACTACAGTTTCACTATGTCTAGCTGGTGTAAACTGTTGACAGCAAACAGTAAAAAGACTTGTGAAATTCTCAAAAAAAAAAAAAAAAGAGGAAATTAAAAAAAAAATAAAAAACCTTCCTCTTTCTTTTTCCAGAAGGGAGGAAGGTAACCATACACTAAGGACTTCACTAATTACAGGTTTTTAAAACTTTTTCACTGTTAGGAGCTGTTCTCTGCCCCCTACCTCCCCTTTGTTCTTTCTTTGGGTTTGTTTTTTTGTTTGTTTGTTTTTAAAAAAAGTTTTTCCAACAACCGTGGAAACTGTCTTCATAAAGACATGTGATATAAGATGAGCCACGATACAGAAATTATGCAGTACTGTTCCTAGTGTTTCAGCTTTTTCTGGATGGACTTTCTTGAGTGAGAGAGGAAAAAGCAATTTCAAACCTGTTCTTTCGGTTACTAGTCTCTAACTAGCCACCAGGCATTCTTCCAGTAAACTAAAATAAAGCAATATTTGCATAATGTTGCATATACTTCAAATTCGTCAGTGATCTAGAGGTGAGACTTTCTCTAAATTAATGGTTTGAAATAACACCTACAGTGCATATATTCACAGTATGCTAATGTATAGTTCTGTGCTATTATCTGTGTGCCAGCTTTATTAAAACCTTACGGCTTTTGCCCAATCTATTCATTATACCTCAAGTATGGAAATCCCTATACCATTATGTGCCTTTCATTGTTGTCTGCAGTAGTAGGAGGAATTCTTTCATTGAAACCTTTGATTCCTGTGGAGTTCATGCTCTTTAATTCTTCCCAAGTGAAGTGGGAGAAGATTGAGAGATCATTTCACTTGTTACTGCTTTTCATTCTTTATCTTTGGAACTACATTTCCCAATTTCTTATTTTTATTTTTTTAGTGCTCTTTTTCTCCCCTTGTACACAGTAGAAATAGATTATTTATTTATTTGTTTGTTTGTTTTAAAGTACACGGTGCCTCTGTACTTCTGGACTGAGGAGTTAACGATAGAAATTTTGCACATACCAGTGTTTAAAGCTATTTGTGGGTCTGTTGAAACACGAATGATATATTTCTTTTCAGTTGCCAGAGGACAGATTACCATGTTAGAGGTACTACAGCATTTGGCATCACAGGACACTTTCACTGGGGCCAATTCTAAACATGGAAACCAAACTATGCTTTCAACCTTAGATACAGTATCTGTGTGGCTGAAGCGTGGAGACTTGAGACAGCTGGGACAGCATTTGTGCCTGCTCTGTTTTGAAAGGACTTAATCACCCAAGACAAGCCACCCAGCAAATGCTACGAACTTTTTAAAGCAGACGGGGCTGAAATAATTCCCGAGTCTGGCCAACACTAAATCCATGCACTTCATGTCACAAAATTTTTTGTTGAGAGGGGATTTGCAGAAGTGTTTATGCTGCCCTGAGAAACACTTTATTGGAATAACTGTAGTTAACTGAGATCTAATAATTTAGAGTATGCCCATGATGCAGTTTATACTAGATAGAATTTCACACTGGGTATGCACTCGTGTTTAAAAATACTCCTTTTACAGAGTTACTGATATTATCTCGTTGAGTAGAGATTTTTCACAGGGTTAGTGAAAATGGAGACGGAAAACCGGTTTTTATGGGTAGACAATTTATACACTTGTTCAGAGTTTGTAGCAGAGTGCTGTGTTCCAAAAGAGACCCCTTGTGTTCACTGGAGTACATGTAACTGTATCTCTACCACTTCTGACAGAGAACAGTATGTTGTGTTTGTTTGTTGTTGTTTTTTTTTTAAAGTTCTCCCAGATGCAAGTAATTTAGCTGGATACGTGTGATGAAATGCAACTTTTTAACTGCATGGAAATATTGGAGCTCACTTTTCATGCTGGAGGCTTTGCAGTACTATCGATTGTAAGCAGTTTACTGTTTTGCTGCTTGGAATTTTGGAGTAGTTAGTCTTTCATTTTTACAGTGCAACGCTTCATGAAATACTCAAACATGGAGAGAAAGAGTTGGCATGCATACTGTAAGGACTGTTGAAGACAATTTCTCTATTTCGTGTGTGTGCCTGTGATAAATACATTGTGCGTTAAAATGAAAAATGATTAGCTTTCAACTTTCCGCATCAATCATTACTGGGCACATTTACAGATGCAGACAGACAGGTTGTAGGACTGTAACTGTTACCTGTTTACCTTACCTTTTTCCCCATAAAGTAATAGTTTTATCTTTATGCTGGAGAAGGAAAACTGTTGACATCTGTGCACCAGAAATCTGGAAGTCATTCATTGCATGACCTCATAGGATGTAAGTGGTTTTGGCAGCAGGCAGTCTGTCTAAGGCTGATTTGCTAGGTGTACTGGGAGAGGGCTATGGACCTTGTGTAGGTTGTTTTTATGTTGTTGGTTTTTTTTTAATAAATGTTCATGCTAATGGAATAGCCCAGCTCAAAAAGTGTTAGGAAAGTGTTTCCTATAGGAAGCTTTTATTATACCAACTGTGTATCCTTGCCTAGAGGAGGTAATTCAAATGGTTGTCAGGTAGAAAGCTGCTGTAGGTGACCTGTTGGTCTTGTCTACTCTAGTGATCTTTATCTGCTTCTGTGCTTAACTCACAAAAGGACCAGACCAGTTGTTGCTGTGTTTATGCACCTATATGTACATCCATAAGGGAAGGTATTGATGCTCTAGCACTTGCCTCTGGTTTCAAAAATGATGCACTTAGAAGCATGCAGTGGGAAAACAGGAAGTTAAATGAATGTTAGTAAGATAATTGGGAGCTACATAAACTGTTGTGACCTTTGTGATAGAGAGCTCCAGCTGATAAAGTATCAAGAGTGCTGCATATAAAGCCTGTGTAAGCATAAATATGTGATCATTTGTTAAGGGTTGAAATGCAGTTGTACAGTAAAGACCATTGGAAGCATTTATAAGGGCTGGAAGATCTTCGTATGATATTCTGTTGGATGTGAGGATATGAGACATTGAATTCATATATAAGGCTTTTGCTTTGTCACTTGTTGGCTGGGTTTCTTACTTTGTGTAGTAGTTAGCAATAAGAGAAATCAAAGTTATTTTGTCTTTGAGACTACTTTTATATTGTCCTGTCAACTTCTTTACCTTTCATCTGGACTCCTACTTGTTCATTTCCTACCCTGAAGTTTGTAAAAGTTCTTTTTGATTTAAATTACAATTTCCAGTATTTTCAGTCAACATTTTGTTACTACAAGTTGAACGATAATCGTGATCTTTTTAACATCCTACTCTAATATTTTCTTCTTGAAGGCTTCGATTGGAACCTTGTATTCAAGTGGGATTACATGACACCGGAGCAAAGAAGAGCACGACAAGGAAATCCAGTTGCTCCCATAAAGTATGTCTTTACCATCACTTGTCCCTCTAATAGATTGTCTAAATGAAGTTAGAAATCATCTTCTCTGAGTCTTCAAGGAGATCTTTACTATAGCTTTCATTAATATTAAATTTAATTCTTATTTATGTAGCATTATGAGACTTGTGGAAATAAATTGTATTTTAAAAAAGTACTTAAAAGCACACTAGTAAATTATTTACCTGTAACAAAATGTAGATGTCATTTTGTTTAAAATTGGTATGTTTTGAGGGCTAAAAATACAGTATCAAATTTAGTGTTTTATTGCTGACACAAATTACTGCCCTTTACATAAGGAACTTGTGAACCAACTGGAGATTTGGAAACTGTCTCATTATGGTGCTGTGACCAACTTCTTTGCCATAGAAATGTGTGCAGACAACATTTGAAGTGATAGATACAAAATTAGTTGCATTTAAAAGCATTGAAGTTTTTTTTCAAGAAGATATTAACCTTGAGACGCAAATAATTACCTCGCGGTCCATGGTTCTATAAAGTCTTGCATTTAATTTTTCTTTTTTAGGACTCCTATGATAGCTGGTGGGCTATTTGTGATGGACAAATCCTATTTTGAAGAACTAGGGAAATATGACATGATGATGGATGTTTGGGGTGGAGAAAACTTAGGTATGTATATTATTTACCTTTAGATCAGTCTTGAAATAAAGCTGGTTTCATCATTGCCTTTAATGTCAGAGTCATGATCTTCCTGATGTTGTGCAAAAGAGGGTTAAAATGAGGGTAAAAATTTCATGTTCGTTATTGGCAAAATCTAAAAGGTTTATTTCAGTGAAAGAATTAAACCAAAGTAGGAATTCTGTGCTAAATATGTGAGTATAAGTTCATTAAGCAGTAAAATTTTTTTGTAATGGAAGTTGCCTGATAAAAAAATACAGGATGTAGATAGCCAATTACTTTCAAACAAGGTAACATTTTTAAGTCATATCCTTATCTAAAATTATTGATTAAAATACAGTAATGTTTAAATAGTGGCAATTTCAGTTATGTCTTAAAGTGTGGCTGCAATTTAATAGTGAAAAGTAGAACATGGGAGTTCATGAGTTTAAAGTTCTTGCACACATCTTGAGAAAACAGTTAAAGCGTAGCTGACTGAAGAATAGTCTGTTTCTTAACGTTAATAATACTATACTGCTTGACATCTAAATGCAATGTGTTCTTTAATTTTATACCCCTACTTTAGCCCTAGGAGATAATTATGGTTGAGAAGGCCTTTATTTTCTGTAAATCCTTATTTTCAGATGTTTAAGTGAGTGGGATTTAGGGAAGAGGGAGGAGAGGCTGAGAGAACTTGTGTTTTAACCATTATTTCTTTGACCTGGTTGTTAGATCTGGGTTTTGTAGGGTTTTTCAGCGCTTTCCATTACAGTATTGTACAAAGTTTTTCTCCAGTTAAGACCAGTGTACTTGTATTAAAAAGAACTTGGGAGGAACAAAACTCTACAGCTTCTTGAGACTTCTGGTCTGTCCTTAATTTTGTCTTTTAGGGTAGGGATGCACTTCAGGCATTTTGAGTAGCATGCTTTATGACAATTTCTAAGGATAGAAAGTTCTCTACTGCACATGCTAACTGCACAATCCTGAAATACCTCGAACTTGTAAAAACCCATGAGTGATTTGGGTTACTGAAATATGCATAAAGATAATGCCTGCTATATACGGCACACTAAGTATGGTGACATTGTAAGCAAGTGTTTAACACTCCTGTAAGGAACTTAAAGGCTGGAAGAGGCATCCTTAGAGTCCAGTCTCTGGCATTTATATGCAGCACTCAAAAAAACCACTTACATATTTTGAACAATTACTTTCTGTGTTTCTGTTTTCTCACTATTTTGGGTGTATATTGCTAAATTGTATTAATATGAAGATCATTATATTTCATTTCTTAAGTGTCCTGGAAAGTCATTGGATATACTCACATTCACACTGAAAACCTAGTGTTCTAGTGCCACTAGAGCCCATAAATATGTGATTAACTGCTACTATGTACTTGAGCGAATGAGATTTTTTTTTTTTTTTTTTCCTGAAAATTTAGTAGCTGCTTCTATACTTTGATAATTGAAGCCTGGATAGGAAGAAAAGGCACAAGCAACAGCCCCTCACTGAAAGTGAGAAGGCTGCATGCAAAAAGCTGTTTATGTTGCTCTTGCTGCATTCTGTTCCCTCTCCTCCATGGAAAGGAGGAGACAGATTTTGGTGTGCCTTTTCTCTTCTCCTTGAAAAGGTAAAGACAGTCAGTGCAGCTGGCAGCTAATGATTTGTTCATAACTGCCAGACTAACTGAAAATGAGTAAAAATCGCATGGCATGTGATTTAATTGGCAATAAATGACGCATGCACCAGAAATCTATGATGCACACTCGTCAGGCCTCTGTACTCTCAAGCATATCTCTGGATCAGCAGCTTGATGTTGTGTTCAAATACCCTCCTAGAAGGACCTGCAAAATAACAAAATAACCCTATACATTATTTTTACGCTTCATAAAACTTCACATTTTCCCTTCAAACATGTGCAAAGCAGCTGTTACATGAGATATTGTTCACATGCTGATATAGTCTCAAATTTACAAATTTCAAAATGAGCCTGCAGTATTTTGCCTAACTTAGCCAAGATGCAGCTCTTACTATGAAGATACGGCACTTTTGCAGGTTGTTGCTGAATGTGACTGATAATACATGCTTGTTGTACAAAATATGGATCAAGGTTTGTTCAGTCTTGCCTTGCATTCATAAACTCTAATTCTCAGAAGCTTTCAATTGTTTTTTGATAAGCATAGGAGGATTGGAGTACACTGGAGAACTGGATCGACCATTAGAAGGTTTGGGTCTAATTTGGAAACCTAGGCTCTTCTTAATTTTGCTAAAATTAACAAATAAAACATTCCCTGTCTTCTCTATTAATGACACATAACAATAAAAAGACCAAATCTGTTTGAGAGTTATAATAATCTCATGCAACTGAGGAATCTTTGACCTGCTATTTATGCCTTTTTAGTGAAAAACTGTGTCCGCCGTAATAGTTACAATAGTAGCATTTCCTCTCACACTATTTCATTATGACAAAAAGAAGTCTTAAGAATTTGTGGTGGTTGGTTGTGGTGTTTTTTTTGTTGTTTGTGTTGTTTTTTTTAAGTTGCTGTACTTTTTCTTTAAAAATCCACATGGGCTTTAGAAGCCATGCTGGTGCAAAGAAGAACTAATTTCCTTCTCCCTATTTTCTAGGCTTTGCTGTCTTTCTAGAGCTATTTAACTGTTTTGGGGGACATTTTTAGGTTGGGGTTCTTTCTGTTGTTGTTTGGTTTGGGGGTTTTTTGGTTCATTTTTGATGGGTTTTTTGGTTTGGTTTTTTTTGAGATTCTTCAGAATCTAAGGTGCTGGGAAGTATACATATAGGTTTACTTTTCTGGAAATTTATGGAGGCAGAATTGATAAAATTAAATTATGGTAGAGGAAGGTATGAATAATGAAAAAAGTTGATGCAAGATATTTCTGAATTCTAAAACAAAGTTTTTTCAATGTCTACATACATTCAATAAATGACATTGACGTTTTGCACCTTTATTTTTAACAATAATCTCACTTTGCCTCATTTTAGAAGCACGTGTTTCCTAATAAATAAATCTAGTACTAGATTTTGAGCATTTAGTCTGCATTCACTTGTCTAATGCAAAAGCCTTTATCTTTGGTTAGATCTCCCTGTCTTCTTTCACTAGGCTGTCCTCACTGAGTGCAGCATTCGCTTACTTTGGGCTAGTAACTGTATGAACTTTCTAGCAAAGCTCCATTACTAATGCTTCAAAGTGGTACAAGGAAACTATTACTCCTCTACTTTCCCAATTTGAGCAGCATGGGACCAAATTTGATCTAGATATGGGGAAAGCCTTAAGTCTTCTAGAAGTAATCTATTCTGTAGAAACGTGGAAGCGCTTTTGTTACTAACTTGTTTAATAGAAGCAGTGACAAATCATTAACTGTGATTTTTTTTTTTTTTTTTTTTTTCATTCAAAGCTCAAAATAAGATGTAAGACTGAAGTCAGTGCTATGAAAAATGTATGGAGAGAATGTCATGTTCAGTTGCTTTAAAAAATTTCTTTTGTGTATTGTCCCATGTTAATTCAACTGGAAAATCAAGGCTGTAAGTTACTGGCAAAGACAATATTATCATGAATATTTTCGGAGGATGATCTGCTAGTAGATTGGACTATGTTGACTGTCTAGGATTCCTAAATATGCCTAATTGGTCCCAATGCAACAGAATTTACCATAGAGGTACAACAAATAGGGAATGATCCTTGTAAAAGCAAAGACCATTCAGAAGAAAGGCAGTTAACTTGCACTGTAAGCAGTTGAAATCACAACAGATGGACAGACCATCAAGATACGTTTTCTAAATTTGGATTTTTTTTTTTGTTTTTTGACGTTTTTAAAATTTAAGTTTTGAAGTAATGCTATTTTTATGACTTTTTTTGTGTTTATGGGAGGAAGGCTTCAGAAGGAAGGAGTGACACAGTGCAAGTCATAAGTTAGACACTGACTTTAAATTAGAGCTGCTTGTTATTTTTAATCTGTGGAAAGATACTGAATGATTATGAGGAGGCTTGAAACTAAGGGTAGCACTCAGTAACTGGTAGCAGCTGGTGGACTAAAGGAGGAGTCATCAAAATTGAAACAGTGCTACTGGAAGCATCCTTCCTACTGTGCTTATTTGGAATGAATATGGGAATGAGGAAAAGTTCTCTGTCAGAACTAGGTGACTTCTGCTGTCAGGTCTAAGTTGAGAAAGGTGTATAAATAAATATTTCTAGATCTTGTCCTCTCTAGCTGGGTCAGCTCGCTAGATTGGCTTAGAAGTGTGCTGTCTGTAACTTTCAGTTTACAGAACTTGCATCTTTATTCAGTCTGCCTTCAAATCAAGGTTGACTTGATATAACCCCTTCCATGGCCAGTGTTTGGGGAGCATCTAGGTTATCTCCTACAGTAAGTTAGCAGCTTGAATTTGTCAGTTGTTTTGTCATACCTTGATTTTGTCCACTGTGTTATTCCATCTTTAGCTGAAAAATTTTATTATAAGCTGGATCATTAATTTATCTGTTAAGTCTATCTACTGTTGCTTACCCTTTAGATAAAAGCACAGTAGTAGTGCATACAGACCTAACTTACTCTGGCAAATTGCAGAGTGATTTATGAATTTATGGAATACTGCTAACCTCAGATATGAAAAGACATACAGTTTTGCATCCAAGTTAATATGATTATTTCTCCTAAACTTGGAGAATAATAAATGCTCAGATATGCCTTTGTTTATCCTAGAATTTCTCAGCATACTATCTTACTGATCTTCTCAGCAATAATCACTAAAAGCCTCTGTAAATAGCATACTGCAAAATGAGAGTATTTTTTGATGTTGGTCTTTCATGGTTTTGTTTCAGAGATCTCATTCAGAGTTTGGCAATGTGGTGGGAGCCTAGAAATCATCCCTTGCAGCCGAGTGGGTCACGTATTCCGCAAACAACATCCTTACACCTTTCCTGGTGGAAGTGGGACGGTGTTTGCAAGGTAAATGTTAAGTCAAGTCTTCAGCTAACAAGCGATATTTCGAATTTCTTCAGATGATCAGCAGGTGGCAGTAACTTCATTTTAAGGATCTTCTATTTAGAAATATTTGCAGTATTATCTAGTGTGGAAAAAAATTAAAAGGAAATTAATGACTTTGAGATGACTATACAGATTGAGAGAATAACTTGAGAGTTGAAAAGGGGAAATTTCTAGTAGATGCAGCCTAAGAATCTGGAAAAAAACAAAATGCTTAGCTTGGCATTCTATCTATTTTGAGAACTTTGTGTTTATTTTGTTTTAAAGAAGTATTTATTTTCAGAACTGTTGCATAAGCCTTCATTTTATAGAAACCATTTCATCATTCGTTAAGAGCCAGAATGCACTAAGTTATGAATATGCTTTGCTTGCTTTTTGTTACTACATCATCGCTGTGATATGCAAATGATGATGTAGACTGATTTTGGCATTTGTGCCAGCCTCTTGGCAACTTCATTCTATATCATATTTGCCTTTTCTGTGCTATGCTTTAAAAAAAATGCTTTTTCTAGAGATGTAAGAAATGGCAGTATTAAAAGCTTAGACGAATATGCCTATTGATTTTGCTGTTGATAAAGCATACGGTGGTAGCTGAAATACTGAGCTATTTCCTCAGTTTCTCCTCTGTAGAATGAGACTAGCAATTCTGATTCATGTTCATAGTGGTTTTTTCAAGTAATGTGGCTGAAGGTATTGCATGAGGGTATGATGGACATTTTGACCAAGGCTCTGTCAGTTGTAGAAGCTGAAGAATCACTGTAGGTTTTGGTTTAGGGAAATGGACTTGATGCTCAAGGAGGTGAAGAAGTACAAGAATTAGAAGTCTCAGTTAAAGGTTCTTATGGGTTAAGAGCTGCAAATAAAAGTTTGTTTATCCTTGAAGGAATATGGAACCCAAAGTTTTTTTTACCACGAAGCAACACAGAGTGCAGTTGGACTTAAATTCTTAAGAATGCTGTAAGCTGCTAATAAATTTAGACTTGTGCTTTATGTTAGGTTGAACACTCTCCTTAGGCTTCTCTTCTATGCTGGTTACGCCACCAAGATGACTCTGATGAATTTAGTAGTCTGCTACAATAAAGTCAATCCTGTTTCTTCCAGTAGTTATAGTAGGGATTTTTCTGATCCCTTAATCTTTGAGATCTGTATTTTATGCTACAGTGAAAAATGAATAATAATACTTAGGGGAAAACAAAAGCTAGCAGTGAAATATCCTCTCTTGATGCATCACATCTCTATTCCAGTATCTATAGTGTGCATCAGCAGGGCAGAAAGATCTACCAATTCAACTATATTATATAGGCTTAGGGTGCAGCTGTTTTAGTTTCAACAGTAGGTTTTTAAATGGCATAACAAGGAGCATTGTAAATAAAAATAAATAGATAAATTGTGCAGTTTTCCAACTCCTCTGCGGCTTTTCTGTCTTTGGGCTGTTGCCAAGGTACTACTTTTCTTGTGATGTAAATAGGTACTTAAACATAGCTCAACAGATAAGCAGGGAAAAGGTGTGGCTAAATGCATGTGTGGGTGCAGCAGACAGCAGAGATGCATCGCATTAGCAGAGGCTGAAGATTCTATATTCATACTGGGATTAAAGCTTTTGGGTTTTGTCATGAAATCAACCCATTATTGTGGTTTGATCGTTCAAATGTCTTAACAGTTACTGTGACAGCTTTTTTAAAAGTCACATTTTTGTTTTCCAGTGATTTGTGTTCAAAATTACTTTAGAAAGAGATCCCATGTGTACTTGAATGGTGTGGACATTTGAAGCCTGCAAACTAGTGTCTTGGATACTTACATCCTTTTCCAGATCTACCATTAGTGGTTTGTGTCCTTAGCTGTCCAGTTGTCTCAAATTCTGAAATGCTATTAAAATTCTTTATTTCATTGGAAGTATTTTTGAATTGACCTAGAAAAGTTGCGTATCTCTTAAAAGCAGGGTTGACAAGTTGCTTTATATTGGAAGATTTTCTCCTCAGTTGGCTTTCTTGGGTGTCAAACAAATATAACAGAATGCCTTAATATCAATTTCAGCAACAAGAGAATGAGAAACCTGAGGTAATGGGATGTCCTTGTAATACAGATGTTATCAGATATGTGTAGGACAATGATGCCAAGAAACTTGGTACATGTAATCTGTGCTGGTCTTGCAGTCAAGACTTGTTAGCTTATACTGTCCTCTATCTTTTGTATGCAACTTGTTGTGGAGTGCTCTGGGTAAGCATCCTCTTTTTAGCTGACTAGTCACTATGCACTGCCTTTTGGCAGCCAAAACAAATTGGTGATTCTCGATGAGAGACTGGGAGTCCTGTTTCAGGAGAGGGGAGACCACATCCTGGCTGTGTGGTGTGGGCAGATACAGCTTGTGTCTGGCAGGATTTGTTAGACTGGTGTGAGCTGCCTTAACACACCGCTTCAGATGAGGTAATAAGCCTTGCAGACCCCAGTCTGCTTCATGCAAAGTTACCTCTGAATGCTTGATGCTACATTTCATTAACTGTGACTCAGCGCTGAGTGCACCTTACGCTGTGTTCCTTGGTACTCTGTCTTCTCTGGAGGTCTTCCTAGTTTTGGCAGTTTTCATTATCTACTCAGTTTCTGTATTTGTGTTGCACTAAACCTGAACTGTTCATCCCTGAGTATGGGGAAGTGTGACACAGGCGTGCATTCGGGCCTTGAAAATGCCTTTGGAGTCGTTAAACCCTGCCAAACCAAATAGTTCCTTTCCCATCACCAAAATGTTTGGCCTTTGGGCAGCTAAGCTGATTGCTGAGCAAGCAACAGGGGCAGGTGCTGAGAGGCTGGCTGACACTTGCACAGGCCTGAGAGACTGCAAGTGAAGGCAAACTGAAATAGCTAATCTGTACTGAAAGGGATTTTGCTTGCAAAAAAAAGTTAAAGAAATATTTGCAAGGAAAAATCAGTCCTCAAAGGAAAAAAAGTGATAAAGGACCGTCTTGTGACTTTTTTTCTTTCCCATGTCCTTCCTTCTCAGCGACCCACAAGAACAAACTGACTTTATCCTGAACATTTTCTGTCTTTTGAATTGGAAAATCATATTAAAGCAGTTATTGGCTGAGTGAGTTTACTCCAGTTGCTTTAGATGAACTTACTGCCAAATGTAAAATAAGTTTCAGCGCACGGCAATTTTAAGTGAAATAAGAATTTTCTAAGCATAAAATTATGAACAGTAGAAGTAAATGAGTTTTACATGGAAGCCAGGGGCTGGAAAAAGGCATTACCCTCCTGCAGTCCAAAAGGAGATTTAAAGACACCAATCACATAAATACAAGAATTTTAGTTAGAGATGTGTTTGATTAGAAATAAAGAGTTCGGGTTAGTGTTTTTCCACAATTATTGCAATAATTAATCTCTCTTGAATTTTAAAGCATTAAAAATGTTTTCTAATAACTGGTTCTCCTCTGTTACCTCAGCTACAGTTGAGTTGCTTCGTTCATACCCTTAAATGTCACAAGAGCTTATGTCTTTTTGGAACTGTGAGTGCTCTGGTGGTAGGAAGAGGATGAAGACTGAAAGTGTCTTCTCTGTGTTAGCATATTGTTTTTTAGAAAAGCAAAAGACATTATTAAATATTGCCTATTGTTGAGATTTTTGTTTCCAATTGGCTTGCCTATCCAGGTGAACTTGGCTTATGTCAAATTACTCTTATAAAAAGAGAAAAAAACCCTCCAAACATCAACATAACTCCATGAAGTTTGCAGAAAGAACCTGAAGATATCTATTAAATTTCGGCTGAAAACCTGAAACAGTGATGAGTGTGGAAAAGACATAAATTTCATTCTAAATGCATTGATTTCAGTTATGTTACTCTCTAAGGAGTTTCTATTACTTGGGTCTTTAATAGGGAATCTTCTGCCTGGATTGAGGCACCTGACTCTATAGTACTAGGAAGGATTATGAAGTGCTGAATGAGCTGGCAGATGTGCTCACCAAGCTGCCACTCAGGATTTATCAGCAGTCCTGGCTATTGGGGGAGGTTCCAATGGACTGGAGATTAGCAAATGTGATGCCCATCTACAAGAAGGACCAAAAGGAGAATCCAAAGAACTAAAGACCTGTAGTGTTCCCCAGGGCTTGTTGCTGGGGCCACTCCTGTTTAATATCTTTATCAATGATCTTGATGAGGAGGTTGAGAGCACCCTCAGTAAGTTTGCAGATAACACAAAGTTGGGTGGGATTGGTGTTCTGCTTCAGGGTAGGAAGGCTCTTCAGAGGGACCTGAACAGGCTGGATCGATGGTATGAGGCCAATCAAACGGGCTTCAATAAGGCCAAGTGCCGAGTCCTGCGCTTGGGCCACAACAACCCCATGAAACGCTACAGGCTTGGGAAGGAGTGGCTGGAAAGCTGCTTGGCAGAAGGGGACCTGGGGGTGTTGATCGACAGACTGGACATTCCTGAACGTTCCAGCTGAACATGAGCCAGCAGTGTGCCCAGGTGGCCAAGACGACCAATGGCATCCTGGCCTGCATCGGGAATAGTGTGGCCAGCAGGACTAGAGAAGTGATTGTTCCACTGTACTCAGGACTGGTGGGGTTGCAGCTTGAGTATCGTGTTCCGTTTTGGGCACCACAGTGTAAGACAGACATTGAGGTGCTGGAGCGGATCTAGAGAAGGGCAGCAAAGCTGGTGAAGGATTGTGAGAATAAGTCCTATGAAGAGCAGCTGGTCTTGTTTAGTCTGAAGAGGAGGAGGCTGAGGGGAAACTTTATTGCTCTCTACAACCTCAGAGGAGGTTGTAGAGGTGGAAGTTGGTCTCTTCTCACAAGTCACAACCGATAGGACAAGGGGAAATGGCATCAAGATGTGTCAGGGAAGGTTTAGGTTGGACATTAGAAAAAACTTCTGTGCCAAAAGGGTTATCAAAGACTGGAACAGGCTGCCCAGGGAGGTAGTTGAATCACCATCCCTGGATATATTTAAAAGCTGTCTAGATAAGGTGTAGTAGTGACCCTGGTAGAGCTAGATAATGAATGGACTTGATGATCTTAAAGGTCTTTTCCAATCATAGTTATTCTGTGATTAAAATCAATCCAAGGATAAATGACATGATTTAATTGCAGCTAGAGAAAATCTAACCGATGTGTTTCATGTGGTTGTCCCTAGAAATACACGCAGGGCAGCAGAAGTCTGGATGGATGAGTATAAAAATTTCTATTACGCAGCAGTGCCTTCAGCCAGGAATGTACCTTATGGAAAGTAAGTCAAAAGCGCTTCTCTGTCCTATGCATTTATTCTTCATGAGACAGCACCTTCTGAGGTGAAAACAATGCTAGCTCTCATGTTATCTCTTTAAGATATAGTTCTACAGTTCTTGAGTTTTCTATGTATTCCTTAACGTATGTGGCCTGACTTTGAAAACTGTTCCTTTTTTTTTTTTTTTTTTTTTTCCCCTGCTAGTATTCAAAGCCGAATGGAACTCAGAAAGAGACTTAGCTGCAAACCCTTCAAGTGGTATCTTGAAAATGTTTATCCTGAGTTACGGTGAGTTTTGGCTGAATCAGAGATATAACGGCATTCTCTTTTTTTCACTCCCCAGAAATCATAATTTGTCTTTCTACTTTCTTGGATGTAAAGGACATATTTTAACTTATTTGTGAAAGCCTTGTGCAGATTGATTTGCTTTTGGATTTTAATTGTTCTATTCCTAAAGAGCCATTTTTCCCCGTAGTAAGCTGTTGGGTTTGGGTTTTTTTGCTTCTTACTATAACTACAGCTGCAGTAGCAGGTATGCTAGAGAACGGTGTCCAAAGGACTCAACTTAATCTGAGCCTGAAGTTGGTCTCCTACATAAGCCATTTGCTCAAAACAGCACTGTTCTGTATCCTCTTGTCACCCCTTTAAAGCTTTTGCCTTCACCTAAGCACGTGCCTAGTTGAGTGAGGAGACTGAATTTCGATGCAGTACAAGTAATGGGAGTCAACAGACGAGTGCCTTGTATATTTGGCAGGGCGAATGCGTAGGACTCTAAGAAGCTGAGTCTTCTGCTCTTTGTCTCCTGTTCTCTGTTACTGGATAATCAGTAACTTTTGAGGAGGGTAAAAAGAGGGAAATGAGAGGTAACATTACTAGCAGTTTCTGTAGCATGGATGCATCCTAATGAAAAAATCCTTGAAGGGAAACATTTTTTGCAAGGATAAGGTTTTTGTTCAATAACCCATTAATAAGTATGTCTGTCCAATTTTAGTCTATAAACTAGTTTGGCTGCTCTCAACCTATTATTGGTAGAGTAATGGTAAGAAACTGTTGTGTGGCTCAAGAATACTTGTGTGTTTTTCCTGGAGGCACTTCTTGTCAGTAGTCAGGTAACTGCTAGTGGCATACAGGCTTGGAATGCAAAAGCACTGGCCCCTACAGCCCTAGTGGAACATGTACGGAACCACACATACTAAAGAGACTCATAGACTAGGATGATGCTGAGGCAGTGAGTTATTCTTTATTTTCTCTTAAAAGTGCCAGAAGATATTTATTTTCATTTAATTTATCAGAAAAAAAGTAAGTCTTGCAAGCTCTCCTGGAAAATGTGCTACCATAAGCATTCCTTAAGCGTAATCTCATTTTACTCTGTGTCATTTCTCATGTGCTCATTCTACTGGACTGAATTATTATATTGACATTATAGTATCAAGTTTTAAAAGGAGGTAATATGCCCTTGCTTTACTGTTTGACAATAACTTATGAACTGTACCCCACAACTGTACTTTGAACGAGTTTGCCTTGCGATTTCCATACTACATGAATGCACTTTATGTACAACAGTTAGAAAATAGATATCATATTAGCAAAACATTTATTTCAGTTATTGATTTTTTGTTTGTTTGTTTATAATTCCTAACGCTTTTTCTAACACTTCAGTAAAAACAGTCTGGGAAAAATGTAGAATGTCATATTTCTGCCACCAGCTAGCTTGGCAGACAGCAAAAAACCAGAGCTTGATGACCTTAACTGATAGCATTAAACTTCAGTGACCTTAAATGATGATGTTAAATCATCTTTAACTTGCTTTTTGTGTTGAGTTTGTATGTTTATCCTCATTCTGTGATGCGAGTCTCTTTGTGTTCTGTTCTAAGCTTGCAAGTTTACTCATGTTTGATCAGTTCGTGATCAGATAATTGCCTTCCCTCCTCAGAAGATGATTGAGGTTCCCAGATAGTAGTCATCACTCATCTTTAACCTGTCATCTTAAAAGTACTTCAACTAAAGACAAAGACTTAAAAAAAAAACCAGTAAAACAACCTGTAATAAACAGATAAATTTTGTTTTGTTTTAGGGTACCTGATCATCAAGATATAGCTTTTGGGGCTTTGCAGCAGGGTACCAATTGCCTTGACACATTAGGCCATTTTGCAGATGGTGTTGTTGGAGTTTATGAATGTCATAATGCCGGGGGAAACCAGGTCTGTACGCCATTAATATTTTTTTTGGGGGGTGTGGTGGTGGTGGTGGGGGTGATGTGTTTTTTTTTCCACGGTATATGATCTTTTTGAAAAAAAACAACCTGTGAAACCTTTAAACTCAAGCAGGTACTGTGTACTGATGATAGGAACGTGGACCCAAATCAGCAGATCAGTTGTTAGAACAGATTGGCTAAATAACTTCTCCCTCACACACAGTTTTGCATTTTCAGGATTAGAATCTGAGCCTTTAGAGATTCATTTGGTATGCATCAGATTATCCCCTGCCTTTGTCTCTAGTAATATTTGCTTTTATACTTTCCTTCCCAGGAGGAAGCTTTATTTTGTTGCCACATTAGTCATCTTGAATTTGCAGTTGTGGAGTATTAAAAAAAAAAATAAATGCCAGTCTTAAATCCCCATTTGACTCTTCCAGAAACCGGAGGTGCCTAAATGTCATATTCTGTTCATGCACAGTAAAGAGAGTGTTTCAAAAAATCCTTTCTAATCCTACTCTTAAACTAATTGCAAATGTGCCAAATCTGTAAATGAGAGCATTAATTATTTCCAAGAATCTATTTATACAGTTGTGACTTAGTTATCATTCATGAAATATATGCATATGTGCTCGCTGGTTTGTGTGCCGCTTTATCATTAAATTATCTTCAGAATCAACCTGACGATAAATCAAATATAAGATCAAAAGTTCAAGTACATCTCTTAAAATAGAAGGCTGATCAGTTACAAATCTACTGTTATTGAATGAGTATCAGAATTTTGCTCACTCAGATTTAAATTAAGAGAAAACCCTAAAATAAGACGAAGCCTCAGACAAAGGAGTTAATTCCTGAAAGATGTATTGTGCTGATTTGAACACATGGCCATCCTACACCTGAGATACATCACCTTCTTCTGAACTCTCCTCCCCTGAATCTGACCCTCTTTTCTGTGTAGTTTCTTCTGTGAAGCTGACTTTGGCAAATCAATATACAAACCAGCTCTGAACAGGTCACTGTGAGAGGACATTCACACAGATTAACAGGCAGAATGAGTCAAAAGCAGGATTTATGTCCAAGCAGAACTTGTATTGAATTGGAGGGAATGAACAATGTGGGAGAAGACGGATAGGGAACAAACCAGAGTCTTTAAATCTGTGCTATGTGTTTTGCACCTACTCTTATCAAGACGGTTTAGGAATGGTTGGGATTAAGAGTACTCAGATGATACAGGCTATGGAGACCTTCTCCTATAATTTGAAGAGTGTACTTTTGTCTTATGCTCAACACAGCTTAAAATGAAAAATTTAAATCAAAATGAGATTTCTGCCCTCCAACCCCTCACCCACCCCGGGTTGGTGGAATTCACTATTTAAAAGGTAGATGTGCGTCTCTAAACGGCTGAAGAATTTGGGGTGTATTTCACAGTTATGTACAAATATGTAGAGTTATGATAGGGGCTAAAGGTAAAGCCAAATGCACTTAGGTGCAAGGGGAAGGTTTCAGATTAGTGGTGTTCTGCTAACTTTATATTTCTGGTTTATGACACAGTTTTTTTCAGGTGTCCTGATTTTCAAATTGTTACATAGAGCTATTCTCTTTCCAGCCTGTGCCCTGAGCACATACACTGCTTACAATTTTTCTTATCTTCTGGTATAGTGGAACTTGCTTAATCTTATCTCCGTTATAGCTCATCATAGTTCCTGATCACTGGAGGAAAGTATCTATACATTGTGTTTTCTTACCATGAAGGGCCATCACATAGAAGTCTCTAGCAGCAGAGCGTGGAGCTTTTGTGAAGCAGTACCTTTGGCTTTTAAATGTGTTAATATCTTGTATGATTTCTGATGTATCTGGGCGCCTTGCAACCTTTTGATGGTAGGGTAAAGACGTATAAAACAGTGTTTTCAAGGCTCTAACTTTCTCTGACTGCAGGGTTCTGAATCTTATTGCAACCTTTCAGTATCTACAGGGGGGCTACGAGAAAGCTGGGGACTTTCTGCAAGGGCAGTAGTGATAGGACAAGGGGTAATGGCATCAAACTGGAAGAGCGTAGATTTAGACTAGAAGTTAAGTTCATTATGAGGGTGATGAGACACTGGAACAGATTGCTCAGGGAAGCTGTGGATGCTCCATCACTGAATGTGTTCAAATCCAGGTTGGATGGGGCTTTAGCAACCTGATCTAGTGGGAGATGTCCCTGCTCATGGAAGAGGATTTGGAACTAGATGACCTTTAAGGTCCCTTCCAACCCAAACTGTCCTATGAAACACAAGTTTCACCACTTCCCTGGCAGAATTTTCAATTGACCCCTGTATAAGATTTATGCTGAATAGTGACATCTGGTTTAGGGGCATTTGTGATTCTCGATAAGTTCTGAAAATAACTTGCTTAATTCCTTCAGTTGTTAGAAGTGCCTATTAATGATTCTTGTTGACATCTTACAAACTGGACAGAACTGAGAAGGCAAGTAATCTTGCTGTCATCTGAGATTAACATATTGAGCGTGAAAGGAGAGGTGTTCAGCTTGAGGGTTTCAAGACAAAGGGGTACTAAGTGCTCTGTCTTCACTTTGTTTTGCATAGTTGTCATTATTCTAGTACTTGTGTAATATAATACTCATCTAATGGTTTGCTTCCTATGCGATGACGATTACTTGTAATCGTGTGGGTTAGAAGATCTGACTGTTTCCTGAGAATCTGTTCTCAGAGGAATTTAATCATTGTTAAATCTGCTGAGCTTAAAAGTGATTTTGCAAACCAAAAATTCAGTTATGGTATTGGAACACAAGTTTAAAAAAAAAAAAAAGAAAGGATAGGATTTATCATTTAATTTTTCTGAAACACTGATTGCTTGTAAAATAATATTTAAATGTAGCTAGGCTTGGCCCTGTACATCTAGATTTTCGTATTATACAACTCTGAATCCTCTTCAGTTGCTGGAGAGAAGCTAATTGTGCCATTTAATTATCAACAAGCATGATTTGAATAATTAACATGGCTTTAGTTGATGAATCAGTTTCCATCATCAAAGCATAATTGGACAAATGAAGACCAGTCTGGATCTTGGAAAAATCTGAGGGAGAAAGGCACAGAGAGAATCTAAACATCAGCGTGAGATCAGGCCCTTTGTAGAGGGATGCTGAGACCAAACAAGCTGGACAAAGTTCCACAGAGAACAACTTTTATTTGCTCTCTATTTAAGAGTTGCATATTTAAATACATTTAAAGGAAATTATGTTGTACATCATGCCTTGGACAGGAAGTAACATTTTTCCTCTACCCTTGAGTTTGACCCTCTTGTGTATTGCTTTCTGGTGGCCTCTATCATATTAAGAACTTCTATTTCATAGAATCATAGAACGATTTGGCTTGGAAGGGACCTCTAAAGGTCGTATAGTCGTACCACTGTATGGATACATATGCTCTGTTCAGTAGCGGGTTGAGTGGCCGGGGATGCTGCAGACCAAGCTTTCAGGGGTTTTATGTACATGTTTGGTTTTTTTCCTGTATATAAATCTCTCCTACATAGAAGATGTGGATGGTGTAATACATATTGAGAGAGAGAGGGGGAAAAAAAAAATATAACTGGACAAATATTTGCACAAATTCTTTAAACCCGAGGATCTGTGTGGCTACCCGCTGTACTTGTGTAAAGCCAGCAGAGGGGGCAAACAGCCAGTCCAGTCCTCAGCTGGTTTGGGAATACTGAAACAATCCATTACTGTGTCGGAAAAGGACCTTTTTTTCCTCTTCTGCTCTATGGGAAGCAATGAACTGTTCTAATGCTTCTATGTAGCTATTTACAGGATGTGAACCTGTGCTATATATGCAGAGATAGCATGTGCACCTTGTGCATATGTTAGTATACACAATTTTGTACACTTTTTTTTTCTTTTTTTCTAGGAATGGGCCTTAACGAAGGACAAATCGGTGAAACATATGGATTTGTGCCTTACTGTTGTGGACAGAGCACCTGGTTCACTAATAAAACTTCAGGGCTGTAGGGAAAATGACAGCAGACAGGTTAGTTTGTTGTGAATGGACTCTGCAAACAGTGGGGAAAACAAGGGTTGTGAATGAGAATACAGGAATGTGCACTGGTAATCATATTTTCTGTCCCTCCTGCTCTTCACTTTGTCTTGCTGTTTGTGTGTGTAAAGGTAGGATGCACAACATCTGGGCAGAGCAGCAAGAATAAGCTGCTGTACTGAACTTTTCATAGGCCAATGACCAACTTTTATGAACATAAAAGAGAGGTTTTACTCCAACAGTGGCCTTATGTAAAGGTTTAACCCATCAGCATTGATGTGTCTTCAACTACCACGTCTGTTTTCTGAAATAGAATTTATTTTCCACAATGTATTTTTGAAAGATCTTATTCAGTAAAGTCTGAAGATTATCTAGTCTGTGTCTCAGAAGACTGTGGTTTGGCTTTCATTTCTTCTTTTCAGCTGTGACTTGTCTATAACAGCACTAGACTCCTTTAATTCATTTTTATTAATGCAGCATTGTAACTTCATCTATTTCCCATGACTGAGGAAAAATCACATTTGTAGTCGTACCATCTTTTTGATCCAGTTGTGTAACAATTCATCTCTTTCTGCTAAGTCACCACTTCTGATCATCTGCCAGTTTCCTTGCCTCCTGTGTTAAATTTTTTGCAGACAGATAACTGAAATGCTATCCTTGATGAAGGAGGAATATTCTTGCCGCTTTTCAGAAAATGAAACTAAGGCGGCAAGATTTTCTTAATAAGGTTTAAAGGCACAATATGTTAGAAATGCAACAGGAAAAAAAAAAAATTAACACCTTGTGTTTGGGATTTACATTATCCTTGGCATCACCTTCGGCAAAGACAACACAGCTTGACTGGCTGTCTTCTGTATAATTGAAGACATCTGATAGATTTCTGCAAAGCTGTCTTTAGTAATTGTGCTTCTTGCTTCTATATGTCAGAATTGTAGAGTTATGTGGATGGGTTTTGTGATTATTTTTTATTTTGGTTTTTTTTGTAGTTTTTTTCCCTTCAAACTGAGGATTTCACACAGGTAACATGGTATGACAGCATACTTGAGAAGTGCTGAAGTAGAGGAAAATGATTTGGTGTATTCTGCATCTATCACAATGTGTTAGTTGAATGAACGGTTGTTTTGGCAAGGCTTGCCAGAACTTACATACTCTTATTCAAGGATCACCTAAACTGCATGCTATTGCTGCAGTTTTCACAGCTTTCCCAAGCACAAGCCAAGAAAGCTTATGAAGTCTTCAAAAGACAGGATGTAGAACTCGTTCTTTTCTTGCTTTTCCAACTCAATAACTGTATTTTCTCTTCCAGAAATGGGAACAGATTGAAAGCAATTCTAAACTGAGGCACGTTGGCAGCAACCTCTGTCTAGACAGCCGAAACGCCAAAAATGGTGGTCTCACCGTTGAGGTCTGCAGCCCTTCTTTGTCACAACAGTGGAAATTCACACTTAATCTGCAGCAGTAGGAGGACTTACAAGAAAACTGCTGTTTCAATTCATAGACGTTGGGCAAAGTTTTGATTGAATTACTGATGTATTTCTTAAAACTTTCCACAGAACTTATATACCTCAGTATTCCACCTTTATCTGAAAGTAGGAGGGTGCTGAAGCAGACAGCAGGGATCCAGGGGACTTGGAGCACTGCAAAGATGTCAGTGAACATGACTGCAGCACAATTCCTTCTTGGTGTGAAGACTTCAACGGTTCCTTTCTGTCTTCGGTTATGTACTTGCACAGCAGATAATTAACTCTAGGAACAACTGATGTATGATTAAAAAAAAAGGATCTGAAGAAACACCTGTGGGGAACAGGGTGTGGGAGGGAGGGTGGGAAAATTTACTAGGAGAAGGTCATTTGAAAACTCCATTTGCGTAGAAATCATGGTCTGTCGTTTCCAGAAACAGAAGTGTCATTTTGAAGCCTTTTTTTTTTTTTTTCTCCTGTGTGTACTTGGTAATTTGAATAAGAACTTTTCTATGATGGACTCTAAATATAAATATATAAAAGTATATATATTGTCAGCTCCCAGCGATTTATCAGTTTTCATCATCTTATAATTATCAACAAAGTGATTGACATAGGTATCACCAGAAATTGGATTGGAATGTTAGGAGAGTGAAACTTTATGAAGGTGCAGATTTTTGTGCTGCTGAGTATGATGTCCGTGCTAACACTGGATGCTTTTGCTTTGCAAACTGGATCTACTTCTTAACACTTTGCCCTCACTGGAGATCATGAAGCTCAGGAGGAGAAAGAAAACATCAGAATAGACCAATGCATCTGCACAGGTGATTTGCTCAGATTGTTTGTTCCAACTTGGGAATTCATGACATGTGCTCTGGATAATGTTAAACTTGTACTTGATATTTGTGTTGATCATTTCTGTACTACTTTGTCTTCAAAATACTTATTCCTTTGTTACAAAATTACATAAACAATGCAGATCTTCCGTGCAGTCATGTGCGTTCAGCACGGTTTTATTCTGGGCTCCAATGAGAAAAACTCCATTGTCTCAAACTCCCCTTTTGAGTTGTAGAAATAAGATAGAATAGTATTGTCGCTGTTGACAGCACAAGATCTGAATTGTAATTTGCAAGTATGAGCAGCTATGAATTACACTTGCTTAATTTATAGAGCTACTACTGGGGAATTTTATTCCATTTTGTTTCTTTAAATGGAGCTTTTGAATGGATTCGGGCTTGGCTCTGGGAATCAGTCTGGATACCAGCAGATCCTATGTGTTTTTAACCATAGAACCCGTGCATTTTTGCAGCTTCAGTCCCGCTAATGTCTTTTTTGTATTAAAATAATACTGTCAAAGTTAAGCCCAACTTTGACTCATCCTTTCTTACGTTTGCATAGACGATGTACTTTTTTATTAAAAGCAAGTGCTTCAATGAGCTTTTAAAATAAAAAGGAAAGGTAAATAAGTACTAATAAGCAAGACAGCATTGACAAAAACGAGTGTAGACATGCAATGCCAGGAAGCATTTTTGGTTAACACGGTAGATTTTTGGAAAAATGTAAGAGTTAATCATAAGGAGATGAAAAACATCTGCTATACTGTAGTATGCTGGTACAGTTCCGTTCTTTCTTTATTCTGGAAGTAGAGTCGTTCCTGGGGTTGGGGAGGTTTTTTTGGTGATATTTTTTTTTTCTTTCTTTGTTTCTTCCTTTGTTTCTTTATTTTATTTTTTTTTTTAGTGGTGGATTGGGATTTTTTGTTTGTTTTGTGTTGTTTTTTTTGTTTTAGTTCGGTTCTTTTTTTCAGTTTCCTTTGGCTGCATCTATACATTAGATGTGGAGGTGGTACTCTTCTGGGCAAAATGGCTTTAAGTGTGCCAGTCAATATGCCCATAAATGTGCCCGAAGTTATGACTTGCAAGTACCTGCATACCTACTGGATGGGGGCATGGAATTCAGTTTCTCCCATCTATCACCTGACATTTTTTGTTTAATTATTAATACTTTTTTTTCTCGCTTCTTCACAATCCACTTTCTCCAAAACTTGCCTACTTTAGGCGCTATACAGTGGATAAACTATTTTTCAGCTTTTAGTCTCTATCAGTAGCCTTTTAGCCTAGCTGAGAACTTGAAGAATGTGATTCATAAACATAGCAGTAGATTTCTTCATATTCTGAAACAATAAATGCTGAAATATGGGCTCAGCAGCAAGTCAATTGTTTGAGATATTGAAAAACAGAATTTAAAAGGAAAAAAACCAACCACTCAGCTTTTACCATGGAGGTATTTCCATTTGCAACTTTGATCACAGTAAGGGTAGTACTAACTGAAATCAGCAGTTGCAACTCTGAGTAGTGACCCGCCTCTTATCTCTGAATCAAAATTGCTAGTAAAAAAATCCTGATTCCATCTCTAAGTCTTGAATGTCAACTGCTATCATATAAAGTAGGAATATTTTCACTAATTCCCCATGGATGCTGTGCATAGGGGTTTTGATATAGAAGCTGTATGTATTTTTCTTTGAGAGAACAGACAAGAAGTGATATCCTTTTGTTATGTTTACATGACAGCGTGCCAAAGTTACTTACTGTGATTTTAGGGGTTTTTAGTGTAGAAGAAATTCGCCCATTTGAAAGATAAATTAAGAGCCCTTGAAGCAAATTGTGATGGAGTCTCCTGAGAACTTTTCTTACCGTCTTCAGAGCAAGAATGGTGATACTGTTTGTTTTGCAGATTTTCAAAACATAGTTTGGAAACTGTTTTTTTCAGTTGGTTTGAAAAGTCTGCTGTACAGAGCTTGTACTTTGTTCATTTTATAGATGGAAACCATCCTTGAAAAAATTGTTTAACTTAAATAAAGAAGAATGCTTTATAGATAAATGTGTGGTGGTTACTATAACTGACTAAAACCAAGAAGTCTTCCTGGAGCCTATAGACTGAGGTAGTTTTCAAATGCTTCCATTCACTTGTTTGATTCATCATGTTCCTGTTCTAAAAGTGTGTATGTATGGGTGTATATATTCGCAAATGCAAAGAGAATTTGTTTGTATGTAAATTCATATGATAAACTTGAGGAAGTTGGCTTATTTTATAAACTTCTTTACATTGAGGAACGAGTTAATGCTGACTGTAGTTACCTGAAAATACACTGTTAAAGCTCTCCCTCATATGCCCCGTTAGGCCTAATCTTCTCGAGATTTCTACCATCCCTCTTTGCCAAAAACTGCTGTGCCAAGTGTGAGAGGGCCTCCTGCAGCCTGCAGGGCGATTGCAGCAGAGGCATTCATGGTTCATCAGGGTGCCCCTCCTCATCGGCTCCTGTTGCCTTTCTGCTCTCTATTGTGCAAGGTAGTGATTCTGTGGTGCGCTTAAAGCTGGATCTTAAATAGTACATATTTAAAACAAACAAGCAAAAAAATATTTTTTTATGTGTGCAGAAAGGTATTTTGGAGACAAGCACTTCTTAAGTCTAGTTTAGAGAGCTTGCAAATGATCCTGCACTGTCGCAGTTGGGGAGGGAGCAAATCCTCCGCAGTAGGTGACAGACAGCTGTGAAAGCAAGAGATTCTCCTGCTGCTGCATGTGGGGCTGCAGCCAGGACATGGTGCTCAACTACAGCATCACCTTGGCAGAGGTGGGCTGCAATCCAAGCAGGGAAGTAGGAGAAAATTTTTTTTTTTTTT
>VWZK01009188.1:200022-285942 GCA_013396935.1 Baryphthengus martii | reverse complement strand
GTTTTTTTTTTTTTTTTTTTTTTTGCCTAATTCAATCGATGGTGTTTCGTCCAGCTTCAGAGGCACCTTGTGTCAGTTTTAGGAGCATGTCCTTCTTTCCTGCTCTGTGGCATGCAGGACTAGGATCTTTGTTCCTGGTCTAAGAAACTTAGCTTTACAGCTAGCCCCGAGGATGTGATGAGCTAGCATAACCTGCAGAAACATTTATAGGAAAGATTTATATAAAAATATGGATTTATATAAAAGATATATATAGATTTATATAAAAGTATATAAATATCTGAGGGGTGGGTGTCAAGAGGAAGGGGACAATCTCTCTTCAGTGGTGCCCAGCAATAGAACAAGAAATAATGTGTTTAAGTTAGAACATAGGAAGTTCCACCTCAACATGAGGAGAAACTTCTTTAGTGTGAGGGTGATGGAGTGCTGAAAGAAGCTGCCTAGAGAGGTTGTGGAGTCTCCTTTTCTGGAGACTTTCAAAAGCAGCCTGGATATGTTCCTGTGTGGCCTGCCCTAGATGATCCTGCTCTGGCAGGGGGGTTGGACTCAATGATCTTTTGAGGTCCCTTCCAGCCCCTAACATTATGTGATTCTATGATTAAACACTTGTGCTCTTTTAATTGTGTTCACAGGAAGATTTGAGAAAACGACAAGAAGTGATATCCTTTTCTTATGACAGTGTGCCAAAGTTATTTACTGTGATTTTAGGGGGGTTTAATGTTGAAGAAATTCACCCATTTGAAAGTTCTTGGGTGCAAACCTACTCTCCCTGTGTGCCAGAAGTCAGTGAATAGTTGGCACCTTTCAAAAAGTCTAAATTAAGCAAATAGGTCCTTAATATTTATGGTTGGCAAAAAATAAAAAGGTCCTGTCAAACTGGAGTAAATGAAAGAAACAAACCTGCATTTGCAGATTATATCTGAGAACTCAAATGAGGATTCTCCATCTTAAATGCCCTTTGACAAGTGTGAGCTGACAGGTAATACTAAAACATAATTACAGAAGGCTTCTGACAGTAGAAGCTTTTAATCAAATCCAATATTAAATGTAGAACTCTTATGTCTCTGCCTAAGGTCTTACGCACTTTTTGTGCTTGCTGTTTTCAGTGAACTTGCTTTTTAACTAAAGTATTACAACTGAATGAACCATCCAGCAGATTTTGCATTACTTCTGACCAGAGCTCCACTGTTTCCTTTGCCCTATGCCCAAGTATATGTATGAAAAATGTTTTCCCATTCAGTGTAATTAATTTTCTGGAATTTCAGGTCATGTGTTTCAGCCAGTTTCTATGCATGAGTTTACTCTTCTTGCCCGTGACTGTGCATAAAACCAGACATATTTATACCCTTTTGATAAGGGAACATATAATCTTTCCTCTTTGTGGATTAACAGAAACCTATTTTAAATCCTGAGTTTTCAATAAGATGCCTGCATACATTGGGAAAGGAAGATGAATATTGGGAGAAATTAAAAGGCTATAATCTGCCTGAGGTAGACTATTGGCTTATTTGAGGTGGGTCCTATAGAGCATTTCCCGGTTTCCCTCTGGGATGTTACTGTCATAACATTTTAAAATAACTAAGGTTATGTTTTTGTATAAAATACCAACATTATTTTCCCCTTACTTAGACTTATTAAATGTAGATACTCCATAAAATTTATGTGGTCCTGGGTTGCATGCATGCATCACCTGTGTCCTCATTCAGCCTGAAATACAATGAATAATTTCATAACAATAACTTGTTATAGAACACTCAAAGAGGCTTGTTCCTGTACAGAATTATTTCAAACACATAAAAACCACTGAAAAAAAAGTCTGGGATAATAAGCCGTGATTACAGAACGAGCACAAATGTCAGGGTTTCATCTCTTGTTAGAGACTGCACATTTTATTTACAGCTTAACATCCAGTAGCTATTTTAAGATCTGCTAGTAATCAAGCTTAAAAATTGGGAATAAAGTCAGTCCACAGCTGTTCTCTCTGTACAGCCCTCCAAGAGATTGTCTGAATGGGTGCAAAATACTCATTTGATTTGATTTCTTGCAGCAGAGCAGCATGTTGCTTTGCATGCAAGAAGAGGGACCTGTTAGATTTCCATACTATTTCTACCCTGCAGATGTTTTTAATTCAAGATTTTTTTGGGGTAGTTTTTTGAGAGGATCTGGAAGTAGCAAATAATCACTTTCTGCCATACCTGTATTAATTAAACCTCACTTTTGGTAATCTAGGCATTGTGGTAAAAAGAGGGTTAGGAAATGACTCCCAAGAGTGTTGTGCTCTGGTTGCGTGGCGAGCACCACTTCTGCATTTTCTTTGAACCTTCTGTGCCACCTTTGTTCCTGTCCAGCAGGTTGTTATTAAAGTGGGCATGAGGTGGTTTCCTAGGTGGCAGCTCTCTGCTCAGCTGAGCCAGTCTATTTACTGCTGCTGAGGGGGAGAGGGGTGCTGATCCAGCCACTCCTCCCTTGTGTGCTATTGTCGGTGCCCATTCTATGAGACAATTAAATGAATAAAGCAGCAGGACAAGATTAACTTTTTTTTTCTATCTCAGAGAGTTGAGTTGGCCTTTTGAAGGGCCTAGAGAGCTGGAGTTGGCACAAAGTGTCACGGTTTCATAACCAGAAGCAGGTGAGGGGTGTAGATGTTGAACTTCACATACCCTCCAGCACCAGTGAAACATAAACAGCTTGCCCATCCTGTGGAGCAGTGGGATCCAGCATCTGCTTAAGGTATTGCTCCTCTGCTAATCACTATGAGAATTTGGGTACAGTTTTTGCACTGCCCTGTCCAGATCTGTGAGCTAGCAGCAGTTAAAAAGAGCATTAAGAATGCCTTGTGGTAAGCCAGTGTGGGGTGTAAGGAAAGTCGGCAGAAAAAACCCGACCAAAGCCAACCATGGAAAGCGTGTTGTTTCAGTAGCTAAAAGCCATTTAAGTTTCACAAGACAGTAAAAAGTGTGGCATGATATGGTGCAAACCATGCTAGTGTTGGCCTCTCTGCCAGCTGGTTTCAGAATTGTATGAAGACATTGCTTTGATTTTTCCTATTGAACAAGTAATTTGAGACCGGGTGACATCTTTAGATCACTGGTGAAGGTGAGGGCTTTTGTCATAGTAGGAGCTATAAAAGAAGATAACACACTTGATGTCTAGATAGAAAGGAGTCGGACCTCTAGCGACACATCTTAATTGATGTACCTCTTAAGAGATCAGTCCAGCCGCTCCTAGCCCCTCTAATCTCTGAGGATCGGCTAGATCGCAAGGGAACTTTTCTCTTACTAAATTCTCCCCCCTGCTCCCACAAACACACACCACCTTCCTTGCCTCCCAGCAAATCCAGCATAGCAAGGTATATCAAGAGACCTTATTGCTCTCTACAGCTACCTGAAAGGATGTTGCAGACAGGTAGGCACTGGCCTCTTCTCACCAGTAACTAGTGACAGAACAAGAGGGAATGGCCTCAAACTGCACCAGGGGAGGTTTAGATTAGACATTAGGAAAAATTTTTTCACGGAAATTGTTGTCAGGCATTGGAACAGGCTGCCCAAGAAGGTGGTTGAACCGCCATCCCTGGATGTGTTTAAAAGCCATATAGATGTGGTCCTTAGGGACATGGTGTAGTGATGGACTTGGTAGAGTACGGTAAATGGCTGGACTTGATGATCTTGGAGGTCTTTTCCAACCTAGATGATTCTGTGATCAATGTTGGGCCTGTAGATGATAAGATAGGGTGCTTTTTTAGGATCAAAACAATAAACAAAACACTGCTAGATGTCTGCAAGAAGTGTTTGCAGGCTGGTGATCTGAACTTACACTCTTGAGGGTCTGTCAGTTTTCTCAGGGATCATACTAAAAATTGATTGTCCACCTGTGAGCTCTGACCTGATATAGCTCCCATTTTTCAGAACAGGATTATTTTCTGGAATAGGTAGAAGGTTTCACACAGCATGCTGGTAAATCTTAGAGACATGGGGAGAGAATGGAATAAGGGAGGCAGGCATAGCTGAGCTACAAGCCGAGTGGCAGAGAGCAGATGTCATGGCCTAGTTTCTCTCCCTGTTGATCTGTAGTCCTTCATCATCAATGACCAGGAATTGTTTTGCTCCATATGATTACATCTGGAAAAGCATGATGACCGTACAAGAAGATGTTAGATCATGAACAGTAAGGAGAATACAGGTAGAGGGTTAACTCTTGGTCGTTTCTTACAAAAAGGATGTTTTCAGGTACCAAGTTTAAGACAAAAGTACTTCACACTGTTGAAATTTACTCAATGGGTGTGAAATCTCTTGCAGCGAGAAAAAGGTCTGTACCACATGCAAACATGTAAAACATGCACCAGGAGGTCTTTAGGTCAGAGAAAGACAGGAGCTTGAAGGACATATGGAGGAAATACTACTCAGTGTTAATCTCATTCCTTTGATCTTTTCTTAGGCATTTGACAACTGGGTTATCTCGACCTTTGGTGTCTATGGTGGCTAACAGTTGCCGGCTGAAGCGCCCTGGGTAGCTCATACCTGAGGCTGAAAACACACAGGGGCACACAAAGCATCTCGGAGAACAGCAGGCTGCCTGAGCGACAGTGCATCGCCAGGAATGTGCAAGGCAGTGGTGCCAACTGAGCACACCCAGAGGTAATTACCAGGCAGCTGATATTTAATGTGTTAGATGGAAAATCCCATCTCCAGCTCTCGTTTCAGGTTACCTTTCTTTGCTACAGCTTACTTACAAGGCGGTCTCCTTAATCTCTGGCACAAAATGTGAAAAGGTTTATGGTTGATTTTGGTATTATAATGGCAAATGGCTGCAGAAAGTTTTCAAATTTCAGACTTTCACTTAGAAACAGGAAATATGAAAAAAAAATGATCCTAGAAAAGATCAGGAAATTACTTTTGTATTTTATTGGGAACAGTAGAAGCCTAGTGCCTTCAGGGATCAAATTCCACATAATTTTAAGAATTTCCTTCCTATCCAAAACTGTTACAGATATAAATCCATAAGAATCAGCAATCTCAATAGCCTCTTAGGTAGAAGATGACATCTTTGACACTCTTTTCATTGCTTAGTCCTTAAGAACAGTCTTTGAGAGCTTCCGAAGAAAACAAGTTTTTCACAGGCTTCTGAAAACATGCCATGGGATTTTTCCGTTAACCTGGATGCAATGAACTTTGTGCTGCATCTGAATTTAGATCTTCATAAACAGTGCTTGGAGAAAGGCTTGTATGAGCTTCTGAATATCCTCACCTGACACAAAGGAGGTCCTAGTTCAAGATGGGGCACTCTGGGCTCCGTTGGTAAAGAAATGATAACAAATAAATTGACTTTTGCAACCTTGGAACTGCACTGTGGGCTTGGTGGAAACCAGCTCCACTGTTTTTGTTAGTGCCATTACCATACTTGTGTGATCCATTTCATCTGGATAAAAATAGTTTCTGGCAATGAAGCTGAGGACACGCTCAGCCTGTCTGGAGCAGAACTGAGCCTGACAGGAGTGAGCAATGCCCTTGAAGCAAGGACCATCAAGTGACTTTCTGGAAAGATTAAAAAAACCAAAATAACCGCAAAAAAACCCCAATAAAATATTCACTTTAATATTGAGAAGGAAAGGAGTATCTTATTTAGACCCGGACAAATAAAAGGTAATTTCATGGGGAAATAAAAGGTGGGCCCAAATCCTTGTGAGTTGAACGCGACTTTTTAACCTGCTCGCTCTGTTCTGGCTTTGGCCTCGTTCCCTGCATCTGCAAAGTCTGGAGTAAGAGTAACCACAAATGTGTTTTGAGCACTTCATGGAGCTGGGCTGGTAAAGTGCAAAGAACTCCGTCAGTGAGCTGATGCTTTCTGTTTTGTCAGGGATGGCCTTTCAAGGCAGCAAAGGTTACTGCTCCTGCCCCTCACAGGAAAGATTTGGGGGATCATATGTAGGAAAGAGACTGTCTGAGAGTAAGTTATCCACAGAGAAAGTGCTTGTCTGCCTGCTTCTCTGTATGGTGTGGTTATTTCTGTGTTTACCTATACATACCATTTTTTTTCCTGTGAGAAGCAGCCTTCTCTTTCCCAGTAGAGGAGCTCCTGTTTGCTCAGCTTCCCTGGTGGGGACAGCTCAAGCCGTGTGTCCTTCTGGCATCTCTGTCTTTGGATGCCCTGGAGCACAGGTTTCCTTAGGAAAGCCAGAGATGGCAGCAAGACAAGTTTCCTGCTGGTTCATTTGTTCCAGTTTCCTCCTTTTGGCAGAAGAGAATTTGATTTTTTTCTTGATTTTTTTTTTTTTTTTTTTTTTTTTTTTTTTTTTTTCTTGTGATTACTATGGGCTGTGAAGAACAGCTCTTAAATTAGCCCTGAGGAGGTGGAAAGGTAGAGAAAGCTCGCTCTGGGGGGTTTGGTCTGACGTATGTAGTAAGCACAAGCTCTACCTGATTCAGCTGATGAACCCTGTCATATGCACAGCCCTCTCCTTAGCCTGTTTTTGTTGTTTTAATTAAGTTTTGGGAGCCATGCCAAACACAAGTCCCGTGTCTCTTTCTAACCACTGCTGCAAAGTTACAGTGAAATTCTTTGGCCATAGCTCAACTCAGGAGGCTTGAGTCCATCCAGGGAGCATCCCATGAAAGTCAAGGCCTGCATGAAGGTGCCTAAGGTCCAAAATATCCTGTGATAGTGACCCTTTATAACTCTTCCCTAAAACACTCCTGCTCCATCTTCTCCATGATGTTTTGAGCAGCTCAGACCTAGAAATCTGCTGTTCTTGCCGCTTCTTTTGGGCTGTTCGGCCAGAGATGCCCTTGCTGGGCATGTGCAGATGAGAGCACTTGCAGAGCCCTATGAGGAGAGCCGGCAATGATAGTGTTGGACCCTTCAGCTGTGCTCTGCTGATGTGGACCTGTGTGCAAAAGGGCACAGTACATGCGATGCTGGCCCTGCTACCAGTGCCTCTGAAGTCTGTCCCTCTGCAGGGCAGACCTGCTCAGCCTGGGGAACTGTGGAGCGGTTGTGTGCTCCAAACTGAGAGGATGCCTCTGGGTTGCCCTGTGGTGTCTGCTGAGGGTGAAGGCATCCCGGAGCATCTAACTGATGGGGAGGGGAGGGAAGACAGCACACAAACTCCCCTAATGCCCTGCAGCATCGATGTGCAAAGCAGGATTTAGGTCACCTGCCTAGGGAGTGATGTGCTCTCCACTGAGTGCCTCAGTCACACAGCCATGAGGTGCTGACAGGAGGGAAGGGCAACTTTTGAACCAGATTGTAAATTCCCCAAAGTCTTGATAAGACATTATGTTTTGTTTTCAATGAGGAAAGATGGCTTCGAAACCACACATTTTAAAGTAAATCTGTCTCAGAGCTGCTTGTGCATTCCTGGGTGTTTCAGCCTTTGCAGAAGGGCGCTGAGGAACAGCAGTACTAGCAAATCTCATCCACTGCTGATTTTCATTAACCACATGAGAAACTGGGTTAAGCTACCTCAGGCAATAAAATCCTGCAGGCTGCTGTGAAGCTGTCGTTGCTGGAAAGACTCTGCCAGCTGGGAAAGGGCACTGCTGTCTCACAACAACTAACCTAACCATGTTATAAATAATTCCATGTTGTTCAAAAAGAAACAGTAAAAGGAAATTATTTTTCTCTCTTTCTGTTCTAGTTTTCTCCCTTTTGGGTAGCATCAAAGCAATTTGGTTATTTGTAGCACGAAAGCAGAGCTGGTTGGGATCAGCAGCCGTAAAACCAAGGACAGAACAGTCAGAGTGAGCACATGAAGAGAAGAGTAGGATCTGGCTGCTGGGGCATATCTGGTACTTAAATCCAATGCATAGACATGAGGTTGAGTCCCTACCTACATAGCTGCAGGCCAGGATCTCCAGCACCCACTGGTGAGCTTCAGGCTGCAGCAGGGAAGCTCCCTTCTTGCAGCCCAGTTTTGTCAGACACTTAGTCTTCCTTGCTCAGGGAGCATCTGGTCATCAGTCCTGCAAGTGGCTCTGCTGGGAAGTATTTGGAGATACATTCATCCCAGTGCCTTGCAAGCTGCTCATGATATGTGGTTTACAACTGGTCTGCTGAACCACCCTGCCCCTCTATAGATGTTTCCATTGAAATTTGGTGGTGATGTTTTTTTGACAAATCCTGAGAAACGGATCATTCATCGTGGCCTGTGGGAACAAAAGTTCAGGAATCTCTTCTGCTTATTGCATGAGCAATCAAAAGCTGTTGCTGGCACCCACTGAGTCCAGTCGAGCGTCTACGCTTGGTGTGTGCGTACTTGCCTCAGGCCAGGGCGGAGGCAGATATGGTTTATGCAATGTAAAAGCAGCTTCTAAAATCACTGTAGTCCACAACACCTTGAAAATGGCTGCTGTCATCCCAGGTAAGAGTGCTGCTGAATATGAATGACGTGTTTAAACTGTCTTGTGTTTGTTTATTGCGTTGGCCAAGACTCCTGTAGGGAATACAGATCTTTGGCAGGTGATCTGAGCCCTACCAAAATACCTTTCAGATATGTCAGAGCTTCTCTAGTCCAGGGTCACAGGCACCAAGCTCCTGGCTGCAGCAACAAATTTTCTTCATTAAAAATGCTAATATCTTTCTCATTTTAATAAGTTTATTAAACCTGACTTGCCATATTAATAGCACTGATTGCTCAGTCTGGCTGCAGGCTGTGGGTCATCAGCCGTGTTCGGTTTAGTAAATACTTGACATTATCTGGTGTCTGATGAGACAGAAACTGTGGCACTCCACAGTGGCACTTTTGAAATTGTTTTTCTGATCAGAGCAGTACTCTACCTGCTCTATATTAATTGTGGGATAGGAATAAAAAAGGTGATTATTTCAACACAAAAATGTTATTCTCAGCTAGTTAGCAACCCTCTCTTCCACCCAGTCTCAGAAGTAGCTCTGTATCAGATGGTAGTGTGTTGTTGGGCACAGTAATGGAAACAACTGAAAAATGATGGAGAGACAACAAGAAGAGCAACAGCCTGAACAAACTGGAGGAGAGCCAACAGGTACAGAACTACATTTTTCTTTGTGAGTGTTGGATGGGTACTTTCTTCTGGTGCTGGGTGGAGATTCAGTTGTCTATGTTTGGAGACAAGCTTTTTCAGTCCAAATGTTCAAGAGATACATACGTACATTAACGCATGTATTTGTCTTTATCTCCAGCAGTTTTAACGTTAAAAGGCTTAGGGATACAGATAGACTAGTAGGCAATGAACTTTTCCAATCCTTGAGAGTGATTTGCAATTTAATCGGGTGTGCCTGGCTGCGGATGCAAATCTTATTCTCAGCAAATTAAAGAAATCTTTCTCCTCCCTGCCTTTCCCTCACAACTTTCAATTTTTGTAGAGTTATTTGGCATCATTGTATCCAGCTGTTTTAAAATTTTGTGTCTGTCCAGAAGAGACTGAAATTGTTTGCTCTGCTGTTTCCCAAGGCACCTTCCAACTCAAGCTATCCTATGATTCTATGATTCCCTAAAGAGTACGAGACAATGTGCAATCTCAAACCCTGCCTTCTTGTCATTGTTCTTGTGAAGTTCAAATCTGGCAGAAGGACTATCTAATCATTCTTTAAAGGCTGCAATCCAGCCTCGAATCAAGGAAGCATGAAAAGGAGTATATTTTGGCTTGTGGCACTTCAGTACGACATGTTGCTGTTGGTACCAGCTGTACCTGGGCTTGTGTGGGGTGAGGGCTGTGCTGTGGTAGGTGAGCCTGTCTGCTTATTCTCGTTCAGATTTATGGATCACAACTTCCCCATGAGCCTGAGAACTTGCTTTTCTGCTGTTCTTGCTTTTCTGGATGGAGGAAGGATTGCAGGTTCCCAGGCAAACTCTGCGACAGGTAACAGACCCTGCGAAGAAAAGCTAAAGCTGGTAAAATACCTGAATCCTGTGCCAGTGTCTCTGGTGCAGGTGTTTTTGGGGAATTCCATTGAAGCCCTTACCTGGGGAAGTGGGAACAGATGAAGAGGGAGAGAGATTTCTGGCTCCTCAATTCTCATCACCTTTTGCCTTTTGTTTTCTTAAACTCATTCCCAAAGATGAAACAGCAGCTGGGTGTGCATCTGACCTCCAGTGCTGTAACCTAAGGAAACTGGAGCGTGGAGACAGTCTCTAAAGAGAGTTGAGATGGCTTTGTTTGGCAGGGGTCTGATGAGACGCTACTCATTACCGCATGCAAAATGCTTTTTCAAGTCTGAGGTGAAGGTGCCTTAAGACTGCCTGTGCTTTGCCTTGGTGACGGCTGAGGGTAGCCTTCTCTGTAGCATCTGTCACTTGGCGTTTTTTTGTCTCTGCTCTTCTCGGGGGATGAAGGGGCAAGTGGAACAGCATATTAGAAAACACTGCAAAATGAAATGTTAAGCTTGGCTTAATTAAGAAGGACTACACTCCTGGAATTATTAAATGCAAATTCTCTCTTGAGAATGATTTCACGGGAGATTGAGTTACTACAGGTCCTGGCCTGATCTGAATGGATGGCATTGTTTTAAATGACAGTACTGAGGTTATGTGTGTGTGTGTGTGTGCATTTTGGTGTTAATCAGATCTTGGATTTCCTAATTTCACAAATTACATTAACTTGTTTTATTCAATTAGTGTGTTAAAGATGATTCTCATTGCTTCTCACAACTCTGATCGTGTAGCCTCATTACACACAGCATTAGCTCTGGTCACGGCACATTCAAGGACCATGGAGCAAAACGACGTGCAACTGAGGGTGGCTCTTCAACCATGACAGTGAACTTGGAGAAATTATCATTTCATTTATGACACAGCTGAACATCTCGACTGGTGTGTGGCTGGTCTCACTGCAGAAGCTTGTAATCACCTCCTTAGGTCTATCCTGCGTCGTTGTGCCTGTGGAGTGATGTGCGGAGCCACCTGTGGGTGCAGGTGCTGTGCTGTGCATGGCTGGTCACATCTCAGGGAGTCCTGCCACCAGCCGTGGGGTGTTTGTGTCAGCCCATCATTCTGACGATGTGCCTGCATCTCTCCAGCCTCGGTGCTCGTTTGGGATGAGCCAGCCTCCATGCTGTGCTGCAGGCAAGCACTGGGGTTTGATTGTTTCTTCATCTTGGATGGGATATCTCAAAGCAGACCTGTGGGATCCCTCTAAAAATACAATGCATAGGAGAAAAGCTGTTTCTTGGAGGAGCTGGCTGTGTGAAGGGTGCAGAGTGTCTTTTAGATCACACTAATATGTCTTTCAGACCAGTGCATTAAGGGCTGTCAGTTCAGCTACCTATATGTTGAAAAGATTTCTGAGCACTTGTCTGTATTGAACATGCCAGAATCTCCTGCCCTCCCCTTTTTTTGATACTAGCTGAGCAACTTAAGATAAGTAGTCTCTTCCTAGAAGCTGGGCCCACAGAGATATTAAATAGGTCAAGGGGCTTGCTGCTGGTTGCTTCTGTTAATAGTTTGTTTCCCCTGAAAATCTGGATTTTTCTTTGGATAACTTACTTAGACGTAAACTAAATTTCTGACTGTAGAAAACAGAAGTTACTATGAAGAAATATCCTGAGCACATTAGACTCGGCAGACACCTGACAGCTCACAGCAAGAGGTCAGTGTTGAGCCACACTAGCACATACCTGGAGGGTGCTCTGTAGCCTGGTCCCTGGAGGACGGCTCTGAGGTCACCGGGGAATGAGGGATGCAGGCCCAAGGCACGAGGGACATCTTTATTGTGTTTGTTGGCAGAGGCTCTCTGTAACCCCATTTAGGTGTTCTCCTGCAAGGTTTCTGCTCTCTTTGTGTATTAAGGTTTAAACCAGGTCATAGTGACTTGTTCACTTGGAGCTGAAACAGTGGTCATCCACAGAGGATGCGTATCCAGTTTGGCCTGCAAACGTCCCTTACTTGGCATGAGGGTCATGGTTTCCGTGGGTATCGCTGGTGGTAGAAACAAAGCTCACCAGGAGGAGTCAGAAGTGAGGAGAAAGGGCTGGTACTGTTCAGCAGAGAAATCTCTGAGAGTTGGGACAGCTGCCTATGTCCTTGTGTCCACTCATCTCTGCCCTGAGGTGGGTGGGAAGCATGAGGCTGTGGATGTTGGGAGGGCATGAAGGGGCAGCAGTTCCCTTTGCTATACCTGTGTGCAGACCACTTTGAAAGGTTTTTTAAACTCACATCTTCTACAGAAAATGCCTTTGTACTCAATGGTGGGATAAAGATACCAAATTTTTGCCTCTAGTGATCTTAGTAAGAACTCATAGTTTATCTAGCAGGATTTTCTCAGTGTCCTTTCACCTCCACATACAGAGGGCTACCAAGCATCTTCCCCACCTATTCCAGCAAAGAATGAGACAGAAAAGCAACCAGTAATATATCTGACTGTATTTCAAAGTTGTTGATTGTAAACAAACTTTGTTGCAGAAATAAAATCACATGACAAGATATCAGAGTGATACTATAAATCCATTTTGTTATTGTTGCCACACTTCACATTTCTAGAACTCAGAATTTAGCTCATGGTGTACAAAACTTGTAAAAATTTATTGCAAGCGTGCCTTTGTGTAGAACAAAACTGGTGTCACAAAAGTAGTTCCCTGTCCCATGCAGAAACACAGTTGTGTATCTCTTACCATGAAGAGGTCACACATCTGCATTTCCTGAAAGACTTGGCTGTTACAAAATTGCACTGAGAAGTTTTTTTGGAAAAAAAACAAAACACCCCAAAAAAAAGAAAAGAAAAAAACCCAGGCAATTGCAGTGCATGCATTACCTCTGGAATTTATACTTTCAACAGAAAACCTTAGAATTATAAAGAATAGGGAACTTTGCAACAGAACTGCAGTCGCTGATGTTGTGAGCACAGCCTGTTGGGGTCGTCTTGAAAGCGGCTGGCCAGTAAGGCCCATCCTTGCTTTTGGTACCGTCACTGCATTTGATGGAATGTAAGTTGCACATATTGAAAAATAAATGAAAATGAAACGTAGAGGGGGAATATTCCTTTTCCAGAATCCCCATTGTTCCCATTTCTACTGTGGCACTTCCTCAGACTGTCACTTCCATGCTGTGCTGACATGCAGCAGTGCTAGTGCTTTGCTCCAAGGCTGATGACTACTGCACGTGTAGAGTATAAGGACAGGCATGGGGTGAGGCCAGGCATGTAGCTAAAGCAGGGGTTATGTCGCTAAAGCAGCTGTGCAGGCTGGTTGTGTTAAACACCAGCCTTTTCCTTTTAATTCAAAGGCAGCAGGGTAGGGGAGTACACATGCTGGAAAGGTGAGAGTTAGAAGGGATCACTTGGCTCCTCTCCTTCTGAACTTCCCTCTGCCTCTTTAAACCCATTGTTCCTCTTAAACTCCTCCTTCTACCAGACTGTGCTGATTAGCCTCACCCATATAGGGTCAGATTAATCTCTGGCATAAATCTGAGGTTTGCTATCTCTAATCTCAACCCAAATCATGGGGTCAAGTTACTTTTAATTTCTGTACTGAAATGCCAGGCAAAGATTTGGCTTGCAACTAGAAAAAACCCCAGGTTGCAGAAGTAAGTCCAAGAGACCTGTGGTTTGTTTTCCATCAAATGAGTAACTCCGTTTCATAGAGAGGTGTGAATTTTTTAGCAGTCACATTTTGCATACAACTTGGCACAGGTTAATTGGAGAACAAGACCACAAAGTTACCTTGACACCAAGTGGGTTGGGGTTCTGGACAGATGAACCTAGTGTACTGGGTTTTGCTTTTTGGTTTCTAGGCTCTTTTTGGTACCTAGTGAAAGCAGGACAAAATGCTCCATTTGAAGTCCAGAGCACACTGTAAGTACTTGAAGAGTGAAAGCATTTGCCAGCTGCTTTGTTTTAGAAACAGAGTTGCCAGGGCTGGGAACAAATTGTATGGGCCTGGCATCTTCCCCTCCCTACCAAAACTTAGGAGACCAGCTTGACTACGATGTTTGTCCGTTTAAGGAGCTTGGATCCCAAATTGCACTAATCTCTCCCCTCTTTGTTTATCCAATATGGTCCTTTCCCACTAGGTTCTACATCCAGGTTCCCCAGGCATTCAAGGGTTGTTACAGTTAGATCAAACGAACACTTTTGCGGAGCGATGTTTTCATGGATGGGATTTTTGCACTACACAGTGTGTGGACCACCTTGACATCTAATACTAATAATTATTACTTCGAAAGGTTGATACAAAAGGGATTTACCACTTAAGGCCATTTTGTGATACCTAACAGCTGTTCACCAGACCCATCAGAGCAGAAGGGTTTTAAAAAAAAAAAACAAAACACCACAAAACTCCTCAGACCATGTCAAAGGCCCCCCTTTGACAGCAATCCAGGGCTGAGGACTGTTACAGCCATCCCAATGGGAGCAGTGGGTGTGGTGATGCTGATACCTGTTTTGGTCCATAGAGACCCGACGGGCAGCACTAATGGGGCAAAGCAGGCAACACCTTCACAGTGATTGCAATTAGTATAGGATTCAGAAACAATACCCTGTTTCATCTCAGATTTGCAAAATAGCAAAAAGGATCAGCAAAGCAATACTATAAAAGTAAGCTGAAAGGTTAACTTGGTGTTGTCACCTGTTCCAGACTGACCAACACCTGTGGGATGATTTGGATGTGCTCTAAATCTATGGAATGAGGGAAGCAAAGGAAAGAGTAGGGCAGGGAGCTTCTCCAGGGGTAGATTTCTGAAGACACAGAACCGTCTCTCTAAAGAGGAGGAAGAGAACCTTTTTGTACACAGGAAGGATAGTCTCAAGTGTCCCCCAACAGTGAGATGATGATATGGGGTCTTTTCCCATTCCAGTTCCAATTCATAATGCTTCTGGAAACAAAGGTCAGTTTGGGAAGAATTGTTACAAGAAGGAATATATATATATCAAGAAGCAGTAGTGATAGGCTTGCATGTGAGCAGATGATGACATGCTCTGTTTGTGCAAAATACCCTAGTGAATGACACCCAAATATATACATGTTTTGAGCTTAGAGTTCCTTGCCTTTGCAAAAGGTTGCTAACAGTCCTTTGACACTTCAATGTTCTCAACCAGCTTGAGATAAGATCTTGTTTTATAAACAACTAATCTTACATCAGTTCTGGCAATAAGAAAGTGCTGTGGCAAACTCCACAGCAGAGATGAATGGAAGACTTCATATTCCAGCTAAGCCTCAGTGACTTTTCTAAAGTCATTCTTACTAAAGATTTGTTGGAACTTCACATTGATTACTAGACTATAGCAAGCTTCAGATTCTCCATTTATGCCCTCTAAGATCCTCTAGGCAGGCTGGGCTGCTGTGTTTCATCCAGTTTTCTCTTACCTTCAGTGAAACTTGGTTTTGACTCATTGTGGCCCATATGGATTAAGGAACCTGTGCTGTGACAAAGTCCCACAGCCTCTACTTCAGGATGGAACGATGTTTGGCATGCTTTCATGTCTAGCTCGGAAGAGTGCATTTGAACAAGAACAAAGACACTGAAAATGCACAACATGGACTTCATCGGCAGAAGTGCGAACTCCACTTTACATCACCCCCTTACCTGTGCTGTGCCTCGGTGTCTGATTAGGGAAGGAGAAGCTCCTATTTGAGGATCTAATGATGTCTCATGAGTGCTGAGGTTGTTAAAGCACTCTGCAATCCTTGCAAGGAAAACAGCACAGATGTGCAGAGTTATCAGTGCAGCATAATCCCCACTCATCACTAAAATCAGCTGTAGGACTAGGGGACTAAGATATTCAAGACTAAGATATTGGAGGCTTTTTTCACTACTCACCAGCTCAAGGCAGACCAGTAAATAAATATTAGAAGGAAAAAAACCTCTTCGGCCACAAAATAAAAAATACCCACAGAAGTGTAGCTGGAGGTAAAAAAACGGGAATGCTGGTTTGAGTTGCTGTTCTTAATGTCAGTCTGGAAACAGCAAACTTTTTTTTTCCCTCTAACAATTGTTTAAAGAAAACAAAGTTGTACCTATTAGAGACACTGAGACTTCGCAGTGTCTCAGACTACCTTGTAAATGTAGAAGGGCTGGGGCTAGAAATGGAAAACGGAGATGAGATTTCTTTAAATTGTGCCCTAGTGCCAACTGCACAATTGGGCTGAAGTAAAAAGCGGCAGAGTTTCTGCAAGCCCTTGAAGCATTTTTCAACTGATACAACAGCAGTGCAAACCACAGTGGCTTCTAGGCTCTAGTGAGTGTTTCACTGCACACTGGGAAAAGAAATATTTCCCAAGAACGGACAAGACAGACTTTTCTTGAAAGAAGTACTGTGCATAGAAGGTGGTCAGTATGTCTTACTGATGGTCTCAGTTCTTTGAAACAAAGTTTGCATACCATAAATACGTAATCTTCAGCTTTCAGAAGTATGTGTGAATGAAAATTCAATTCAGCAGGACAGAAACAAGTCTTGCTGCTCCCTTGTCTACTTCAGCTTCAATTTTTTTTCTTTTTTCCTCAAAAAATTTAGAGACATTCCCCTGTGACCTGGTTGGTAGTTCCACTGCATTTTAGCTACTGCTGAGCTTTAAGATATCTTACCCAGATTGTCTCAAGGATACATAAACCCCCTCAAAACAACCCAGACCTGCTATGATTTCACAAGCCACTGCACAATTAATGCACACGTGCACACTGTGACCAGCATCCTTGCACTACTCTTAGACTAACACCCTTTTTTTCCCCCTTTAACTAGGGAGAAGCTTTAATGTTACAAGCAGGTGGGGAGCCAAATCTGAGTAAGCCAGTTTGCAGGAAAGGAAATGCTACAGAAGCTGAGCTGCATCTAACAAACTTTTGCCTTTAAAAATGATTCAATTTCTTCCTTAATTATTTTGCCTTGTTTGTAGTAACATAGAGAAAGTGCAAGATGCTTTTTTAACAAGGAGAAGTCTTACCTTTCCCCAACCCTATCCACTCCCAGTCAATAAATGGAGACAATGAGGTGGAATAATCACCTGTGGATATAGACCATGCTTTGGTGGCTTTTGTTTGTTGGCTCTGAGAGCCAAACTGTCAGGCATTTTGTACATACAAATATATATATAAATATTTTTGCTTACTTATGGAATGTTTGTGCATGTTTAGGGCACCAGTTCAAAATGATGAGGGATGATTAAGGCTAAGAAAATGAAATTCATTGCAAAGCTATATATTTTTTTTTTTTCTTCATTTTTCTCCTTTACAAAGGAGACTATAAAGCATCTTCCCTGTAATAGCCACTGTGTAATTCCCTGTCAACACCAAATCTAGGGAAAACTACTCAGGACCCAGTCCCTGAGGCAAAAAGCTAGGACCTCACAATTTTAGCTCAAGTAATCCACACAATTAACAGCATACATTAGTGGAAAATTAGACATTTCAAGGCCTTGGACCCACTGCCACCTGAAAAATAAAAGACATTTCGTGTATGGGATGGCCTAGATACAAGCCTTTAAGCTTACATAGCAATGTAACCATTGGCCGAGGGCTGCAGATCTATTTCAGGAGGCTACAAGATTGCTGGAGAGTGCTGCTCCTCAGAAGTGCCAAGTGACTCTGAAGAGGTCCTGCAAACCTCCCCATCTCTGCTGGGGTCATGTGTACCTTGCAAATGCTCTGGCATTGCAGGGGAATAAAAGGAAGCTGAGCTCCCAGCAGCTACTCTTCATTCAGCAATGTTCCCAGCAGACCTTTCCTTGCTGCCCCAGTTTGACTGCTGTATACATTTACAGGACATATTGAATTTGCAGCTCCTCTTACTGTTGCAATACAGGCTGGCATTGTCTGAAGCAGGGAGCAGTAAGAACACCATTTGTCTTTAGGTACCTCTGTGGAATTCTCTTAAAAAAAAAAAAAAAAAAAAAAAAAAAAAAAAAAAAAAAGAGGGAAACTCTGGGCTTATGTAACTCATGGCTCATGCTAGCTCCTCTCCCACTTTGGGGATGATAAAAACTAGCTGCCACACACACTCAATCTGAAGAGAGGTGGTCTCAGTTCTCTGCAGAGCCAAGAAATTTTGAACTCATCCGTGGTCTCCTATGCAGCTTGGCACTGCCAAGGACTAGAGTGGTACAAACCCTCTCCTTACTTTTGAGGCTTGGAGGCCTCAATGTACAAGGTTTTGTCCTTTCTCCGATGTTTCCTGGGTGAAGACCTTGTGGACTGAGAATTGAAAAGGGATGTTTAGGAAACCCACTGCTGTGCACCATGCAGCTGGCAGGCAGCGCAGGACGTGTGCCACAGTTTCCAGGCTGTATTGCAAGCAGAACCACCATGGAGTTGGCCATCTCCTTACTCTCCCTGTGTGAGCTCTGCCCAAGTCTATTCCAATAAAAAAAAAAAAAGACTTTGGTGGAAATAGAAAGATGTCAGTGCAAGGATGTTCTCTGGGCTAGTCAGTAATTTACTAACCCCTACTGGATTCTTCCTCTGTTATGACTTATATGCTATGCATTTGCACCTCACATAATGACGAAATCTGGGGAGTTCCCAAATTCATGTTGATTACCCTCTATTGTCTCTTGTCAGATAGATATATATACCTGGTGAGGTTTACATTGATAAAGAAATCAATCAATCACTCCATTCCTCTTGAATCAAACCAAGTCATTCTTTGGTAAAACTTCTCAGGCTTGGGGACCTAAAACCAGCTGGTCCTCTAAGCAATATGGTTTCCGCCCTGCAGGTTAATGCAATTCTCTTTATGTCCATCCTTGCTAACATTCAGTACACAGAGTTTTTAGCTGACTGAGCTTTAGACTGAAACCAGTGTGTAGAAGGCAGTGTAGTAGTTTAGCATTTCACCTCAGTATCAATTCTCCCCTCTTTCAGTCATACCGCTCTCTCTTGACATCATTTTCCAAAGCTTCAGCAGTCTTCAGATTCCACTGGAACCAAAATGTGGTGTTTCAGCCATGGGCACCAGCTCATGACAATGCTTGTGTCTGCTATGGTTTTACTCAGAGCAGGAGAACTCTCTGGGCTTGCTCTGTTTTAGTGAGGTTTAAGTTTCGGTCGCAACTGGACTTCTTCCTTTTTGCAAAACACAATACTATGTTATTTTGCTAAACATGTAATCTGCTTAATTACAACTACTGTGACAAGCCCTGAATTCTAACAAGAATTCCTACTGAACACCCCACAGTGATAATGGGAAACACACTGCTATTAGTGACTTATTTTTCCCCTGCCAACTGTGTATCAAATGAAGTTCTATAATGGACAAAAAAAAGGTCTTGACACTTACAAAAGGAAAAGAAAGAACCTGTTGTTCCTAAGAACTTAACAGTCCATTACTTTAGAGTTCTACATTTAAGATGCAGTTGAAATTAGGAAAAAATATAATTGTTATACGCTGATTTCTCACCTGTACCCTGACCATGGCAGTTAAGATGTGAGGCAGTATTACTCACTGGTTTACCCACTGTTAATACTGTATTACTCACTGTTTGTTTATATATAAAATGTTTCATCTTGGTTAAAAAAAGAAAAATCAATGTAATGTATTTCCATTTTAAATTCACTACTGTATTTGGTTTCTCCTAATTTTGCCATGTTCTAAGTGGGATCAAATTGCCTTACATTACATTCATAAAAACAAAACAAACAGAAAGGAAAGGTCTGAACTGGTCCTCAGTTCCTGGCTGCCTGCCTGTGAAGGTTTTGTTTGTCAGTACGCTCACTTCAGTGTTCGCGTATCTGACCTGCTTCGTTTAGCACACGGGGAGGACAGCAGCGATGCCTGGCAGGGTGGCAGGCACTCTCAACCAGAGTCTGTGGTACGGACTCTCACATTGCTTGTCCCAGAATTGAGTAACTCCAAGTAAGGTTTCTCTCATGTCCCCCTAGGACATAGCTGAGCTCTGTCAGCTTATGACAAGCTCTTAGCCCAAGAGGAACTTTACAAGATGACTCTGTGCAACAAATAGTATTGACATGACAACTAATTGAAGTCTGTTTCTGGTGTACAGATTCCTGCAGGGCATTCACATATGCATTTTGTGTCAGCTTTTCCAGTGGTGCTTTCTGCAGAACGTGTTTACATCCACCTGCTACTAGGAACAAAGTTTTGACCTCTCTCAGCATTTTTTGATAAGAACAGCACTGTGGCGTCACAAGTTCCTTGCTTTGCTGTTTCAGGTGTGGTATCTTCTTCTGTTTAACCTCCATCCCCTGCATGTGCCACCAAGAACAATGCATCAATGGGAGGGTGAGGTGTCTTCCAAGCCCAGAAGCTCCCTTACAAGTCTTTCACCAAACTGTGCACGGCTGTACCTTGTCACATGGTAGGCCTCTGACATTTTGTAGAGGATGTAGGCATTGTTTATAGCGATGCTGATGGCAAACCAGAATACTTGTTGCCAGGTCTTGTTTGGTTTGTGAGAAATGAAATACCTAAAAAGCCAAGAGAGAAGGGCAGAGAAGAGCACTGTTCAGTCAATACTTGTGGCTGGGATGCAAGAAATAACCTCAGAAAAAGAGTCTGCAATCCCAAAGGGGAAGCAGGCCTAGTGCTCAATAACTAGTGCAAGTATCATCTTAGGAAATCTTGTACAATGTAGTTGACAGTCATTTAGAGTTAAGTTGCACAATTCTGGAAGTTTCCAGTAGTACCTAAGACAAAAGACATCCTTGCCGTCAGTAGCAAAACCTCAGCAACACTCTTACCCCTGTACCATTTCACGTAAGTAAGAGTATCCACATGGGCTCCTTGAGCTTACCCATGACAAACGTGATGGGTGCTTTGGGTTTGAATCCCTTCAGTTTGTAAGTACAAAAAAAGCCTCAGGTACATTAATTTACAGTTTAGGGAAGATTGCTGATGCTTCTCTTCTTGTTTATCTCTATGGCGAGCAAAGAATTATTTCTGCCGCTGTCAACAGTAGGTGGCAGGATGTGGGGGTAGAGCCAGAGCATGCAGTGCTGCCAAGTGGAGCACCTCTCCACAAGGCAGAACCAGAAAGGACCGACATCCTTATATTTAGGTTCTGACTAATTCTAGGACTGCCAGAATATTTACTCTTCAGTCATATGTTTTCCCACTTTCCTACTTCATTTTTTTCAGTAACCATTTAAATATACTACCTCACTTCTTTTTCACATTCATTTTCTCAGATCAGATCCCAACATAGGTCTCCAGCAACCACCAACTCCTCTTTCACCTTTTATCTTGAATTCTTGCTGACTTGCCCAGGACTGGCTTGGAAAATCCCCGCTACTTTTCCTCTCTCAATTTTTAGTTCTTGAAATCTTTTGCACCTCATTGCTGTTCCCACAGCCAAGCTTCACCAATACTATTCTTACTTGTTTCTGTTTCTCCCTGCTACATTAAGAGCTAACACTGACGACCCCAACTGGAATCCAGGAGCCAAAAGATCTACATTCTGCTTTCCCAGATCATCTAGATCAGCTTCACATTCATAACTGAATATCCTTTTCTTCTGGCTCCAGGTGACACAAAGATCACCAAGACAGATAATCACCTAAACACCATCTGCTGATGGGGGTGAAGAGCTCAGCTAGTCTGAGAGACTTGGCTGGTAGAGCCCACAGAGGCTGAACCTTCTCTTTAGCCTTCAATTTGATGTGGCCAAGAACATCAGCCTGCTGGCTCATCTTCCCAACACGTCTTAAAAGGCATTTAGAAGATGCTAAGAATGTAAGTCTCAATTGTTTTTTTGACTGGTAGATGGGTAGGTAGAGTCAAAACAACCCTAGCAATGCAGCTCTTGCCCTTGTGCAGAGCCAGCTTCTGATCATTGATTGAAACAGGAGATTTGTCAGAGACTAATTATGTGAAAGCAGGATCGGGCCCTCAGCTGCTGCTCAACATAGAGAAATCAAACATTGCAGCAACAGAGGAGGACTGAAAGAAATAGAGACACGCATGCACATATTCTTACTTACTTGCTGTATTTGTCATCATATTTGCAGATATAGCTAAGGTGAGCAGCAAAGGCTTCAACCGCCAATGGGCATGGAATTTCTCCGCTTTTTCTCTTAATTATAACTCCTGCATCAATTAGAAATGTAACAGTTTTAAATCCACATCATAGGTCTATCAATTAAAAGATACAGTTTCTATACACAGTTTATTATAAAACTAACCTTATTGACAGTTTCTGCCCTAAAACTGGGAAGCTGTCTGTAACAGAGCTGCTAATTGGATTTTTCTTTTCATTGGTAGTACATTGAATGAGTGGAAGAAGAGGGATCTTTTTTCAGTTGGAAATGAAAAGGTGTCAGACACAAACACTTTTACCATATGTTCAGAAAAAAACCACACATTGCTGTAGTGCCACAGCAGCCCTCTACAGACAATGTAATAATTGCTGTTGCTTCACAATGAGTTATGGTCAGCTCTAGAGCTGTGATTTGTTATTTTATGTTTTGAGTTCTGCAGGTTCCAAATGAGTCCTCTGAAATTAAATCCTTCCCCTATCTCCACCCATGAGGGGCAAGAACAACAGTATCTCCACTTCACTGAGTGCTGACAAAGAAAAGAAAATAGAGTAAGAAGGAGCCAAGTAGCTAAACCCAGTCAAGAGAGAGGTGATGCTGGTGGGTGAGTTGAAGGAGCCACAACCACAGTATCTCTGAAATGAGAAGCAGCCTGATTTGCTGCTGTGGGGAACCAGAGCTCAGATGTAGGCTTAGATTGCTCAGAGGAGCTAAGCTCACATTTCTCTGCCTGAGTGATGTTTCCTGCCCTGCCTGGTCAGCTGGCTAGAGAATTCAGCTCATCGTGGGGGATGATTGTCCTGCCTACTGCAGAAACCTGTGGTAAGGCAACAAGTCCCTTGCAGCTACCTACTAACTACTCTCTGAACAGCCAAAGATGTGGTGCCTAGAGCAAGTTACTCCAAGAACGGGTCCTGTTCCCTCACATGGTACATTTTGGACCTGGCCTTCTCCAACACTACAGCACTATTGATGAGACCAATACTGTCCCAAGAAACTCCCCCAGCTCTTCTCCAGTTTATTGCTCCTTTCTTCTGTTTGTTTCCTATCCAGAGAAAGTTCCTTATAGGAGCAAAGGATGAGTAAAACAAATTTATAGTATAGAAGTCTGTTCCCTAACTTTTGACTTTACGTCCTTGCAGAGTTTAATGGTCAGCTTTCCAGGGTATGGACCACCTCTTGCTCCATGCCCATGGCAAACGGCCTAGTGAGAATCCCTACTCTCTCCCGGATACAACACTGTATTTCTCCAAGTCTAGAGAAGCACAGGCTTGGTTGCATTCTGAGTCCAGCATTGTTTCGCTACAGGTACAATTCTGGGTTTTCTCATTTCTCAAGCCTTCAAGCTCTTTGCCTTCCTTCTTGCCAACTCTTTTACAATCATCTCTAAAATGCTCCTCACGTTTTGATTACAGACTTTACCATCTCATTCTTCCAGCTGGAAGTCTCATTCCATCCATTATCTCTGTCAGGCCCCCTGTGCTGTCCTAGCTGGCAGGCTCTATTTTGAAGCAAGACTTACGAGACATACTAGATGCCATGTTACAGCTGAGCCATGCAGCAATTTATTTGGGGTTTTGAAAGTCTGATTTCTCAAGATTCCCAAATGTTATCACCTCTAAATTGTTCAATACACTCTCCTTTCACCTCTGCCTTCCCAAGCTAAGTGTAAATGTAGCCCAAGGGGAGTGGAGAAAAATCAATCAAATAAATAAATCCTTCATTACATTCACGTATTTATTACAGTGCTTTTTTTTTCTTGATCCTTTTAATGAGTCCTACAAAAATTGCGCCAGCATGAGGTAAAAAGAGCTGATATACCACCAGCTTGCTGCATTAGTGCTGCAAAAATCACTTGCTATCCCACCTGGGCAGGTTAGGAAAGGGTAAGCATGTTTCTGAAGGTAGCATTTTTAAAATTTATTTTATTTTATTTTATTTTACAAATCCTCTTCTTTTTCCTTTTGCTCCCCTCTCTTCTCTTTCTTTCCCCCCTTTTCCTTTGGAGAATTTTATTTCCTTTGCAATTTGCTTTGTATTCACAATCCTTAAAAAAAAAAAAAAAGCATTGTGGTGGCAGCTATGTGGGTACCATATATTCCCTCTCACTTTCTATTATACTCCATGTAACATTCCTCTGATTTGAGAATATAAACAGCTGTATAGGCACATTAGTTTCATCGTCTCTCCTCGGCTTGTTTCATAGCCACAGGCCATTCCTCCAGGGAAAACAACTTGCTGGAGCTGGGTCGTTCCTCACTGCAGGGTCTCTGTGACAAGCGGTCCCCAGCCAGCTGACTCAGCAGCACATCCGATGAGCTACATCCCCTCCTGGTCCTCCCCCAGCATCACTGTGTTCCAGTCCCTGGCAGCACCCCAGGGAGCACACCGCCTGCGCTGCCTGCCTTTGCCTGCCTGCTGGAGGGGGTTCCGGCTGCTGGCCTCCATCCTGCCACCACCAACAGGCGTCAGCTTTTGGGGTGAGGTTTTTTTACAAGTTTTTTGTTTGTTTGTTTTTTTCTTAAATAAAATTTTTAAGCTGCATGTTCTTCAAGCAAAGCTTAGGAAATACCACCCCAAATGAAACAAACAGAAAAAGAAAGGTCTATGTATGAGTTTCCTTAAAACACTTACTCTAAGCTAATCTGTGATTTTGGGAGCTAGAATCACCATTTTTAAAAATGGAGGTTCAGAAATACTACCACTTACATCCATGTTGGCAAACACTAAGATTGCATAACATGACATAAGAGAGAGGGCACTGCATGTTCCAAGTGCTATATGGCTTTTTATCAGGACTTAGGTTTATAGCAGTTCTTTATCAGAACTGCACAGTTAGCATTGTATGAGGTCTAATGTTCAAGGTCTTCCCATCAGAGTCCTCCAGCCTCACCCCGCTCTCACTGTACTTAGACACTTGAATGTAGTCTCACAAAGGACACATGGAAATATAAGTTAAAACCCTAAGCTTCCTCAACCTGAAACACACTTTTTAACATTATACTTCTTTCTCCAGTCACCTCAATTCTGTGTCAATTTCACAAGCTGATTTTTCCAGGCAATGAGATTGTCACCAGACACTCCTCACTTCACCTTCTCTTGGGTTAAGAAGCACACAGGGACTTAGACAACTGCAATGTCTCCACAACACTTTCCATCTTCTCACAAGTCACTTGTGAGATGCCAACATGCCATTTGCAGTTCTTTAGCCCTTGCATGTGTGGTCCAAGCTTTGTTTTCTATCCTTAGCTATTGTCCATTTATCTTTTAAGTAGAGCTGGATGGTGAAGAGTAGCTCTGAAAGCTCTTCTTAGAAAGAAGCTACTTCTCAGAAAGATCTCAGCTTCAGTAAGTTTCTGCTAAAGATGTCATTCTGGTCATCCTGCTGCACAGCAAGTGAAGTTGCTGGTTTCTCCACCCTGCTTCGTATGAAAACCAGAAAAGATTTTAGTTATTTCTAGGACATAGTAATGGAGATGCTGGGAAAGTGGGCACCAGCTCTAGAGTGGAAAACAAAAAATGCAGTCTTGTCCCCATAGATGGGGAGGTTTGGGCCATCACATACGTCACCTGCTTGAGAATAAGGCTAACTTTTTACTCTCTAGGGGTCCCAATTTCTTTTGGTTTCTTAGTTCTTCTATAATACAGATACAAGAGAAAAATAAACTCAGGTTCAAGCTTTACGGAAAACAAAACCTCACTGAATTTTGTTCTAGGCAGAAACTTCATACTTGATAGCAAAGTAATCAGGACATTTTTGCAAGACTAAAAGAATAAGACTCATCCTTTAGCATCTGAGATGATGTATTACAACACATTGGTTCAAAACATCCATAATAAATAACCTGCTGCATCTAAGAATAGTATTCATAGATCAGCTCTGACAAGTGTACTGTCCTCCTGGTGTCTCTGGCTTGGGTGGGATTTGCACTCCAAGTACAGGCAAGAGTTATCTTCTCAACTTTCCTTTAAATTGCAATAAATAGCTCATTGTTATCTACACTCACCTCTTTTCTTTTCGTTCTGACCATCTCTTGCCATCTCTTTAAAGTTTTCTCTTCACGGCCTCCTCCACCCCTGTCAACATTTACGCTCAACCAAGTGCAAACACGCACTAAATATTGTCAGGTGATTCCACTGGTGCCAGTCTCTGTCCAACTATCTTGCACAGGTCTTATTCCTCCTTGTCCCTACCTCCTCTCCCATCCAACACATGTGCTCAGCAGGTCTGTGCTACAGGTTTGCCTCAAGGAGCACAGATTCCTCTTCTTCCTTCTCTATATTTACACGTCTTAGAGAAGACTTTGGTGGTCCAGACTCAAGTGGTTTTAAACCAGCTTTGCTGTACTGATTTTAGAGATGCCAAATTAGAGGCAGGCAATCTGGTCTCCTGCCTTCCTACCGAGTCTCCATCTGTTCCTGGCTCTCCACTAGAGACTCTCTTTTCCCCAGCACCACTCTTTAAAAACCCAGTCTCTGTTTTCTGCTCTAATTGACTATGAATGATATCAAATGTCCCAGCCAGGATTTGGTGAGCCATGTGTTGGGCAGGTCTTGCCTATCACACACAGATCCTGATCAGTGGATATTAAACTACCTCATACACAAAACCTACAATTTCATCTATGCCAAAACAGATCCAAGATCAACCACAAGAAAAACAGCTCACTCCTCTGTGTGCTGCTTGTAAAGGATGCTACCAGCACAGAATCTGCTTTTGCTCCCTCTTTTAATAGGGCAGCTAACAAACAGAATATTTTTCTAGTAATATTTATGAATTACAACCAAATACGCCATGTTGGCCTATAAAAAACAGGTGACACATATTGATAACTCTTGTCCAGTTACCACAGCTGAATAATTTATATCCAGCAAAGCGCACAAGGGAAACAGGCTAAATCTTAATGGTGAATGCCCCTCATGGGGAGCAACACTGCTCCAATGACTGGCTTCAGCAGGGTCCCGAAACTGCCATAGTTCCTTTAGGTACATATTTTCAGCATTTGTGCTCAGACACCATCCCATCCCAGTTACCAAGTCCTCAGTCTGCTGGGATGCCTGGCAGAATTTCGCGGTATCAGCCACACTTTGCCAAGGTAGTGAGACTTCAAGCAAGGAACTGAGTAACACACTAAGTCAACTTCTCAGCTAACCATACAGTAGTCCAAGGTCCTAACTTTGCTTCTGTAGCCTGTACACACATGTGAGAGTCACTCAGGATTCAGAACATGAGTGTACAAGATACCTTTGAATTGGTGGCTTTACATTTAAAGGTTTTGGTTATTCTTATTTGTCTCAGGTAGTTATACACAAATCTGAATAATAAAAAGAAACCGAAACACTAGTTTCACTGAAAGATGAATTTCAAAGAGTTAGGGTCATGATATTACACCTTACAGAAGTTTCCAAACTTCTTAAAACCATCTGTATACTTTTGAAAAGGAAAATATTTCAGTACCAAGAAGCCCTTTGCAATTACTTGAACTATGCAAGTCTGTTTTGGTTTCTTTTCATGAACTGCAAAAATCAATTTAACATACAACAGGAAGACTTCATCATATCTACTCCTGGCAAAAAAATTTGTTTGTGACTACATTTTTTACTGGATAAGATAAATCAATTGCAGGATCTGCTCAGAGTTGTAAGCATATCATGAAATGTATTAATTTTTTCCGTAGCAGCAGTCCGACAAGACGCTTTTCAAATGGAGTTAGTATAGTGTCATATAACAACTATCTTCCTTCTCTGACCATCAGCAAAGATATAATCTTTACAGCTAAAGGGGTACTGCTTCCACCAGCTCAGGCAAAGGAGGCTGCATTAGCAGGAGGCTTTTATGGAGAAAAAGAACAGCTGTAGGAAGACACAAAAGGGAAGTAATCACTACTGCTACTGTTTATCTAGGATATTATGATCAAGCTCTTTGTTCAGGCTTATTATCAAACTCAGTGACTCATTTTGCCTCATCACATAAAGCACGTGCACTTTTGAGACGAGCAGTAGGAATATGGCTTACCTTGTTGAACCGGTGAATAGGCGTTGGTCAGAAAACGAAAGTGCCCTTTATTGTACCAGCAGATCAAGGACATGTTTCCCTTCATTCTTATTCTGTACTGTCCTCTGAACTGGGGAGTTTCAGGGTTGTTCAGCATGGATGGAGGTAGGCCTGTGCAGTCACTCTTCCTGGTGCTCAGCAACCCACAGCAGTAAATCCCTGCATGTGAACAAAACCATTTACTATCAGCAAGCTGCTGCATAGACCCAGTAAGCAAGAGCAGTGGGGCAAGTCTGAATGATCTGGATAGAGAAAGAGCTTGTCCTACAACTCTCTAGTCCAACAGGTATGTTGGCCATCTGTCCTTCTCCTGTAATACCAAAGATTTGTGCCCTATGTGAATGTATCTGGAAACCAAGACAAGTGCAGCAAGCCTGCTGTCTTGACGAAATGTATTGACACCTCCTGCACAGTCATGATGAAATGCCAAGGAGAAGAATTCAGGGCATCTTTTCAACAAGAACATCTATGATCTGTGTAACAGGCTTCACAACATGTTTAAAATTGAACCAGAAAAAAACTAACAGCGATATACATTATGAAACAAATCAGAATTTATGATCTAAGAGGGTCTTTGATGTTTAACTAAGACAATAAATTGTGGAGGGAGCAGAGAGGTAGGGAAAGTTATACCATCTTAGATGTTAACTGAAATAAATTCTCCTACATGACTCCCATGATGCTTTTAATCACAATATACATAGCTGACAAACTGGTTTTATATATTGCTCAATTCTTGATTTTCAGCTCACTGCTCCCTGCACCTGCATCAGCTGGTTTGTTAAGTAAATGCTGCTTAAGCAATTAAGAACCACTGAAACCACTGCTTGTGCCAGGGGGATGGAGAAGAGGGAAACAGTTCAATAAAACCAGATTTTTAGAGAAAGGAGATAAACCAAACTTTGACCTAGTTAAGCGAGCACTGATCTTGTCATGCACAGACATCAGAGGCTCCACAGGCAGCACATTCTGCTCCTCACAACTTCTTGGCCTTTTCGTATGTGAAAGAGGCAATGAATAAAATTTAACACATCTCAATGCAGCCAAGTGGGCACAAACAAAATCTGGAAACAATATTAATAGCAATAATGCTTGAATTTGTCATTTGGTTGTGCAATAACAACGGCCTGTTTCAGTCAGTCCGAGAGAAGCAGATCTTCTTGATCAAATTAATTGAACTCAAGGAAACCTTGGCTGGAAATTTCCTCAGACTCCCTAGGTTTTGCATTAATCCACCTGAGTGGAAAAAAACAACAGGCATGGAAGCAGGTGACATCTGTGCACGTCTTTCATATGGCAGCAGAGACCTGTGGTAAAGCTCATCTGCCAGCTAAGTCTGCTGGATTAAATTTCTCATCATGCTGAATTTTGCATGTTGGATAACTGGATATCCTTACAGGGGAAGTGCTAAGTCAGATTGCAGTGTCTGGCTTCCCCTAAGCATGTCATTTCTGTTCTTGATTTTCTATTTATGTGAATCTTCTACCTCTGTTTTTTTTGGAATGACCTAAGATCTTGAGCGCAGGTGCAGCCTTTGCTCTTAGTCCATACAGTGCCTGGCATGCTGAGCATCCCCTCAACAGCTTACAGATACTACAGAAATACTAATATAATAGATGCTAATACTCGTGAACTAGTTCAGTTGCTATGGGCAGGTCTACAAGGAACTAAGGGTCTTCCATCAGAAATCTAAGACACTCATGTCAGAAGATCAACCAACACATCAATGGGGCAATTTCATTCTGAAGAAGGAAATCTGCGCTCCTTCGGTTATTTCTAATGAATCAATCAGTCCCTGGAAATCGATATGTTCCTTCCACAAAAGATGAGAAAATCCCGATAGCAACACGCTTACAACTAATACAGCAGGAACTGCACCTCCAGTGGAAGGCATTTCTGGGAGGTCGTTTCGTTTGTTTTTTTTTAATTTCTTGTCTTTCCAAGAGGTATGCAAACTGTCTTGGCCAACAATCTGCAAACTTTAGTATTAACATAGCAAACTTTTAGAGAGCTTTCCTCTAGCCAAAATTAAGATCTTCTTGCTCTGATAACAAGCAGGCCTGAGAAGAATCCCCTTAGCTGCCTGAAGTTTGTGACTTACTGAAGGGTGGTGCTCTCCCCAGGAGACTGTAGTGGTATAAAACCAAGCTAATAACTACATTATTGTGCTAGAATTTCAAAATATCAACAACCATCTCTGGCATCCCATAAGAATTAATTGTAGCCTTTCCTTTAGCTCAGACAATAAGCCTGCAGAAAGCTTCCAGCAGCTGTTTCACTCACAAACAATAATGGGAACTATTTCCTCTCTCAGGAACACACTGTGTAACCTTCATGCTGCAGAGCCTAGAAAAGTGGAGCACTTCTGCAGGTTTACTAGCGTCTGTCATCATGGATGACACCCTTAATCTGTAGAGGTTTTTTAAAATTGCCCAGTTACTATAGCAATAGAAGCAATAAAAATTACACCCATCTGGCTCAATTAAGTAATTAAATCAGCATCACAACAGGTATTTGCCATATATGCAGGAGTCAATGGAGATAAGTTGTCCTCCTGATCTTCTTAAACTGTAACTGCAATATAAATGCCTACACCTAAGCTAGCTTTGCAAAGATGAGGATGTAGTTTCCCCAGGATTCATCCCCAGCGAGCTTGTGCTGAAGCCTGTTTTACCAAACTTCACTAGTACCATTTACAAAGGCAGCCAGGCTCAAGCAAGTTCAGGCAAAAGTACTCATTCTGCAATCATTTATCCTGCATGCAACGCGGGGTCAAGCCAGAGCCAGGGCAACTGGGAGGCCTGTTATGGCAACGAGATGAGAGCTTGTTTTAATGTATGTGCTGGAGTTGCAGGATCCTGCAAAGCTTGTGAGAGTCACAGTTGCCCAGGCTGGCAACTCTTGCAGCTTTGCAAACCCCAGCCACTCTGTGGGACAAAGCCAGCCGCTCCTGGTGGCTCAGAAAGTGCAAAAGTGACTTTCAGGGATCATATGTTTAAGGGAAACAAGGGACACAGGGCTTTAGAAGGTGGTGTCCTCTGTAACAGACAACACTAATGCTTAGAGGAGGAAAATGGGATGGGCACTGTGAATGTATGTCAGAGCAAATAACATTGATAGCTTTTTGCTCATAGAACAAAGGATTTGAGGTATTTCAGTGCAGGTTTCCAGTTCTATTCAGAAGCCAGTGAAAGAAACGCTTTGTATGTCCCCCAAAAAATAAAAAATAGGTCTATTCAGGTTTTTGATTTTGAAAAAGATCAAAGTGACCTGTCTTATTTTCTCAAGTTTGCTCAACTTTTAGTATCTCCATAGATCTTAAAATTATGTTCACCAAAATCCCTTTATATTACTAGGCACATAATCTCTACTGTGGCACAGTGAAAGTGCTACACAGCAGGCTTTCAAAAAAGAACATTGTTTTTTGCAGTAATGTAGGTGCGGGTTAGGAAAAGCAAAAAATAGCTAAGGTTCCACAAAATTCTTCACAGGATCACAAGATCCTATGTATTAAATAATGATTCATGTTGGAAGGCAACTCAGGAGGTCTCTAGTCCTATCCCCTGCTCAGAGCAGGGTCGGCTCTGAGGTCAGACAGCGCTGCTTGGCACTTTGTCTTGTCTGGGCTTGAAAACCTCCAGTGACCAAGACTGCACAACCTGTCTGGGTATCCACTGACCTCAGGAAAAACCTTACATCTAGTCTAACCTTCTCTTTTTGTTTCAGCTTCTGTCTGTTGTTTTTTGTCCTTCCATGATGCACCACCATGAAGAGCCAGCTCCATTCTCTTGACAACCTTGTTAGGGTAGCATAAGGCTGCTGTTGGGTCCCCCTGAAGCTTTCTCTTCTCAGGCTGAACAAGCACAGTTCTCATCCCAAAGCAGGGCATGTTGTTCAGCCCCTGGTCAGGTTGGTGGCCCTCTGTTGAACTTGCTCCATTTTATTGATGCCTTTCTTGTAATGGGAGGTGTGTTGTCAAAAGCTGTGCTGCGTAGGAGGTAATGATCACCTCCTTCACTCTACAGGCCACACTCCTGTTAATGCAGCTCAGGAGAGTATTGACCATCTTTACTGCCAGGGCACGCTGCTGACTCACGTTCAACTCCCTGGCTACCAAGACCTCGGGTCTTTTTCATCAAGAATTCTGAGAGGAACTAATACATTTTTAGTGTACACCTCATTCTAGATTTTCCAGAATTCCCTTTAGTTCCCTTAAACGTCAGTTTAGGTTCCTCAAAAGTTCACTGTTCTTCAGCATTAGCTTATTTAAAACTCCGCCTATTTCTCTGCTGATAATCGTAAAAAAATTAAAATAAATAAAACCAAACAATGTAAAGCAGTTAAGGTCAATACCAAATTATTTTTGGTTTCACTTCTCTATGAGATCTTTCTACCACTGATCCTGCTCTAGCACAGAAACTAAATTTTCTTAAGAAAAGTAAATTTGTCAGTTTAAGAATGGGTCTTTGAACTGTCATGAGCACTTGGGCACAGATGCTTTTTTAACAGGTTCTCATGACACTTCTGGTATGGCCCTGCTCAGATTTAGTTGGCTAAGCCACAAATCAAAAAAAAACATTAAGGTCATTGCTGAGGGTGACTCTGTAATACATTAGCAGATCTCTCTCTGCTCAGCCCAGGCTTCTCTGCCTGCCTCTGCCCAGATGTACTGCCAGTGCAGTAGGATCCCAGCAGGTGCTGGTAAAACATTAACTGCTTTGCAGTAGAGTCAGTAAACATTGTCTCCAGTGCTCTTGCTGACTTTACTACCGCATAAAATGTCATCCAGAGAAGTCACAGTTTTAACAGATATTAAACTGACTTTTAAGGCGCACCCTCAAGGATTCAGCCCATCCACAGTCTTTCACAACAGGAACAGAAAAATCACAAGTAGCTAGCAAACCCTTTGAAAAGTCCCCCAGGCCATACAGGAGATTAGACCTCACATTTCTAAGGCAAAGAACAAAAGCAAGGGCTTTAAATAACCTTATTTAATATGTTTTTACATCCTCATCTTGAACTTTAAGAAGATGTAAAGAACAAATTAGAAAGTCCTCTGTATAGTACCTTTTCATGAATGAGAACTTTTCTTAGAGACGACCAATTTATCTATATTTTGGGGAATTTTCATAATTCAGTGGCAGGAGGCCTCTAGATCTGTCATCATTAAAACCCAGCGAGTCACCCGATACCCACCTTGTTTCTCAAACTCTTCAAAGAGATTCAGGCTGGTAATGCTTGGGCCAGTGAAGATGATGTAGTTCTTCCCAGAGGCGTTCTGACAAAGGCTTTTGGCCACCATACTGTGAAGCTGTGGTTTGTTCTTCAAAGCATCCAGCCCATCAGCACCACTCCCTTCTTTGAGATGGACATAAATCTAAAATGAGAAATGGCAAGAAAAGTCAGATGGTTATAAGGAATCCAGAGGGAGCAGATGCAGTTGCTAATGTACCTGCTTAGCTCAACTGGAGACAAGCTGAGACTCATGGCAGCAGATTCTTTTCATAAACTTCTAATTAATCTAAAGTCCCTTTCAAGGGGATGTTGCTTTAAAACCATTTCATGTTAGCTGGCACAGCTACCGATAAATACAGCATCCTTCGCCTCAGCTTAAGGGCTTCCTGAGGTTCTTGTCACTGCTGTGCAGTTTGAAGATTGTTTGCTTAGCAGGAAAAGACTCCAGTCATAACTGACTTTACGCGTTGTACTGAGTCTGCACATAGGCTTCGATGCTGCCAGCAAAGGAGAGCATGGGAGCTTCAGTTTCAAAAAAGACCCCGACAAGATGACCAGAAGAAAATGGCCCATTAGCTTCACCGCAGTAATATTCAGATTTATTTCTGTTGACAACAACCATTAGGTCATGACGCAAGCGCATGTGCACCCCCAGAAATGAGAGGAGCCATCAATACACATACCCAACCAGCCAGAACACCCTCATCAAACTCTCCAGGCACAGCACTAATTCTTAGATCCTTTACTTAGATCATGATTTGGAGACAACTCACCAAAACAGATGGAACCAGGAAGCAGGGTACAGCGCAATATGCTGCTGTTAATAGGGAAACGCCCGGCTCATTTGTAGCAGGCTGCAGTAGCTTTAGCGTGTCTCCTGCTACAGTGCAGTCCACATTGCTATGCATTGCAGGAGAGCTGTCACCGTCATCTGTAGGTGGACATTCATGTTTGTGCTAAGAGTGCGGGAACATTTATCCCTTAGTAACATGACTATAATTAACCAAACACAGTCCCACCAACTGAAAGAGCATGGAAGTAAAGCTCTTGCTTCATTCCTGCAAGTGATTGCTCTAGAAGAGGAGTTGTCTGCATTGTCAGGCAGAGGAAGAAAACACATAACCCTTCCTTTGTGCATGAGCCTTCGGTTATATTTCACTGACAGTATTTCAAAACATAATTTTCACCAAAGTTGAACATCTATTAAAATCAACCAGGCATCTGACCTTCCTCTTGTTCTAAAAGTCAGTAGAAATAACCTGCTGGAAAGAGAAATGAGAAGCAGTGAACACTGTGCTCAGTCACTCAAACAGTACTCTAACACCATGGACACACACAAATGCATGAGGAGCACTGTGTCCACTTCTGCAACGTCCAGCACAAGAAGGACATGGACCTATTGGAGCAAGTTCAGGGAGGCCACGAAGATGATCAAAGGGCTAGAGCACCTACCCTGTGGGGACAGGCTGAGATAGTTGGGGTTTTTCTGCCTGGAGAAGAGAAGGCTCTGGGGAGACCTTACAGTAGCCTTCCAGTATCTGAAGGCGGCCTACAAGGAAGCTGGAGAGGGACTTTTTACAAGAGCTTGTAGTGATAGGAGGAAAGGTAACGGCTTCAAACTGGAAAAGGGTAGACTTAGATTATAAACCAGAAAGAAGTTCTTCACTCTGGTGAGACACTGGAACAGATTGTTGAGGGAAGTTGCAGATGTTCCATCAATGGATGTGTTCAAAGCCAGGTTGGATGCAGCTTTGAGCAACCTGGTCTAGTGGGAGGTGTCTCATGGCAGGAAGGTTGAAACTACATGATCTTTAAGGTACCTTCCAACCCAAACCTTGTTATGATTCTGTGAAATGCAAATTTTCTGAAACATTTGCCCAGGCCTGCCTCTGTGACTTTGGCTCTGAAATACTCAAATCTTTTAGGAATTCCAGAAAATTTTACTCATTGGAGAAAAAGCTGAAACTTGCTCAGTATTCAGGGGCAGGGAAGAGGAATTCTGCCTTGTTTGTTGGAGTGATGTATCCACAATGAACTTTTGTTAAACTTGCTTGAGACCTCAACCATCCAGATCACACAGCATTGTTTTCCTGTATATGCATCTGTTTCTCTTACCAATACACTCCTTCGTAAAGGAAAGTTCATGACAATGCTCAGTGAACAAAAATGCTCTCGTTTGTAGAAGTGCTCCCAGTAATTCACATCCCAAAGAATTTACAGGGGAGCAAAATCCAATTAAACAGCTTCTCCCTATCTTAGATGGTGAATCTTCCAGCCCTGGTATTCTAGATATATTAATGTAATATTTCCTAGGAATTCATGCATCATGGAACAGACCCCAGAGAAGGATGTTACGCATGAAATGTCTGAGAAATAAGTCATAACTTGTATTTCAAAGTAATTGACGTGCTAAAGAACAAAGTTGGTGCAAAGATGAATGCACACTAATTCAAAAAAAAAAATACAGCATATAATTAAAGGAAGTCTTAAATCTACATTATTTATCTTTAAAAAACAAATAAAATTTTAATTCCTTTTTTGATAGAGTTTCCAGATGAGGACAAAGGCAGTAATGTTTGTAGACTCTCTGATCATGCTCCACTCACTTTTGAAAGCTGTCAAATTTGTGCTTTCCCAAATGTTAAGGCTGAGTATTAGCTAATTATGATAAGTCATTTAGGTTATTAATCAGGGCTCCAGAGAGCAGCTTAACATTGGAATGCATACAAAGGGCAGATTGGTCCAAATTTACAGCACTGGTATTTCGTGATTATTGGCATCAAAATTAACTTACTAGTATGTCAGCACAGAGACCACACATCAAGCTCTTAAAATCTACAGACAAGGCAGTAAAGACAAAAGATGCAGACAGATTAGTTCTGACCTTGGATTAGCAGTTGAGCTGCAAACAAAGGAAGAATCTCTAAGTCTAGGAAAGTGTCCTACACCTTCCCTACCCCATTGCAGTAAGGTCTTAGCCAACCACAAGTCTCTCCTGCTCCATGCTCACTTCATGTTCCCCACAAATTATCTTCCAAGGGATAAGACAGTCTGCTGGTGAGCCAATTGGTCCCTCACCTGGGCTGGTTTGGGTCTGCAAGCAGCTGCTTTCAAGTGCATGTCCACCATGTAACTGAGATACCACTGTTTTCCTACTGGAGTGCTACATACTCCATAGGTTTGGTTAGCAGAGTTCCCTATGCAGCTGGCACCCTCCCTCCCTCTGAACTCCCCTCTATCATCTCAAGGGTCCCTGTAATGACCACTTTGTGATTCTCATCCCTCCTTGCTCTGTTCACCAACCCTTTAGCAAAATATCCATGCCCACTACTGAACCTTTCCTCCTCATCCAATGCTAAACATATCTCCCTTTCTTCTCCTTGGGCACTTTCCTGCCTATCCAAGCACAGCCTTTGTTCTTGGCATAATATTTCTTGTTTTGGAGATGCATCATTCAAAGCTTTGTCTTCCCTCTTGGGAAGATGGGTGACAGCAGCCTAATGTTGGAAGGCATTAAGGCTGCTGTGAAGCAGCAGCTGGGTACAGACAACTGGCAAAGGCATAGCTTCAAATATCCTTGCAAGTGCCCAGGATTCCATATGGCCTTTATTTTCCCTCTCCATGCCCCTCATGCAGCTTATTTCATTCTACCTCAAATCATTAAGATACTGCCTACTGAAGCCCACAGCATTCCTTCTCCCTATTCTGTAATGCATTAGAAGTGGTATTTAACAGTCAGCAGTCTGCAGAAAAAGTGGAGTTGCCAGAAATTGGCTGCAAGATCTTCACAGGCACAGTCAGAAGCTGCTCCCCACAAATGTTCACTAAACCATTCACCAGAGCTTCTGGTTTGCCCTGTCACAGCATTACAGCGTCATGTCCTTTCACTGTGCTCCAAACCAGAACACTGTCAGAAGCACAGGCTTGACAACTGCTTCTGGACAATGGATGATGTTGGCAGCAACACCCTCTGCTTCTGCAGGTGACAGTTGCAGCAACGCTACTCAAACATCTACAGAGATCGCTTTTACTGTGTACCTTTTTCTAGTGGCTACTGATCCATTTGATCTACAGCACCAAACGGGATAACTTCCACAGATGTAACATCATTTGTCTTAGGAGGCAACTACAGGCTAAAGCTTTTTATTCTGCAATGCTGAGACAGAGAAGGAGCCTTCTTCAGTCATCCCTCAATTCTTCTTTTCTTATCAGAACAGTTACACGTTTAATTTTGTTATCTTGCTACCTAGTGCAGCCCTACTGCACCACATACTTTTAACTCAACACGTTTTAATCCCTTGTGCGCTGTACCAGCTCTCTCTTCGCACACTGTTTAACTCATGCCTCAAACTCTCCTCTCTTCTGCCTTCAGTCTCCATGTGGCACCCTAATGGTCTCTTCCCTTTAAAAGTCTGACAGTAAGAAAAGTCCTTTGCAGTTTCTGGTCCATCTTTTCTTCCCCCTATAACTGCTTCTGTCTCCTCCCATCACAAGTTCAAATCTAAGTATCGGTCAATATACCTGAATGCCAAAGCGACAGGGTATGGGTGAAGACTGTGCTGAGCTCTTCTGAATCAAGAAAAAAGAGCACAAACTGTTCTGGAAAGACCATTTGCCTACACAGAGACAGTCAGAAAAGACATCACATTTCTGAGCAGCAAGTTTCACATGTTGACAGTTGAGAGGCAAGTCAACCACCTGTCATGCAGAAATAAGCATGTTCAGCTACAGAGGCAGACTGCTAGAGAGGGTGCTACCAGAAGGAAGGTGCCAGAGTAGTCGTCTGTGCTGTAAGCCAAAAGGAATCTCCTTGCTCTGTGATAGCAATATACTCTACAGAAAATTAATGTGGAAGGTTCCTAAGGATCTTGATAGAAACAGGGTAAAAAAAATGAGCACTTAGGAACAAAAGATGCATCTTGACTGCACATTTAAGAGTGCCCTAGAAACTAAAATATTGGTCATTCTGCTCATATTCAAAGCTCAGATGGCAAATTGAAAGCACTTGTGAATAGCTCATCCCAAATACTCCACATTCATACATAATTGAAGCACCCCAGGGTACAATTCTCAAATGAAACAGATGACATTTGGAGAAGAAAAAAAAAAAGGCCAGGAGTAATAATAAAACAGAGGAAGATTTTGAAGGCTACATTGAGCAAAATATCTCAAAAAGGGCAGACCCTAAAAAACCACAACACAGAAGCCAAGTTTTTAGATGACACAGTTATAAAAACAAGAGAACAAAAAACAGTAGTGTCGTACATTTTGGATCCTGAACAGTTTTTTGAAAAAAAAACCAAACACTTCATTTTTCTATAGACTTCACAGCCAGATACTCAACTGCTCATTCCTTGCATCACTCTCTAGATCCTGCCTGACTTTGTCTTCCTCTCTCATCCTAAAGCCCATCTCTAGCTGTTGCAGTTACCATGGCTGTTGGGAGACCTTCCAGCCCTCCAGTCCCACCCCAAACCTTCAGCAGCCAATACTCTCCCCTTCTTTAACGTCCTCTTCTCAGCCAGCTGTCCTGGTTTCAGCTGGGATAGAATGGATTTTCTTCCTAGTAGCTGGTACAGTGCTGGGTTTTGACTTTAGTGTGAGAATAATGTTGATAATACACTGAAATTTTAGTTATTGCTAAGTAGCGCTTGTCCAACGTTAAGGATTTTTCAGTTTTCCATGCTCTGCCAGTGAGCAGGTGCAAAAGAAGCCGGGAGGGAGCATGGCCAGGACTCTATCCCAGTCAAAACCAGGACACTAGCTCTTAGGTCTGTCTCTTCCACAGCAGCTGCTGGCATCACTGATGGGACTCTTAACCAAGACCAGATCTATTCATTTATTTGAGCCTGTCCATTCTCTTCCTGCTCTTCTAATGATTAATTTGAAAAGGACATGCTGCTTTCCCAATCTATTCCCAGCTAGACCTTGGGGTTCCCTACAAAGCTTTTTCCTTGGTCCTCCTCTCTTTTCCTTCTACCTCCTATTTTGAATGATTTCAATCTGTATTAATACAGAGATCCAACTAACATCTTTGTGCTAAGGATTAGCACAAAGGATCTATTTTGTCTGCACATGTTCTTCAAAGTTTCTAACATGATCTTTGTGAGATTGGCAGAAAGCTGCTGGCAGAGTTGACAAAGCAAGCCCAATATGGCTTAAGATAAAGCTCTTTGTTTTCCCTTCTGCGATACCTCTTCCATGTGATTGCTTTATCACTGAGGACACTATGACATCTTACCGGTAGATCAGGAACCAGTGCATCACCAAACGCAGATTTATCTCTGTAGCTTCTCTGAAGCCAGCCACATCTACATCAGGCAGATTAATTATTGGGAACACCTCCATGATAAACCATTTCCTGTTCTTTCAAATATCTGAGAACGGCTTGGCTCTCCTCTCAATTACTGCAATCATCCTTCTTTCCTTTGGCCTGGTTTAAATGCATCTTGACATCCAGACAGTGCTCTGCCCCAGAGATCACTTGTCTAACCCTTTGCTTTGACCACATCAGCCTCCTGCCAATTCCCTCTTCTTCGCAGCATCAAATGGAAGTGGGGCTGGAAAATGGAGACAGGACTTTGCGGTTTAGCCCTCCCTATTGAGCTCTTCCTACACCTTTTCAGTACACTGATTTCTGCCTGTCTGTGCCCTGTGAAGCCAGGCATCCAACCAGTGATGCCAAACAAGGCCACCTTTGCCTCTTTCTATGCTGCCCTTTCTCCTGCCTGCTTGCAAATCACCACTAACCTCTGGAAAGCTCTTTCCTTTTGCTCTTCAATATCTTTCTTAGAAAGGATGCAACCCCCACAATGCAATTGCTAATCTATGCATTGTTGCTGCTGCCTCTTAATGCTGCTTCATTGGGCTCTCTCTGTGCAACTGGCAGCCCAGCTCAGTTCCAGAACTAAGGCCTCATTCTGGGGCCAGACAATTGCACAACACTGGCTTGTTTTTTGTAGGAAAATTACTGTTGAGCTGTGAGAAGGTGTATAAGCAATGATATGTGAGAAAGTATATAAGAAAAGTAAAAAAAATATCAGAAGTGCTGTAACTTCTGAGAGGATAACATAAAGCAGCTCAAGGAGGAAAATACTTACATAAAAAGGGTATAAAATCTTAAGATAAAAACAGCAGATGACAATTCAGTAGCATCAAGGACCCAGCTCGTTTCCAAGGAACAACAAGGCCAATGACTGCCTGGCCTGCACATGCTCACCAGGAACAGGGAGCGTACTGGTGCCTAGAGCATGTTGGTCCCAGCTCTCTGCTGCGTGCATTATCCAGTACACACATGCTGTACACATCCTGTGTGCAGAGTCTCTGGACAGCCTAAAGGTGCTCCCTGTGGGAGGCATTTAGATGCTAAACTTGCTAGGGCAGGGACTGTCTTTTTGTTCTGCTTACAGCACCTAGCACAAAGAGATGGAATCCATGAGAGGGGAGGCTCTGATACTTTTATTCTTCAACCCCAGGCAGAGTTGCGCTGAGTGAGAATAGTTCCAGAAAGGAGACAACTACCCAGGTAGTTTTTTATCATCAAAATCTCCAAGTGCTGCATATAGGACTTAAGAAAATAACCTTCATTCTCACCTGAAAATAGACACTAGGACTGCATGTAAACTCTGGAGGAGATCTTTGCATTAGGTCACATTCAGGTGTTTGTTTTTCCCATTTGTCTAGAAACACGGTAAGACTGTAAACTCCACAGAAATGAATAGGGCTGGCCCATCACGCATTTGCAAAGCTACCTTCCCACTTAATTCCGGTAAGCAAGAGGATAATTGACTTTTAATTGAGATCTAAGATTCTCAGATGCAGACAATACAGAACCGTATGCATTAAGAAACCAGAAACTGGTGGGAGGCAGCAGAAGAAAACAGATAGGATTTTCCAGCCACCGGTGACTGACAAATGAAGGCGATCAGATTTCCTGGGATCCCCTTCCAGCCAAAGCTTGACCTTGAGAATCTCCTCCCAGCAGCCGCTACATCTGTGTGTTCCAGATGCAACTGTCTCAGCAACAGAGAAATAATCAGGGCACTGTTTAAAGAAACCCAAGGGCTCAGAGTAATCTCTAAATAGAACTTAAAACAGACTGAAACACCAACATATCTGAGCAGCTTTATTAAACAAATGCACAGATGGCTAACACTCCTTCAACTCTGACCTTGAAAAGAAAATTCACTCCAGGCTTATTTACCCCTCCCTTTCCCAGTGACTAAATGCACTTATGTAGTGTATTGTGAAATTATAAATTCTCCAGGGCAACATCTCAGTTTCCTTACATTCTAGAATTAAGTTCTTGCTCTGTAAATCAACAAGGTTATGATGTATTCAAGTTGACTGTACTTACCCTGTTTGAAATCAATAACAAACTACAGCATTTACTATTAAAAAAAACATGGTATTTTCATTGTTTGGGGCTTTTTTGCTGCAACTGAAAGCTCTGTCACTGTATCTGTGGAGCAACCTCAGCCACCTCCCTTCCCTGAGACTGCTGCTCTTCAGGGAGAGAGCCGCTTCTTACTCTCTCGCACAGGGGCCACTCTGATCCAGACTGCACTCTTTAAACACTGCTATAGTGCAAGCTGCTGATCGTTCAGTAACATTGGAAGACTCAAGCTGCAGAGACACAGTCCTTTTCTTTAATCTGTTCTGACTCATCACTTCTCCAGGGTAAGCAGTGGAAAGTAGAAACTCAAATTCAGTCCCAGCACAAAGATCCAAAGGACTTCATAAATCTGAGTGACACATTTCAGAGGGATATTAGTGACAATGAAATGCATTATTGCAAGAACTTTCTGCCAGTGAAAACAAGTAAGTGGAGAGCTCGTATAGCTGGGAAAGGGAGGGGGCATGGGCAGGAAAGAGTGTCCAGAATAGCTTCACAGAACACATTTCATCCCAAGAAATAGGAAAAGATATACACATCCATAAAGTCATTTCTTCTCTACCATGATATCACAGTTTTTTTAATCAAATAATTAGGCTGATGAGCTAATTCCATTACCATCTATCATAGTGATTAATATTGCCTGACTGTTCCTTTGCAGTGCTCTCTGCAATCTGTATGCTGCCTTCCATTTGGTTGATTGATGACTCTTTGTGTCAGGAACTGTCTTTATGGCTATGTTTGTGCCATGGGCCTGTGGTTCAGGATGAGGCCCTATGGGAATAGCTCGTCCTGCCTGACTCCCTGTAGGGTTCAGTGCATGGCATCAGCTTCCTGTGCTTTCTTCTCCTTCTGCAATATGACCAGAAAACCTTCCTCTGCCAGATGAGTTACGCAAGGACTAGGCATCACTTAGTAACAGTTACTCGTGAAAACGTTCATTCCTTATGAGCACACAAGAAAAGTAAAGAGAGAGCATGATGAGTCCTACCAGGACAAAGTAACTAGCCCTGATCAATATCTGGGAACTCAGCAGTTTTTTTATGAGCTCTATTGCTATATCTAAAATGAAAACTGACACAATTAGAGTTTTGATTTAAATAGGATGATTTACCCAGCAAATTCTCTAAGAAATCAAGAAAAACTTCTAACATACTGTCATCATTTAAACCAGTGTTTTAGTGGTAACACGTATGTAGGAAAATATATTGGAGGGAAATGAGGAACGCAAAAAGAAGATTGAGCATAGAGCAACACCTGAGGTCCTGTAAGCTGAGTTTGCTGTTTTCATTGAATTAGAAAGAAAAAAATGAAAAGACCCAAGCCCTCTCCTGCAGCAGCAGCTGCTGCCACCCAGATGTCCAGCATCAAGGATGGTGAAAAATGCGGTAACATCAGGGCAGTTTTGACGCCTACTTTGCCAAAGCTCTTCTGGAGCCCTTCTAGCCCTCTGAAAGCTGTTGTTCCTGTTCCAAGCTTCTGTAGATGTATATTTACTTTGTTTGAATGATGTGTCCTTCCTTCATACTCCCACTTGGCCAGCTGACTGTGAAAAGATACTCAGCAACAAAACTATTCACTGCAACAAGATGCTTTGCTTGAGAAATTCCAAAGCAGAGATAGGAACTGAAATTGTACATCCATCTTAAAGCAAAGACTTGACTGTCAGGGTGAAGTCAAGTTATCTGTATTTCAGAAGACAGAAAACTAGTCTAATATATATACATTATTTATATTATGCATATGTAAGTCTATGCACCTTCTGTATACATGAGCAATGTCTGGGTGGTATGTGAATTCTGTTTCATGAATGGCTTATTAGACTGGATTTTTAACCAAACATCATTTGTTTAAAAAAAAAAATGATGAGTCATCAAACAAAAGTTTGATGAAGTTTACTTACACCCAAGAAAGTGATTCAGAGATTTGTTCAAGAGAACAAGCAGACAGAGGAATAAGGGGAGTGAAACAGCTAAAACTTCTAAAATAACTATTCTGTGAGCTGCCAATCAGGAGTTGTTTAGAGTAGCTTAAAACAGATATCAGTTTTATATTAGGAAAACAAACCAACCAACTCTTTTCATTGTAGGAAAAGCAGATCACTAGGAAAACTGGAATGTTCTGGAATTGAGATTTTTTTTACATTAGGTTCATCATTAAGGTTTAGAGGATCTTGGTTTTGGCTAGAAGCATCACAGACCTCTTGAGGTTCCTTCCATTCCTGAGAGTCAATCTTTCTTCTGCTTCTGCTGCCTCATCTTTTCATAAATAAATATTATTTGGACTTTTGAAACTGAATTAGCCTGATCTATTAAGTGTTTATAGTCATATTTTATGCTGAATAAAATGACCTCGATGTCATCACGTGGAAACAATGAGAGGGAGAATTCATCCAGACAGAATTATAGAATTTCTACATATTTCCAAGTGGGTGCTGTAAGGTTTTTTGACACCATACAGATGACAGACCAGTCAGCCCTTAACTGTCAGGCAACAAGTCTTTCTTTCATGATGGCAGTTTCATAAGAGATGGAGGGGAAGCTGTGCACATGAAGGGGAACACAACAGATCATCCTCTTGCTTAGATCACTTCTCTCCGTATGCTACACACAGAGAAAGAAAAAAAAAAGACCACAAAACCAAAAAACCTAACCCAAACTTCTGTTTTAATATGGTAAGTAAATGAAACAACCACCAAATATGTGCTTTGGATTCTGCAAGATCCCTCATTAGTGTGACACACAACTGAACGTAGCATTTCAAGCATATATAGTTGATGATCCCCACCCTCCCCAGTCTAGGATTTTCCATTTTAGCATGAAGGTTCACATTCCTGTATATTCTTTTTCACCTTCCCTAAGGTCCCTCTCACCCCATCATTTTCACATGATGATAATTACAGCCAAGTCATGGAATGAAAATAGAAGGCAGCTGGTAAGATGATCCTGGACGTCATCCGGATGCAAGTGAAGCATGAGTATCTAATTCATTAAGGGAGCAAGAGGATTAGGGTGGTGCTGAGCATGTATTCTGTTTAATTTGACATTCCATTAATTCACCCTCTCAATGGACAGGATGGGAGATGCAACATAATTATAGCTCAGAATCTGAAACCTCTGGCATGTCTGAAGACTTATTAGTTTGGAGGCAGTTGTCTGGGGGGAGCATGGCAAAAGAGATCAGGAAACTTTGTGCTCACTGTACCCATTATGCTAAAGTAATAGACTGTGTGTGAGACTGGCGGAGTTCACCTTGGAGATTAAGGTAAGGACACCGCTTCTGTGTAGCAAAGAACTTTCCAAAAGCCTTGAGAGCAGAAACTTCCAAGGATGTTTCACAAGGTGAGACTATTTTGTATCAGACAGAATGACTGCTTAAAACCCTGATGGAAGATGTATGATCCTAATTTTCTTCTCAAGCGAACAGCATTGCTGAAAATGCAACCCCCTGTTCCCAGTGAGCCTCTTTTCTTTCACAGCTACTCAAACAGTTGTAGTGATTCACGGATCAAATTTTAGCATGAACAAATGTGCAACCGTCACAGGCAAATCCACGGGCCCTGCAGTTTTGACGTACATTCAGCCTACACAGGCAGTGTGCACATCCTACCTGCACTTCTGAACTGCTTCTCTGGAACACGCAGGACACCACATTTTCACAGAAGCTCTTTGGAAAAAGAAAGATCAGAAAATATCTGCCCCCTCACCTCTAGGTATTAAAATAAATAGCCGGATTTGTCAAGAGCTCTCAAAATACATCACCAATCAGGTAATCTGAGAATTTAAAAAGTTGTTTCCAATGCTTTACAGCACCAAAACCAAACCCTTTAACACATCTCCCACTCAAGCTCATATCTCACCTTGAAGTCACATCAGGTTTTATTTCTTTGTCAGAGAAGTAGAGGTGTGAAAAGAGATGTAATAGGAAACCCCACTAATATGTTTCTCACAGAAAAATGGACATCTTGATACCATATTGATTTAGTCTTCTGGACATCACTGGCAATCACAGATGCAGCATTATACTTAAGAGAGAGAAGCTGACTCGTTATAAATGACAGAAGTCACAGTACCTAGACATTTAGATCAACTTAGGATGTACAAAGAGACGGACCTCTTAACTCCATTTCAATTGAATTAGCTTAGAGCTGGCAGTCAGATGGACAGTAGTAGAGACAGGCACTCACAGTTAAATCATACAGCAAACAGAGCACCAAGAACTTGTTGTCACTGTCTGTTGATCTAATATCTGTGGGACTCAAAGGCCTGCTGCATTCAGACTGTAGCCCCCGGCAAGTCAATGAAGAGAAGTGACTATTACCTTTGATCCTGCAATACATTTAAGGGCCTGCTGGAACTGAATCAAGACATCTGAAGAGGTAAAACCCACCTGGCAGATGAAACCAGTGGATGAGCACTGCCGAACCCAGAGACTGAATTTCCTCTTTTTCCTCTTGCGCAGCTCCCTCTCTGTGCATGTGGCAATGAAAACAGGATCCTCATCAATCAGAGGCTCATGTAGTACCTGCAATTGGCAAGAAAAGATGGAGGGGAAAGAAACAAGAGTCCATGTTGCTGAAAAAAACAGTGCTTTAAATCCTTCCAAGATAATCCTTTCATTGTGTTTGTGTGCATCACCTCATGCAAAGGAGCAAATCCACTTTTGTTCAATGCTACCATACAACAAAAAACAAAGCCTAGCCAAGCACGCTCCATTGTGGATGGCTGCTCTTCACATGGTTTGCAAGCTATGGTCTAATATCCCTCTGAAATGAGACAGGTGATAGGATGAGGGGGGAAGCGGAGCAGAGATTTGTTAGCAGCATTCTTCTCTAAGCTTAATGATCAGCTTCATCTTGTTTGGCAGAATGTTTCCCACCCAAACATCCCCTACAATATGTTGTAAGGTACACTCCTTGGTTACAGCAAAGGAAAACACACAGCAAACAGAGAGAGAAGATAGGGGAGAAGAAGGTATTTTCTGCTGCCACTTAAGGAGGTGGTGAAGAGACAGAAAACATTTTTTTCTGGTGGCAGCAGCTTCAGGGAAGCCTCTTTTGACTCAAGAGCTGAAAAATTTGACAAAACGAGTCAGAAACATAAAGGACCAGAGGTAGGAATAGAAGAAAAGGTAGACTGGAGCAAGCAATAAAAATCTGTGAAACTGGAGCGATTTCTGCATTATGCATCCAGACGATGTAAGAGGTTCCCTCTCCATTAATTCATCAGCAAGTCATCAGGTTTTACGCTATGAAACCCATCTGTAGAACAGCAGTGCTACCTCCTTGAAGCTCACAGGTATCTGTGCGTAACATACACATCCCTGACTGCACAGTGTGTGAGTTGTCTAACCAGCCCCTTGTGAGAGTACAAACACTTGGAAACTGTTGGAAGGTCCCAGCTGATGAACACTGACCAAATTCAGACATCCATATCTAAATCAGAGCGAGTCACTGCAGGCTCCCCTCCTAGTACCCAAGGGGAAAGCAATCTCAGCAGGATATAATTCCTAACCTTTTAAAGACACGCGTAAAATAAATCAGACGAGTTATGACCTAAAGGAGGCCATTCTTTTCCAGTGATCGTTGCCCCAAGAGACAGACTCAGATACCGGTATCCACAGCGCAGAGGCTCTCATCCTCAGACCAAGGCTTTCCACATCTGCATGCATGTTACTTTCGTGCACATCTGCACTCAGGCAGTGGCAGGAATGAGAACAAAGCTACATTAAACCTGGGAGTGATGCTTGTAGGAGAGATGTGGTGGATGAGCAGTTAAGCACCAGTGATGAGCAGCTCCTGGCCTCCTGAATACAAGACGTTTTGTTGATTGTCAGTCACTCTGCCAGCCCAGAATAGGCACCCGTGCCCTCCCTACGCAGTGGTGGCTGCACACTTTCATTTATACGCACTCCACTTCTTAACAGCTCATAAAACATTCACAGGACCATCTGAAAACACTCTTGTGAAATGTTCAAATCATAAACCAAAATGCAGATGCGAGCAAGGAGAACTGCCACAAAGCTATTTGTTCTTAAAGCTGCAGCTGTCCTGTTTGCCCACTGGCACCAAATCCGCCTTCTCTCTTTAAAGTCGACACGAAACACCCTCTTTGTTTCCAAAGGCCACCCAGGGCATTTCACATTTCCACCTTCGGGAATTCTGACAGACTTTTGCAAATATTAAACATAACCTCATTTGCTTTTGCCTTTCCACCTATTCCATGCAGGGAGGCACACTTCTTCCTCCCTATGTGGCAGGACCACATCCCTTGGGATGGAGTTGGATACACCATCAAGAATTCCTCAACAACTGGAAAGGCCCTCTTACCTGTCAGATCCCACTCAGTGGTGTGCTTCAACTGTTAGAATCTCCCCCACTGTAGGATGGAGAGCAGCAGAAAGAAAAGGCTGCATAAGCACCACTTGAGGACATTTTTTACCCTCTGTCACTAGCTCAGCTCCCTCCTCTGCAGCACAGCATCCTGCTTACCCTTCACACCCTTTCTGCCTTCTAACACAACAGTAAGGTCTGTCAGCCTTAAATTTAGAAAGCAAATCCAAATTTTAAAAATCTCTCCCTGTCTTCCTCTTCTCCCTTGCCCAGACCTGCCTTCCCCTAGGATCCAGAGCTTCCCCTCCTTTCCCCTATCCCAAACATTTAAGTCATTCCTGTTTCCCTATATAAAGACTACTGCTCCACCCAAGTCCCTGATGAACTGCTCGGAAGAGGGAATGAAAATGGAATTAGAGTAGGGCAAGATTTGCTGTTGCTGCAGAGAGAAACCAAAATGAAAATCCTGGAGTTTGCTCTTCTTGCTTCCTCCAGAGAGGGTGGGGAGACAAGTGTTGTCACTCCTCCATACGCTACCACTGCTTCAAGAGCTGTAAAGGACTTTGCAAGAAGGGCATTGTTTGGGCTGTGCCTCCTGCTGGAACAGCTGAATCCCATTTCATTTTCAAAGGGTGCTATTTGTTGCTTCTGGCATTGAAATGGTTTTCTTACGACAAAAATTAACCCTGTTGCCACTGGCCAGCCCTATTAGTTTGTTCATCCCCCTCTATTCTAAGCCTCCTTGCTCCTCCTGTAATCAAAATCCACTTCTTTCCTAAATCCCCTTGCAAAGCAGTATTTGCTCCTTCGCCATTTCCTGTACTTGCTGTCACTGCAATACCCACTTTTCCAGGAGCAAGCTTACTGACCCCATGGTGTATTCTTTTGTGCTTCTCATCCTCCTAGATAAAAATCTACTTTCAGGATTGACTTCTATATGTATTCCTGGTCACCTCTTCATCGTCTTCGACTCACTCCCCAAGTCCTCCCTTCTTCCTATTCTGACTTTGATATAAGATATTTTGCAGATTTCTTCATAGGAATCATCTCCATATTCTTCTCTCAAATCCTCAGTTTTGTTCAGGTCTAAGAAGCTCCTCATCTAGTTGCTTCACTCCCCCACAGCTATCTCATTGGATTGTTGGGTTATTCTTCCCTCTTCTTTATAGCTGCTAGATCTTCTTGTCAAGCTTTCACTCTTTGTTTTATCGACAATATGTACATGCACTCCAAGTGTTGGAGTCCCATTTTGGAGTTTTGCCTCTTCAGCAATTGCTCCATCTCACAACATCTTTCATTCACTGAACAAAACAGCTGTCATTGCCTCCTGACAGTTCTTTCTTCTCCATTTTAGACAAATCTCCACAGCTCTTTTCATGTTACAGTTCCATCTATTTTTCTCTCAACACAGCCCAAACAGGCTTGTAGGCAAAGCCCAGAGCCACTAACTCTTTTGTAATTGGACTTTCTGAATTCCACTGCCTTAGATAATGAACAATAAGTCTTTGAGATAGCTCATCTTCCCTTAGCTCCATGGCTGTCCCCAACACAGACTGTCTCCTCAGTCTGTATCCTGGAGAAACTTCTTCAGCTTGCCTTGTCTCTGGCTTTTGGTGGGCACCATCCAGTTGCAAACAGAGTACCCTGGGTAACTGCACCTGTATGCACAGATTCAGCCATTGCTTCTGCAAGAGTAGCTTGTGCTTCTGCTTCTTTGCTCCAAAGCTCCTCCTGTCTAAACTAAATTCTCTGGCAATATTTGACATCTCTACTTGCATACCTAGCTGTCAGTTCTGATTTTATATGCTGCATTTGAGAGCATCTCCTTCCCCTTAAGATAACCCCACACTATCTCCTTTTTCGGTCATTGCAGACATCCCTGTCCTGCTGCAGATCTCACTGGCCAGTGAATCTGAATACCAGTCTTTACCTTCAACTGCTTGCAGGGTCTTCTGAGCTAGGCAGTGCCTGCATTTTCCACACTTTGTGTAACAGCTCTAAAATGCTACTCATTTTAGAGTAACAACCCACCCACCCAATTAAGTTTTCATCCAAGCCCACAGTCATCCTGCAATAGTTTTCCTTTTGGTCTCAACATAAGGCAGTCTTGCCCTACAGGTTGCTTCTGGAAAGCTGTTTGCCTAATGCAATGCATTGGCCACATCACTATTCTTTATTTCTCTCTGATAGCTCTACTTTTCCAATATATCAGACAGATTCTTTCTTTTCACTTTCAAGGTCCTGTCTGGCCTATTGACATTTTACTGATCCTCTCTGACATCATTAAAAGGTTAACTTCCACCTCTGATGGAGCCATGATTTTATGCTCCTCTGCCCATTTGTTCAGTCTTCAACTGACTCTCTTTAAAGAAAAAAAAAAAATCAGTTGTTACAACACTCTATTACCATTAGTTAATTTAAAAATAGCCATAAAGGTTCATAATTTTCTGCTTTCAAACCCTCCTTAAAATCTGGCTTCACCAGAAGGTCAACCGGCCAAGAGCTACAGGACACAAGCAATTTACATTGCTAGTCAATATTCAGTTCTCTGAATACTTACACCTTTGTGTGATACTCACAGAACCCCTAAGAACAGTCCTGGTTTGAGATTAGCACTCTTTCTCACAAAGAATCATTTTGAAAACAGGAAAACTGAGATACAGATGTATGACTTGAGTAAGATGTTATAATTTGTAAATGTCCAACATAAAATTAATATTTAGTCATGAAGACACAAAAGAACTATGAGTTGATCAGTCTGATTTTGTCCCTTTATATTTTCTGAAGCTGTCATCTAATGCTGTGAGCTGGTTTGGAAGAACTATGTGGAAATTGCTTAGCTGCACCCCATGATATCACCAAGAGTGAAACAGAAATAAGCCCCGTAGTAATTGGCCACACTTTAGCACCCTGCCCTTGGAGCAAGAGGTTGGAGTTTGTCTCTTTTTGCCAGGCAGTTCATTCCTGCCCGAAGTAAGAACTTAAGCCACCTGTTCCCAGGTGATATTTTACTGGGCAGATGCAGAATGTTTTATTTCCAAGATGCCAAAGAGAAGGTACTTTGGAGGGAGAGGGATGAAGAGAGTGCCCAGAGTTGTGCTGCAGACCTCTCCCACACAAGACATGGGCAGCCAGAGATAGCAATCCTGTCTAGCCACATCCTGCAGACAAGCATATAAATATTCAGCAGGCACAGAAGGATATTTGAGCAGTGATGCTATTTTCCTGAGCTCCTCTGGTTTCTGGAATTCAGTGCATATCCTTGGCAGGTGAGTAACCTCAAATTTTTTGCAGTACATCTCCAGAGCTCAGGCAGGGCATCCTCCTTCAGGCTTCCACTTGTAGACAGTAGCACTGCTACAGAGCTAAGTGGCAAAGAGACAACACCGATTCCAGGAGCAGACCCAAAACTTCACCTCTTGTTGCTCAGGTAGAGGCAGCAGCTATTTATACAGAAGATGTTGGGGAGAGATAAAATGCAGATTATTCCTGTCATCCTCATCCAATCTAGGTCAGAACACCATTTTTTTTTTTTACTTCAGAAATTGAAGCTGGCATTGCTGATACACAGTTATTATGTTCTGGGCTTTAAATACCGTAAGCCAGAGAGTAATTATTTCCTATTGTTTGCTCAGTATATTTAGCAAAATAATTATAATTCACTAGATTGTTTTCCTTGTTTTGGTATATTGGCATAGTTCTCTCTCTCCCTCTATTTCCTTTCATAGAAAACGTGGTGTCATTTTTGCAAGCAAATTTTTTTGAGGCAGTTACACATGAAAAAAAACACCTCCTAAATATTTTCTGACAGATACTCCGCTTGAAGAATCTCTTCTAGCCCTCCAAAAAGAAAAGATCAAATCTAGAGAAGAAATAACTGAGGGCAGATGTTGCACTGCCTGCTGGATGCAGCCTGTCTGCTCTGTCCATAGAGGTGACATAAACAGACATCTTCCCATCCTGTGTCCCGTGAGTCCACATGGCCAGAGGCAGAAAGTCAGTAACAAGTCTACCTACAAGCCCAAAATATCTTGCTGCCTTCAGTAGCAAGAAGCCCATGTCATTCCTCTGTTTGATGCCACTTACAAGACATTAGTCTAAAGCTTGAGCACAGATCACAGCTCAGTCACAAGCCACTCGGATACCACCAGCCTCATGTTTATGATATAGGTGGACCTTAAGCAACAAATTCATTTTGAACTTGGAATTCCAAGTATCGCTGATTAGAGAAACCTGAGTCCCTCTTCCCAAAACACTTTCAGAAACAGCACATCCAAAAGCCCATCTGATTGTGTCTTTCTCGTTGTCTTTTCCCTTTGTTCTGTGCAACTGGGTTATTATTTTTAATTATTTCTATTATTTCTCACTGGGCCTGACATTCTGGGTTTGATATTTACTGCAGTCTGCTAATCTGCACTCAAGACAATTTCCAGGGAGAGATCTTTTCTCCTGTTTTGAGCAGATGGGGTTCACATCTCTTGAGACACGTAGTGTGCAGCCCTGTCTGATGGCACCCAGGAGGATGTTAGGCACAAGGCTTCTTTTGGGAAGAGGCCTGGAACAACCCCCAGTAGGCTACCAGCACTACACTAGAGTATTTTTAACAACAGATTCAAAACCTTTTTCTTTCTTACACAGTTATTTTTGAAGCTGTATTTTAGTGCTTTTTGTTCCACTCAATACCACTGAAACATGCTGTATAGAAATCACTGACGTAAACACTGACAAGGGAGCAGAGAAATAGAGGGGAAGGAAAAGAATTGGACTGCCACTACTTCTTCCCCCCTCCTTGTTTGTTTTTTTTTTGAAGTAGCATCTCCTTACCAAGCTCAACACAAGCTTACAGTTTGCTTGTGAAGATCTGGATGTTTTGCCACTGCAAATAAGACACTATGACTTTGTTGATTCAGTTCCCAAATCTTGCTCGGGAGGGGGGAAGGGAGATGGGATATCCATGCAAATCAAATTTTATCCTTTAATGGATATGCACTCACAGTGTGTCCCACAGCACGCCATTATGAGCATTCACATTAGACACAGTGATCACATTTCTGAAGCCTTTATCTTCTGCCCATTGAAGTCGGTGGCCATGAGGATTAGATTTCGTATCTTAATGAGAACTCAGTCCCAACAATACCATGTCTGTCACCACCTGTTTTGTCTTCATGAAAATGCACCTTGCCGATAAGGCTTAGTGAGAGCACTCCTCCCTTCTCTACCATAACAGCTTTTTAGACAGCTGTGTCTGAATTATACAGGTATGATTTTTATTAGCTATAAGATAGAAAAAAAACCTGTAATCATTCCCAATTTATTTTAGGCACACTTCGACAGATGCGATGCATAAATGTCTTCATTAACTTTGTGCAGTGGGCAAAAATGTGTTACTTCAGAAGCAAAACAAGAAGATGATGGACACGACACCCTTTTCAAACATCTAGGTAAAACTTTTACTTTCTGAAAAGAGAGAGTTGTTTGAAAAGTTATTTCATGCAGTAACATATTTCATGCTTATTTGATTTTCTTTCCAGATTTCTGAATGTGACCAGTAGCAACAGCTCCAAAAGGAGATGATTTATAGGGGAACAAAATTTAAATAGTGCATGATGAATATTAAGAAAATACTTCTTTGCACTTGTAAAAGACAAAAAAATTGTTCAACTGTACAGCTGTAGTCAGACAACCAGCAGCTATATAAGTTTCTATATTTAGTTCCTTACATTGTCTGCCCAGTCTACAGTGCAGTCTCCCTACAGAATAGCATTCTGCTGATTGTATCTGGAAAAGAGAACTCATCGGAGTCCCGTTCACTTTTATTCCTAGTAGTCTAGAAATATTTCCAGTTCACTGGCACTTTGGTTGCAAATCCACACATCAATAAGTTTTTCCATAGGAGCATCACCAATCATTAAAAAAGCAGATGGGCACAAAAGGCACAGGCAGTGCTGATGAGGGCAGCTGACAAGCGCAGCAAGCAAAGGCACCTTGCTCCCCTGCTTATTTTCCCTTTGCCCAGTCATGAGGGGGTAGCTGTGCTTCTGGATCACATGGCAGGCACCTACTGCTAGGGTCTGGGCTGGTCAATCCTAGCAAACTCCGCTCCTGCATCCAATCCTCAGCCTGCAGCAGGAGCAACTACAGGTTCTCCCTCCAGCCCAACTGCGGCAGCTCTGCCCTTTCTACTCTCTCACAGGAGTAGCCTGCAACCTCCTATCTTCAGGAGAGCAAAACTTAGTGGTACCAACCTCACTGAGATGCCTCCAGGCTAAAGCAAACAGCCCCAGCTCAGAGAGCATCACTCCTATAGCAATATGCCAGGTACCTGCATTGCAGAGCTGTAAGTCAGACATTGTTGAGCACTCGCATAGGACAGTGTTGCTTTCTCTCGTGTTTCAAGGAGGCACCGCAGCATGGCTGCACACTGAGAAGGCCCAGCTCTTCCGGCAGGCAGCTGTGTTCTGCACTTTCAGTCATAGCGACACAACCAGACAACCCAGAGCATGTAAGTTAGACATTCCCTGCTAATAGGTTAACTCTTACCTGGGCTTGTGAAGGTCTAAAAGCAGAGTCAAAGCCATTCTGCAGAGAGTCCAGAAAAGGCTGGATTTTGTAGAGGCTATGCGTTGTCTGGCTCGAGCGGAAGGCCACAATGTGGAAGTACTTCAGGATCTTCTCAAACCGTGATTGTGTCATGATCAGTGCAATGCTCTTGTTGCTGTAGAAGCCGCTGCTCCAGATGCTGAGAACAGACTCACAGTGGTGGATACTGGTTGATATCATATAGCCTAAGAAGGCCTTCATTTCCGACAAGGTGACATCAATCCAGGCATCATCACTACCAAATCTCTCCTGGTACTTCTTGGCATACATGTTGGTTTGAACCACCATATTCTTTAGTACATTGTCAGGGACAAAGAGTTGAAAAAAGTCCATGGCGCTGGCAGTCAGGGGCATTTTTCGTGTTGGACCTAAGACAAAAGCAAGAAGGGAAGATAAGATCACTCCTGATCATCACAAGGAGTGTTCAACACCAACAATTTAAAGCAGGAATAAATTTCCTAAAGCAGGAAAAAAAGGTCGGAGTGATGGCATGTCAGCTAATTCCTTTGAAGGTGTACCCACTGTCTAACAGATCTTACCAGGAAACTTCCTCTCTATATTCCCTGCCTTCCTCCTATATGATACAAATAAAACACACTCTGAAAAGTTTCTCCCTCTGCTCTGTACACTCAGTTTGTAGCATGTAGGTCTGTGTGGCACCATGCATTTCATTTTCCCACTTATATACTATCTGTACCTTTTACCCTCAGCAGCTATTTCGGCCTTTTTCTGAATAGTCTTTTATTTGCCCATATGCCTGTAAAAGCAGTGCCTTCCTCCAAACAGCCCAGAAAGAAGGTGTCCGAGCCTTGCAGAGAGAGAGAGTGCTGTCCCAACCCCTGCTGACACGATTCCTGGGCATTAGAACCTGATCCCACCTTTTCTTTTGCACCTCCAATTCCTGTCCAGTTCATTGTCACTAATCCTATGGCTTTCAAATCTGCTTCTTCTACCCACACAGCATCACGTAGAAAACGTCTATGTGCTTTTGAGCTCTGTGTCTCTGCCACCACAGTGGAGTCTTATCCTGCACTCCAACATTACCAGAACAACTCAAAGACACCACATGGCTAGTGTCGCTGTCCCATGTCACATGGAATACTTCTAGTATTACAGTGCACACGCTGGTCCTCTTCCTCCTGTAATGTAATAAGCCTTGCAGTCGCATGCTGTCATTACTCCAGCTTTTCACTGATCTTGCCCCTTCTCTGCCCATTTCAACTATTCCATAAAGGGGTGGGAGGCAGGGGAAAGGGAGGCTCCAAGGACTGGCAGCATCGTACCAGTGTAACAAGGTTATCCATTCAGACACCAGATTACATTAAACTGAATTATAGGAACGTCAAGCCTGCAATACCAGGGAAGCAGACACCAGTCCTTACAGCCCTCTCTCCTCTAATCCCTTTCATAAGCTAATTAAGCTCCATTTTAAAAGTAGTGTTTTTCATGCTTCCACCCCATGGCAGTGCTTTAGTCACCAGATAAGGGCTTACTTATGGAGACAGGGACATCTCTGTTCTCCTACAAAAGCAGTGAAAAACAGTTCACCAGAGAGAGGCAGCATGAACAAACTCAACAGACAGGGCAGTGCTTAAGAGCAGTTCTATATCCTTGTGCAAAAGAGAGTGTCAGGATTATAACCCTGAATCAAGAGCTGGATCCAGTAAATACTGCACCCTAGTTTAACAGGCTTCAGACTTGATACTGCCTGAAACGCACTCTTCTGGATTAAAAGCAGGAGGCCCACAGCTTCTCATCTGAAGTTCTGCTGTACAAGAGGAAGTCTTCCTTGCACTACACGACTGCTTGGATCTCAGCATCAGCTGCACCAGTTGAATCAGAGCACGAGATTTGCCATTCTACAGTCTGGCAGTGGAAAAAATCCACTCCTGTGTTGGTCAGGTCACATTCTCCTGTACTTCTGTATCTCAGTTCACATCCTGAGTTGCAGGAACAACTATATCTTGCAGAAATTGTGTATGAAACAGTACTACAAGGAATTAACACAAATACTGGATTTGGTTTTGCTCTTAAGATCTAATGTTTGGGCACATTCTGGTGAACTGAAGCTATTAGAAGGACAGCAAAACTAGCACCAAGACACCCAAACACTGAACTTGTTTGTTGGAAAAGAATGCCAAAAAAAGCAAACAGAAGTAGATTTCTTTTTTCCAAGTGCAATAATGAAAAAAAACCCCAAACATATATTTGAAGATTACTTTCAAATTTTTATTTGTGAGATTGAGAAACTGCAAACAAAACAGTTCAAGGGAAAGCACATTCCTCTGTATAATAAGACCAGAGTAAAGAGCCTCACACAAACCATGTTCTGGTAAGTATGGAGTAGAAAATTTCAGCTTAAATGATAAAAGGTTTTCATTATCAAGTGAAAAATATGGAGCTAGAATAGATATACTTACTTAACTTTAAGTGTTATTGTAATAATAAAGCCTCTTAACAAAGAGTTCTCTTCCTTTGATCAGGTGATTTATATTCTTAGCATCCGCCAGGCTGTTATAGCTGATATAAAATGCTCTACAAATGATTCTGTATGACTTACCGTACATCGCTTCCTCCTTTCCCCCAACTTTTGACAAAAAAACAAACAAGTTTTGACATTCTGCAGTAGATATGGCTTTCTGATAACAACACACGGCACAGAGTGTATTCCTAGTTACCAGCAAGCCTTGAGTAGCTATTGAGTTTGACTCCAGTGCCGAAGCAATCTTCCAGGTAGAGCACAGAGGAAGGTTTTAAATTCTTGCCTTTAGAAGCAGAAGTTGGGGGGGACACACACATTAAATCTTGTGTACAGCAACCAAAAAGCATCCATAAAGCATTAAGTCTGGTGAAATATGTCAGTCCCAAGATAGGTGGATATGGACAATAGTCTACTCCATTTTTAGGAAGTCAAAAGCAATCAGAAGCATGAAAAGGTACTTTTGTATGTAATTAAGTTTTCGGTAGCTGCACAACTTTACCTTGAGAAGCGACTATGGAAAACTGCCAGGAATACTGAATGGGACAATCCCTTCTTACCCAGCAGTCCTGCTTCAGCCACACAGATCTCCTATCTGTCCTCCTTGAAATAAACACGCAAGCTTTGTTTCACATTGGCCATGCAGAACCCACACAGCTCTGAAGTGGGCTGAATCACTTTCTGACTCAAACACCAACGTAACTGTTGACTAAATATAGTTCTGAAAGCCCCTATATAGTCTCACTGCCTTAAAAAACAGCCTTTATTGGCAAAGTGAGCACAATTGATCCATATTTTACTGATATGCAATAAAACAAGAGTGACATTGAATTTCTGCAGGAAGAGAACTACATTTTTAACGTGAATTGGGTTTTGCATAGTTAATGACTAGCCCAAAATAAATTATTTAAATATGACTTTCTAAGTACACAAATATATCCCATATATAAAGACAGCTGCATAAAAAACTTAAATAGTGAATTTGTACATTTTAAGGATTTTTACATTGACTTAAATGGTGCTTACTCAGAAAGTACAGATATGAAAGAATTCAGTGTTCCATACAAGCACCATTTACCTCTCAAAGCTCTACTGAGTCAAATAAAATAGTAGCTTTGCCTTGTCTTTCATTCTCAGAATGAATATACGCTTACGACTGTATGTAAAATTCAGATTTTCTTCTCTCCTCTGCCCTAAAGTGTCTGCATGGAGAATATATTTATTTACACATGGGTTTTTGCTTTAAAAAAAACCAGTCAGGATTTCCCATAGAAGTTAGAGAGTCTGAGCACAAATGCACTCCTGGAGTTCCCAAACATGCAGCTGGACCCAGTGCGAGGACAGAGTGCTCTACTAATTAAACTGTCTGGGCAGCACATAGACCAGCACTAGTACTTTGGGCTCTACTTTAAGTGACTTTGCAGAACATGGAAGATAACATAAACTTCCTCTATTGTGACACAATGTGCACACAAAAACTCTCCTCTCTCCTTCTCACCCTGTCTACCAGCAAAAACTTGCACGTGCTATCAGCAGCGATCACCTTGCACGTCATTGCTGCTACTGGATCCTATTTTGACCAGGTTGGTTTCATTTTGTGTTTTGCGCTCAGAATTCATAGAATCATAGAATGCTAGGCTGGAAGGGACCTCAAGGATCATCTGGTCCAACTTTTCAAGTAATAAAAAAAAAAAAAGAAAAAATAAATAAAATTGGTTTAAGTGAGATGGTCCAGCACCCTGTCAAGTTGAGTCTTAAAACTGCCCACTGCAGGGGAATCCACCACTTGTCTTGGGAGACTAGTCCAGTGTTTAACTGTTCTCATTGTTCTTCTGGGCTCCAGCTGGTATCTCCCCTGGAGCAACTTGCAATCATTTCCCATTGTTTTCTCCACATAACTCCTTGTTGAAACAGAGTCTTCTTCCTCTTGGTAGCCACCCTTCAAGTACTGATACATCGTAGTAAGGTCTCCCCTAAGCCTTCTCTTCTCAAGGCTGAACAAATTATTGTCTCTCTCCATAGGCATAGCTATTTAAATGGTAAGATTCGACTCAAAATAACTGAAGAAGCTATGCAGGGAAAGCCATTGAGGTTTCTGTACTGGCGATATGATTGTGCAGCAGAGGCTGGCACCTCGCCTTCACACTGCGCGCATTGCAGAGCTCCTTTTGGCTCAACTCAGCTCTGGGCAAATTGCAGCAGCCTAGCTGGTCCAATGCCTAGCGAGAAAGCAGGCTGCATGCTCAGCTTCTCAGGAAACATCCACATTGGAGAAAAATTGGAAAGGTTTAAAGAAAAAGTTGGAAAGGTTTAAAGAAAAAGTTCACGTGAAACTCCTGTTTGACCATTCTTCAGGCAGCCTCTGTGGGTCCTCCTACAACCTTCGGTCCTCTCTCTCAGATGGGTCCCCACCAGTCACATACTTTCCCCCTGTTCCAATCCTACCAGTGTTTCTAGCCTTCCTTACAGAGTTGCACATTAAGAAAAAAAATAAGAACTCCAAATGAATTAACTGCTTTTTTTCTTTCTTAACTGGTGTGCAGAACTAAGTAATTTGAGCACATTTTTAATAGGTTCATTTTTCCTATTCCAATTACCAACCTGTTATTTAGTAGCTCAGAGTTCACAGACTCAGAATTAAAAGATGGAAAGTTTAAAAACCTACTGTAACCTATCAGTGCTTACAATATAACATACAAATCTTAAGGAGGTCAAAAGCATTGTCATTTAGGGCAGGATAAAGCAGATGTGCAAGAAGAAAACACAGTAGAAGAAAATTCTCCTTTCCCTCTTCTGTGCAAAAGACTTAGTGCTTTCATCCAAAATGTAATTGAGGCTCATGACAAAATATCTCCTTATGCTTATAAGCCCAGGTATTGCTATATGTATGTCAATCCAAATTGCATGGTTTGGAAACAAAACTTATACAAAGTAATCCAGGGTTGACTTTGAATTTAATTTAACTTTATTAGCAACTGGGCAATCTCCGATACTCCTAAGTCAGGCACGAGTGGTAGAAGCATCCGTTTGAGAATTTAGAAGTAATTTTACGATCTTCTTTGAGCAAAAATCTAACCATTTATAGTCACACATGAGGATAGCACATTTAGGTGTATTATATACAGATACTTAACTAAGAAAAATCTACCTAGAGCCTGTTATTTTTTTGGCAAGTGGGAAGTATTTTCTCCCCTGACATATAGCATAGCTTTCAAAGGCCAGGGTTTGAAAAGCCAATTAATTCCTTCTTCCTCAGTCAAGCAATTAGAGACTGTTTTATATTCCTGGTAAGTTACCTTTCCAAAAGTACACAACATGATTTTTGGGTCTTATTCAGAGAGCATAAAAAATGCTGATGGAGGATTTCTGTCAGAAAATGCACACTCTCATCCAAAACTCATGATGCTTTCATGGAAAGTGTCGATTGATGAAATATGACAGACAGTTTAAACAATTTTTCATCTTTCTCAATAAACAGAGACCAATACAAAGAGCTGAAAAAACAGCAACAAAATCTAAACCAATGTTTTAATATTTCCCAAGTGAGATTTTATTCAGAATTTTGGTTTCCCAAAGCTTTCCTCACGTAAGTGTTGGAAACACTGGAGCTTATCTGGCTTGCCAGAAAATCAGTTTTCATATCAGCTCTATTCTTAATGGCTTGGAAGAACTTCACACTAGACCATTCTCAAAGCATAGTCTGACAACCTTATGACAAGCCTGTCAAGAGAGCTTGAAGTAAGCTCACGTAACAGTTCTCTTGTGCGTTTTATTCCAGTTTATTTCAGATACTGCTCTCCTTTAGTCACTGTGCAGCAAGTATGCAGGTCTTTAATGTAGGATATTATGCTGCATGCATTTTGTTCATCTTCATTTAAAAAAGCAACCAAAACTTCAGTGACAAATCTGCTGTTTCAAGTGAAAAGAGTCATCCTAACTAATCCTAGTCATGGTTCTAACCAATATTTTAGGGCAAGTAGATGTTTGCATTTGCTATTTTGGTAGACGAATCTTACTTTCCTTTAAGACTGCCTAACACACGAATTCTATATAAATAATCAATACATGATCCATACTGTGGAGTTGCTTGGAGCTCAGTGCCAACCTACAACGATACAATAAAAAAAACCCCAACAACCAACATCTCCCAAATAGACACTATATTGGCTTTCTTACATAAGAAGAAAATGGACATAATCCTTTCAAAGATGGTTCTCTTCTTGGACTGTAAGGGCTTTCTCAGAAACCCATGCTTCTGGGTAAGTTTTTACTAGATCACTTTCCCCCAGAAACTTAGTTTGCACCCTTGCCTGGGCAATCAGTAGCACACACTTTTGCTCTACATTTAGTTTCAGTCAAGTTTATTCCAAGCTATTTAGCAAAGTGCGATTTCCCTGCACTTTTCCAGCCTCTATAAGTAGGCCTTTGACAATGCCTCCGTGCCTGCATGTAATTAGTCATAGTCACAAAAATTGTTCCAAACAGCTTCCATGAAAAGGCACTTTCTCTTCCCTCCCCAGCACTAAAAACAATTGCTCTCCCCATAGCATCAGCAATAACATGATTCACACATTGCAGTCTAACTTCTACCCATAGGGAGAATTAAGAGCTGGGGCTAAAAGCAACCCAAGGGCAAGTGAAAAAGGACTGAAAACCAGCGCACAGCTGCTCCATGCTGACTCTGTTCAAGAGTCCCTGGCTTCCCCATCAAACAGTGCTGAGTAATGACAAGTTAAATAAAGAACTTATTTAGCAAATCAAACAATATAATTTAAAGTAAATGATAAAATTCAGCAATTATTTAGTAAACTAAGGAACTTCCTGCAATTCTGCTTGTTTCCCCACTGTGTACTGGATCCAGACTTTCTTCAGCATTATAACAAAAGCCCCGAAATCCAAATCTAGCATGCCAACCTGGCATAGGTCAGGGACAAGTAATGTACCTGTTGCCAATCAACACAAGACAGCTTTCCCACTCTATACGACGGTGGCTTCCTAAGGGTTGGGGTGATAACCAAAGAGCCCTGCCCATTCCTCCTGCTGCTGCATGCTTGCTGGCAGTCAGCCTGTAAAAGGTGAAGAACTTCAGAACTTCTGCTGCAGCAGCTTCATGTCAATAGACCATTGCACTTTCTTTTGCCAGTGTAGTTTTCTATTAATATTTTACTGCACTCAACTATCAGAGCAGATCAGCTGCTCCTGGCAGTCCAGTTGGAAACTGAGCATTATCTAGCAGGTCAGAGATAACAATCCACATGCTGACTTCATACATCATCTTGATACTGCTTTTGACAGATCACAGAGCAGTTACACATCTGGCTGTAGGCACAAGTGTGTACATTTATGAAATAACTCTGCAAAGCAGCAGCAGTAGTTTTATGTTAGCACAACTTCCATTACCAGCAGGAGACCCTCATAAGTAAATTTCAGAAGGCTGCTTTGGGATGGTCCCATGGTGGGACTCGTGCTGCACTGGCAACTCTTGCAGACACGATTCACCATCACATCTTTCTCTCCCAGGTTCCTGGTTTGTTCTAGTGCACACTGTTCACAAATACCATTACCCACATGCAACTATTCAGCAATTTAAATAAAAATCTACCTGCATTAATATTAGCAATATTTGATGTCAGGACCCTTTCTCCAAAGGGAGGGATTTTGTGTTTGAAGAAGGGAAAATATCCTAGTATTCTTTCCAGGCAAATCATCAGGACATTTAATTTAACTTTTGTAAATAAAAGTCAATAAGCAAGTGATCCAAGTAATGGGATGCTGAAAGCCTTCACATCAACACCTGCATTTACATGCAATGCACACACGCCACTGAAAAATGAACCTCTCATTCCTGAGCAAGTCTCATGGGGAAATAGTTTTCTGCTTTGTTCAAAAACCGATTATTTAAAAAAAAATAAAATAAAAAAAGAGTATCAATTGGAAATTCAGATAGTTCAATACAACATTAGAGACAACCTTTTCATGCAAGAACATTCATTCCAGCACAGAACTTCCTAATGATTCATCTCCATCCCACATACTCAAGACCAGTAACTACGGTACTGGTCTTGAGACAAGCAGTTACAAGCCACACATTTCTCTCTGGTGCATTAGGCTTAAGGGCAGATGAAAGTCTAAACTTTTTCTTAGGACACCTAAGATGCAAATGGAGGTGACATATTTGCAGTTCTTGCTAGGGCCAGGGCTCCTTTACACCTGCACAGTATCGCTTTGGACGCTGCTTACTTTTTGCTCTTTTACTCCTGTCCCTGTTGTTAGATGGCCTTTTCCCGTTCTTGTTCCGCCTGCCTTTAGGAGTAACCAGTGCCACAGGCTGTCTGAACATCTGAGCTCAAAATAGTCCAGTAGCTGTAAAGTTCAATAAATGACTTCTACACATCATGCACTTCAACAGCCCTAATCCTCTTAACACGCACAGAGTACAAGACACACTCCACAGCACTCCAACTGCTTAGGCTTTCTAATAACTCTTCTAAACCCACAACTTCTCAGTTTTAAGAAGCCAAAGCATTTTTTCAGCAATGAAGCATTAAAAAAAAAAAAAAGAGTCATGTGTGCAGAAAGGTGGATTTATTACTTGTGTGCCCATGTTAACTCCAGAGTGATGCAGACATGTTTACAAAGCACTGTACTCCCAGGGAGGGCTTTCAGGGAGTTACATCTGCAAAAAGTGAACCAGCAGCACAACTCAGAGCTAAGCAGTGCCTGAAGTTTGAGCAAGATCCTCAGCAACAGCAGTTTCTCAGCAACATGGCACCGCTCCTGCAAGCTCTGCCCAGCTACTGTGTGCAGGCAGCATAACTGCTGAGCACCCAGCAGCCAGCTCGCCGCACCACCCGCGCTACCTGCACAGCTGATGGGGCACAAGCAGAGCAGGAACTAGGTTTGCAAAGAAGAGCATCATGCGTCTTCCCTCACAACCTTTCAGGAGAAAGGCTTGTTACTTTGGAGCCAGAGTTCATCTCCTCAACCACAGTCTTGGTATGCTGCACTCTGATAGCAGGCAGGCAAATGATTTGAGGTCACCAGATGGGCACAGCTTACTGGTAGCCATCCATCACACCAGAGCACAACTACACTTGGAGGTCATCTCCACACTTCTTGGAGGCTGCCAACATATGAACTAATAAAAGTTGAAAGACCTCGTAGGACATAATCACTGTAAAAACATACCTCAGGTTATAAAAGGAGGAAGTAACTTGCATTTCTCATTTTGGACTGAGCGGCAACAGAGATTTCATATAGTAGAGATTTTCAAATAACTTCATGGTGTGCTCGAATACATAAATAAATAAATAAATGGTTGTTGGTGATGAAATCTGGGTCATATTAAGTACCTGAGTGGAAGACAAAGCAAATAAATCTTTTTGCTCTATAAAAAACAGGCTTATCAGTTTCTGGAATCTGCTTGTAGAATTATGTAAGATGCACCTGCAAGGGAAATTTAAATTGGTAACAGGAGCATAACCATTGTGAATCGTGTCCTTCTGTTCACAAAGTGTCAAGGACTTCACATTAAGGATTCCTACAGAGGCTTCTGGGCATTATCACAACATAAATAATAGCTTCCCATTCTGTAACCACAGATTAGGACATTCATAGCTTGAGACCTCAGCACCGGAGCTTCACATTTCCTACCTATAGCGTTCCTCATACAGAACAAGCGTGCAGTCTTCACAGTAGGGCTCAGAATAGATCTCTGGATTACTATACATGAGCTAAATCTTCCATGATTTGGAAACATCTGCCTGGAACAAAAGCCTGTGACTGATTACAAGCCATAAGCAATGTCAGTGGCATGCTTAAAGTAATGTTTTAATAACATCGTCATAAGGAAGTTTCTCAGTATGTTTTTTTGCTCTGTAAATCCTGGGCCCACGGCCTGTCCTGGATGCTCATCTCTACTTACAGATTGATTTTCTTAAAGGGGAAAGATGTAAGCTGCTGTTTTCATATCAGGCTGGCTTATGATTTCATGGTATGATGAAGGAGTGTATTTACATGGTGACAAGTAACTGGAAAAGTTCCCATTTAAAGGCAGGCTGTGAATTTTGACTGCTGCTTAAAGACAGAAGTGGTGCTTCCTTTCCAAACTGCCTGCCCACCAAGCCCAAGCAAGTATTTCCTGAGTTCAGGATCTGGGAGTCAGCCTCCCTGAATGTTCTACTCTGTGACTGATATGCTCTGCTATCTTAGGTTAATCATGTCATCTGTGCTTCTGGCTTATCCATGTCTCGGGCTGGCACGGCGACCTATGTCCTGTTTTCCTTTGCTCCATTCTGCACATTCCTAACCTTTCCCACTGCCTGCTGTTACCTGATCCTGACCTTCCCCAGGTTCCACTTCTCTTCTGCTTTCCCCACCCTTCCTCCTGCATTTCTGAGACACTGCCATGTCTCAAAGTTTCCTGTTCTCTTGGTGTTTCACTCAAGTGATGAGATGAGGCTTAGGTTAGGCATGAATTCCTCAAGTCTGCAACTGCTGTTTCTAAGGATACATTTTGAGACAAGGATTAGCTGTAAAATACAACAGGTGGTCAGCTGGGTCAGCATTGGTGAGGACTGTGTCCAACTCTGTGTTACTTCAGTTCTAAGTCACAGAATTAAGATCTGCACCTGTGCCCGGCTGGCCTGTGGCTTCTCAAAAAGAAACATTAGATGCCTCAACCTCCACTGGTTCCTGTTCCACCTCTATGCCTTGCTCCCAAGCACTGGCCCATGTGAATTAACACAGTACTGACATCTACAGCCCCACATCCATACATTATTTTTTTCCATTAAACCCTTTCTGGCAAGGAATACCTAATTAGCAGGTATGCCATAACTACTGGTGAAGGACATCTGCCGCTGAAGACTTTTCTCCTTTGTTCTGAAGACAGTGTAATGTTATATGAAAGTGTTGAAAGTTGCATTCTTTGCCTCTTTTCCTACAATCCACAGGTACAGGCGTGCTGCACTTACTTACATCCTCAGCAATCGTTTTCAACATAATGGAAGAAGCATTCAAAATCTTAAAGCGTGGATTCAAATGCTGTGGGCTTAAAAACAAAACACCAAAAAGGTAATGTACATCTTCCTGCAAGTGAGCAAAGACAGAAGTGTACTCTTCTGTATAACCCAGTCAGCCAGGACACCAAAATCAATTTAATTTCATAGCAGTGGTGAAACAGCTCACATAGAACTGCTGTTTCAAGTCCCCTTCTTGCCTTGGCCAGTCCCTGCAGGCAAGGAAATGCCCAACATCTCTGTAGGGCACATCAGTGTTTATCGAGCACCACATTTTCCACAAGGAAAACTCAATTCTCTAATGCCTCACTGCGTCCACTTACATAACAAACAATTGAGGGTTATTTAAGTAAGTCACTGCTCTCACATGGCAAAACTCTTCTTCCCTTTATTGCTACTGACAACCACGCTTCTCTGCCTCTTTACCACTGTGTTTTCTAGGAAGCGGAGACCTCCCTTCATGCTCTCACTGAAATGCTGCCTCAGTCAGTGTTCATCTTCCAGAAACCCCAGTACCAAACTAGTTCTTGGGAGAGAAGAGCCTCTGCTGCTGTTCCAGTCTGGATAACAGCATTGCAGCCCTGGCATCAAGAATATTCCTCTGTTTCCAAACCTTCTTTCATTTTCTGATTTTGTTTCCAAGTGCTCTTTGAATACAGAAACCCCCAGGAAAAGGAGTATCCGAGAACCTCAGGTTTTGATTGCTAAGTCTCCCCATTCTCTTGGCTCTGTCTGCAGGAACAGCGTGGCAAATACAGAAGAACAACAGGTATCTCCACAGGGAGCCTCTTGCTTCCTAAGCCTTCTGGACTTTACTGCTAAAACTGAGTTTGTAGTATACACAGACAGATTTGCTCCTTTGCCTTGCCCTTCCACTTATACTGGGACACTTGTTCTTGTGTTCACAAAGGCTCTCATTTAAGCAACATTTCTCTCTGTTCATTCCTTATTTACATTAACCAACTCATAAGATAAAATTAAGAAAAGACCTTCTGCATCTCATTCAGCTCCATCAGCTTCTTCCATCATCTCTGATGCAGCTCCTTTCCTCCCCACTAACTGTGAGTGGCTCTGAATAGGTAGCATTTTCCCTTCCACATCAAGAATTGATTACATTCCTCCCTTAGGGCCAGATTCTACTAGGTCACATGTTCTATAACCCCCATCGATGTTTTACTGGGAAAAAGAAAGCCTTCAGATTATTAGCAACGGTGGGTCTGGAGTTTTTATGATCTCGTGTGATCAAAACCTCAAGCCTGCTTACGCAAGCCAGAAGGTTATTTATTTGGGGAAGAGAGAAAAGACAGAGAAAGCAGATGAACGTACTGCTTTTTGTCACAGCTACATATCTGATCTGGGTCTGGTAGCACTCCTGGTAGCGAGAGACAAGCCACTTGACAGAAATTCCCTGTTGGGACCTGGACTGAAGCAGTCTGGAAGAGCTAGACAGAAATGAGCACAGTCCTGGTTGTCGAGCACTGTCTTCTTGCCCATATATGAGCTTCCTATGAAGACCCTGTCACAGGTGCTAGGCACAGTGGTTTCCAATGTGGGGCACCAAGGAGTGCACAAGGCTATCCACTGGGATGCTGGAAAAAAAATAATGTTTTGGTGCTTTTCACAAATACAAAATAAAATGCTTGAAGTGCTTATTTCATCTTAATCTCATCCTTTTTAAATTTCTATTTTTGTGTATGTTTTATAATGTACATAGTATATTAGTACAGGAGTCCATGTATATAATTTCTAAATAAATATACATAGATTTGGGGTACTTGCTCAAAAACCTTCTACTGGTAGGGGTGCATGCTCAAAAATACTTGGAGAACACTGCTCTGGAGTTGTTCAGTAAATACACTCAGGACTGAAGCAGTCTAGCAGACACAAGTTACCCTCACTTTAGCAGAGAGTTGAGTGCATGCTCAAATTTTACAAGCTTCAGCGGACCTACCTGTAGATTTTATACCAGTATAACCAGTTTGCTTTGAAAAGGATTAATTTCCCTTTGTCCCCACAGGAAACTTCTTCTTTTAAGAACAGGGGAGTGGTGATATCAGTAAGAGGTACTTTTGCCTTGGTCTAACAGTTTTCATGTCACTCTGCTTTTAGCATGTTACTATATCATTAAAGCAGTACCACATACACATTTATTTAAGCACGTGCCTACAAGCTTCTCTGGGTTCAAAGAATAATGTAATATACTAACATCCCTCGACACTCACCTTTGAGTTTTAATTTGAGTCACTCGGAAATCAAAAGAATGTATAACAGCCTTGTGTTTTTCTCTAGTGGAAAGAACTTTCCAGAGCACACATTCATTGTGCAGTCAGACATGCAAATTATTAATCCCACAAGCAAGACTGAGGCCTCAATGTACATAGTGGTAGGAAAGGAGATAAATGTCTTTTTACTATAAAAATGCTCTGTGGTCTCTCCTGCAACCTCGTTGCCCTCCCTTCAGGTCCTTACAACTACCATTCAATAGATTCTGGTCACTCATCTTAAACCTTGCCCAGCAAATTGCAACTGATGTGTTCTTCAGGGAACATGTTTTTTTTCCTTTTGATCATGAGTCTTAATGTTAATTTCTACCACTTATACTCAAATCTGATACCAAACTTACTACTGTTGTAAGTATATAAAATGTTTAATAAAGCCTAATTAAATACTACATTTAGGGAGCAATCCAGTCACACAACTTGCCATTAAAAATGTTAGTTATGTAACAATGTCAGACATTTAAATTCCTCATATAGTCAAAGCAAACAGGTTGTGCTTTCAGTAAACATCAAAAGGGATCTTTTCAAAGAAATATTCAATACTACAGTTTGGGAATTAACTGACAACAGCAATCACTTCTAGGGTCTCTTCGGCTCCAGCCCAGAAGACAGCATTTGAGGCAGATAGACACTTAACCGTAAGCAACTGTGATCAAACTATTCTTAGGCACCAGGGCAACACTACAGTGAAGCACATGTTTTTTAAGTGAGATGATGGATGTTTCTTACAGCCCAAGGTTGCTCAAAACAAATAACTTAGCGGTATAAGCATTATGTCAAGTGATGCAGTCTGTAAAACAACCAGGGATTAGTGCAAAAAAATGAGTAGTGAGAAGTACAGGACAGCTTCCTTGAAGACACAACAAAAGAGCTGCTTAAAGACTCTGCTTAGAAAAAAGAACGAAGACTTTTATACTTGCATTTAAAAGCTTGCTTACTTTCTCCTCCTCCTTCTAAATTACAGACAAGGCAACTTAAAATGGCCATCTACAGCAGTGGTCTCAGAAAGCAAAACTTAAAATGTTAACTGTGTATCTCCTTTCCTTTGGAAGCATTCAAGCATCACCAGCAGGCAGAACAGTGAGTTCAGCTAGAAAAGCAACAGCCACACCAAAACTGCTTAAACAAACATAATATTTTTATTTCTTTACAGAAATTATCATCTGGTTTTTAGTCACATTCTCCTGTCTCTAGAACCAATGTTTGAGGGATAAAGGGCTCCAGGGTACACTATGCAAGCGACGGAAGAACCAGACATAGCAGACCAAATCCCCACCCCCACTAACAAAGGTGAGGGAGGAGAAGGGAGAATATTCTTTAAATGCTTGCCACAAAGAACTGGACCCATTAGTGCATTAGCCTCTAAACTTCCACTAGATAGCAGGACCACAGATGCATTCTCCCCTCAGTCCCAATCAAATGCTCACTCAAAAATCTATGCAGAGGCAGCTGAGAACCCCAAAGTACAACCTTCACCCAAACAGAAGGCTGATTAATCATGGGATAAGCAAAACCATAGATAAGCACCGCTCCTATTAGATCTGAAGCTCAAATCTTGTTGAGCTGCACATGACATTCCTTCCAGATTTTTAATGCTAAGCTTGATGTCATGGTGGGTATTGACAGTTGTTCACATATTGCATCTCCCACACAAGCAGATCTGGAACATCAGCTGTAGAGGGTGTGAGCGAGAAGCGAGATAAGGGGCATCTGGTCATCACTTTGGTATGTTAGAAGTACCAGCTGTGATCTTTATGTGACACTATGAATGCAAGAACTGGCAAAGTCTAGTTTCGCATGGCCTTGCCTCTCAACATCAACCAGCTTTTCCATTGCAGGAGAAGCTGTTAGAGCCAACAGGCTCTTCTCGCTGCAAATGTGCTGTCAAGCAAGCCGTCTTTCATCAAGGGCAATTCCAAAGGCTGTCATCTCCATCAGCTATTTTTGCATAAGGTAGGTGAGAACTCAATACCTGGAAGACCTTTACCTTCTCTTCCCACAGGAATGAACCTGAGCATATGGGGCAGAGCAAAACTGCAAAAAGCCTGGCTTATTAAGCAGCAAAATGTTAACAATGAAACTCAGACTACCTGCAATTTTAACAGGAACAACGGAGACATGGTGTTCAGCAGAGCTCAGAAGAATAAAAAAAGGAAGTTTCATAATGACTAAGCACATGATGTTAAAATGTGAAGAATCAGTAGGATCTATATTAAGACGTAAGAGAAATGTTCATTTCTATGACAGCAAAGGATTCTAGAAAACGAAATACAATTAAAGAAACTAAATGCTGTAGCAGAGAAGGGCAGGTTAGGAAAAGGTTATAGCACAGATTAAAAGGATTCAGCAGAAACTGAAAGCTCCAAAGTAAAGTTTTTAACAGCTTTTGTTATACTTGTTTCTCACTCCCTTTCTGATTAAAGCATTGTGCTGAAGCATTCTCCCTTTAGCTGCCCATTTCAGCTTAAAAAGAAAGAATCCCATCTCCCTTTTATCTTAGGAAGAGAGCTGGCAATAGAACAATTGGTTGTGTAAGACTCTGTGTCAAGCCGCCCCAGGTCAATTCTCAGACCCCTTCTGAGTCAACCTTTCAGCAAAAGACCTGCAGAAAAGGCACGGTTTGTATTTTAACATTTCACTCACTCAACTGCAATATCTGCCCATAAAATGCTATCAAATGTTTCTGCTTCAGCTTACAATACAAATGGCTGCTTTTAGAAAGAAACTAATGCTCACTTAGATCCTTTTCATTGATTCAGGGAGTGATAGCCAACAGCCAAAAAAGAAAAGAAAAAGACTTAAAAACTGGTACAATCTCAACAACAGCATTAGCAGTGTCAAGCCCATTTCATATTCCTAGAACAATTTCATATTCAGTATCCACTTTGACAGTACCAACTCAAAAATATCCATGAACATTTTACACCCACCATCTGTCACAGAAAGCAAGTAGATGCTTGCACTGTAATTTGTACTTAACAGAGCTCAACATGGTTTGTATTGACCCCAGTTTAGTGGAAATGTAGGATTAGATACTTCTGGCTGTAGTCCCACCCCTCGTAACCAGAAGCAGGTGTGCCTTGTACAGAAAGATCAAAAATGCTCTTTAACCAAATAAAATGGGGATGAAGGAGGAAATGAGGTCAATACAGAGATTTGTGATAACCTAGGAGTGCTTCAGCTGTCAGGGCAAGGACTTTTTCTTCATTTTCAAGACCAATAAGAGAATCTATTTCATTAGCCTGAGGACAGGACACCAGAAGTTGCAATACCTGTGGCAAAGACAAAGAAAAATCAAATCTTGCAGTTTAGTATATATTTTTTTTTCTAATACTCAAACATTAGGAGCCCCGTAACATCAACTTAAGTGAATCCAAGTTCAAGGTAACACATTAAGCTGGAAAGACAAAGACGTTCGAAGTGAAGTCAGCGACTTGGTGTCTTTAAACTAGTTATTCTGATGTCAATACTTGAAGACTGAATAGATTTTGGAGGAAAGACTAATCAAGGACATCAAGACAAATGCAGAGCATTTGTATCATAGTCAGGGCACATAAGAATCTTTTTTTAGTGGGTAAGTGTCTAAGAAATTCAACATTCCTGCAAGTACTATATCTGTTCTGTTTCTAGCTAGGCACTTGTTAATTAAGAAAGAAAATTAATGTATCCTCTTTACCCAGGTCCTTGACAGAGAGGAGTTGTCTGAATGAAGGTAGGTGACTTCAGGAAAGAGATCGTTTTGGTTTTTTTTACTAGAACACGGAACTAGAATCAAGTGTATGTTCAAAACACTAATAGGCAATATTGGACTGCATCATCCTGCTAGACAGTAGCTGAATTTGTTGGCCAAAATAAATCTTACAGACCAATAATGAAAGTTTTTTTTCTTGAATTATCTGCTCAAATCAGAGACAATCTCTTATTCTGCAGAGAAGCAATGTACAACTGACTTCTAAACCAGTGGTTTCTAGGTAGCATTAGTCAGGTTTTTAGTTATCTTTAGTGGAGATAAGTGATATATTAGTATCTTTGAATAAAGACTATAAGACCTTACTTAGAACCCTGTATTATTTGCCAACGAAGAGTTGATCCTAAGCTAGGAAAGACAGTGAACTACTATTAGAAGAAGCAGAGGCATATCCTTGCAAGGGCAGACTGCAAAGGCCCCTGTTACTTTCTCATTTTTAGCTGGAGGGGTGGTGGGGAGGAAGCAGCAAGCCTCTTAAATATACTTGAGGTAAATATCAGGAAGAGAGAAGACCTAGGCACCAATAGTACTCTTTGCAAGATGAAACAATTCTGCAATGCTCACAAAGAAGTGAAGAAACAGTGTACTGATACCCTGTCCATTAACTGGAGAAACATGGAGTAGACATTCTGTTATTCTTTCTTGCCAAGACATCTGCTACATGGTCATCAGTTACTGCAGACGTGCCTCTGGACTAAGACTTAGCTGGGCCTATTATAAACCTGTGTTTGTCTTCCTCCACATATCCATCCTCATGGTCTACAGAGGTTTGTGTTGGGATTCAGCTGCAAGAAGGTTCTTCTGACCTCAAAAAGAGTCATGGATGAAGGCAAGTACAAACCTAGGCACCACTGGAAGACACAGTAACAAGTGCCTCCAAAGCGTAGCATTGCTACACTCACAAGTATTTGGGTAGTGTTGTATAAGGCTTCTCTGGCATAAAATAATTAGTGTTTTTACCACACAGAAGGTGGCTCAGAATGAGTCACTTGAGTAGAGATATAAGATTCGTGGACACACAACTCATTACCATCGAAGTGAGGGTGAAAACAATACCCCTACATAACTGTCAAGTGTTCCTGGGTCACTTTACAGGAGCAAAGGGAAGGGAGAAGTTCCACCTTAACAGGTTAGGTGGCCTTCTGCAAGCACACAGCTTCTTCCCACAAGCTGTACAGCTTTCTCCCTGCTCCCAAGGCTGACGTGGGAGATGCAAGTAGCAAGTCTTTTGCATAGCACCCCAACATACAACTTGCCACTAAGCAGCTTCCCTAATGTTTGCATTTATCTTAACCAGTGTAAAGCAGAAGAGATGAGTGCTGGAAGGGACCTCGGGAAGTCCTTTAGTCCAGGCCCCATTCAACACACATACCAGGTGTCAGTCTACTGCAACACATTAATGACACTTGTTCCTAGGTTTCCAGTGACATACCTCATGTTTTCTGCAGCACTGCACTGTTTGTTTGAGAGTTTCTATCATGTCTGACTTAATTATCCACCAATTAAATTTATACCTGTTATTCTTTATATTCAGTTTTCAGAGCAGATAAGGCAGGTAATTCCCTTTCCTGTAATAGCCCTTGTTTATCCATAGGGCCACTTAGCTTAAAAACAGAAAAGTTGTCCAGTTAGTAGATTTTCTGCTTCTCAGTCTTTTCTCTCCACATTTGATTATTTGCTTCTCACCTGGGTTGGTGACCCAGACAATCTCTCCTAAATAGCAAGTCAGTCTCATCACAAGTCTTGTACGCTCTGTTTAAATATCTGGGGAGGATTGTTGCCTTTTCACAGCAACATGACACTGAGTCACATTTGTCTGCTGTTCAGCTTCAACCTCCAGTTCCTTTTCCACCTAAACAGTTCTTCCCCTCCATTTTCCACTTCTGCTATTAGTCACTGCTGCCTTCACACTAAGCTTTTATCTCTTGCACCATGTCAGACTATTTCAGGCTGTCAAGAACCTTGCAAATTCTCAGCCTGTCCTCTCGTGTAGATGAAGTCACTCCCAACTTCATGTTATCTAAAAGTTTAATAAAGAAATCCACTAAGTCCGTTTCTGTTCAAGAAGGAGGTTTCAAATTCTCATTGAAATAAAAATTCTCCCATCAGAACATTTAAGCTTTTGCCATAATATTTATGCATCACATTTTTGGAGATGCTGGGCCAGACCTTACTGAATTCAAATGGAGACAGAAAGACATTTGCGGTAATGACTGTTTTAGTGAGAATACCTGACAGAGACTAGATGGTATTTGTTAAGTCAGATGTTTCTGCATCTGCTTGCTTCTCCCCACTATATATTTTAATCTCTGCAAGGTTTATTGCAACAGATACAGTGTAGTGAAACCGGGAGCTAGTAATGCAGAGATGACTCTTGCCTCCAGAATTTAGTATAGAAAAGAAGGAGATAAGTCTGATGGGGAACACAGTGACCATGGCAGGCCTCCACAAGGCTCAAATCGCTCCTAACTATGCACAGCTGGTACCTTGTTTCATATACAACAAATAAACACCAGAGGTAATTTGAACCTAAAGGAACGTGGGAGGCACCTATGAAACAAAAAGGTAACAAGAAGACAGCATTATCTCCCAGACCCTCTATGGCAGCAATCAGGCTCTTTATGGGTGAGGGGAGAGATGGCTAACAGAAGTTTGAGCTATAGGGACAGGGTAAGGCGAGCCCAGAGACTCTGGGAAGTGAGCTGGAAGAGCAGTTCAATCGAGCACTGACAAATTCCTTCTATTGCAAGTAAACCGAAGCATGTGATTTGGAAAAGCCAACATGGATTCACCAGGGGCAAATCATGCTTGACAAACCTGATTGCCTTCTACGACAAAGTAACGCGTTCAGTTGATGCAGAGTGAGCGGTGGACATTGTCTACCTGGACTTCTCCAAGGCTTTTGACACAATCCCCCACAGACTCCTCCTTGAGAAGTTGACGTGTTAAAACCCAGACAAGTGGCCTGTGCAATGGGTGGGGAACTGGCTGACATGCCATACCCAAAGGGTGGTAGTAAATACTTCTTTCTCAAACTGGCAACTGAATTCACAAGCAGGGGGCCCCAGGGATCAATATTGGGCCCAATGCTGTTTAATATCTTCATAAGTAATTTGGATGAGATTTGGATGGATTGGATGGATCAAGAGCATCCTGATTAAGTTTGCAGATTACACCAAAATAAGTGGGGAAGCTGACACTCCAGAAGGTAGAGCCACCCTCCAGGAAGACCTAGACAGACTAGAAAGTTGGGCTAGCAGGAACCTTATGAAGTTCAAGAGAGGCAAGTGTAAGGTCTTGCACCTGGGCATACATAACCCAGGAATGCATTTCAGATTGCAATCCACCTGGCTGGAGAGCAGCCCTGTGGAAAGGGACCTAGGAGCCTCGGTAGACAACAAGCTCAATATGAGTGAGCAGTGTGCCGCAGCAGCAAAGAAAGCCAAGATGCTTGGTCGCATTAACAAGGGCATTGCCAGCAGAAATAAAGAAGTCATTATCCCACTCTACTCAGCATAGTCAGACCACACCTTGAGTACTGTGTCCAGTTTTGGTCCCTCCTATACAAAAAAAATGCAGACAGGCTGGAAAGGGTCCAGAAAAGGACCACGAGGATGATCAGAGGACTGGAAGATCTGTCATATGAAGAAAGGCTGTGAAAACATGGTTTGTTCAGCCTTGAAAAGAGAAGGCTTAGGGGAGACCTTATTACCATATACCTGTACATAAAACGTGGCTACCAAGAAGATGGAGACTCCCTTTTTACAAGAAGTCACATGGAAAAGACAAGGAGCAATGGCTACAAGTTACTCCTGGGGAGCTTCTGATCGGATTCCAGAAGAAAAGTTTTCACCACTAGAACAATTAGATATTGGAATAATCTCCCAAGGGAAGTGGTGGATTCTCCTATACTGGACAGTTTTAGGACTCAGCTTGCAAGGTGCTGGACCATCTCACTTAAATTTTTTTTTTTTTTTCTTTTTTTTTTTACACCTTGGAAGGTTGGACTAGATGATCTCTGAGGTCTCTTCCAACCTGGTTTTCTATGATTCTATGATTTTTCTCAACACCTTTTTTGTGGATAAGACATCAGAGGAAGCCATGGGTTTTGTTTGTTTCAAGGAGCTGCTGCCAGTGCTCCAGGGGCATTACCATGCCTCACTGTCCCTGCCCAAGGGCCCCACATCAGCCCCCTGTGCTAGCAGGGCCAGGCTCCAGCTCACCACAGCCCTGCCCTGCCCAGCCATGAGCCCAGTCAAACTGGGCCCACCTGCAGGCCCACAGCCTGACCCAGCTTTAGCCTGTCCCTGGGGAGATGTCCAATGCTCAGGGCTGCCTTAGAGCCCTCAGCTGCAATTGCCCTGGCTGGGGCTATAGGACAGGCTCTGGCTGCCAAGCCCTGCTCTGATGGACCCTGACAGGGAGCCCCCAGACCCCATGGGGCACAATGACAGAGGGCTGCTGTAGAGGTTTGACAGGTTGGTTTAGACCATCTCTGATGTCAGTTTAAGTGTGAGTCACCACCCAGTAGTATAGAAGCAGATGAATAAAGGTCTTTTTTGAGAGGGTCATTCCTTATTTATCGAGTACAATCCCATCAAGTGGAAAGAGCAGGATGTCATTTACTCCAAAACCCATCATTCTTTTCCCAGTGGGGGAGATCTGTGATATGCTTAAAGCTACCTCTTTTCCTTACCCTTAAAAGAAAGGACTGAGACTATTTGCAGCAATCTTATCACCATGAAAATAGCTACAATCACTCAAAGACACTCCAAGTCTTAATGCTTAATTTCTTTTAATCTCAAAGCCAATGACAGGAGGGAATTAACACAAATCTCATGAGTATAAACCTTCAGACTTTGTATTTTACAAACCAAGTAATAACTGTATAACAGTTATCTCTTACTTACGAACTTGTCCTATGATGGCTGAGAAATGAGGAAAAGTCTTCAGTTTAAGGAGGTCTTCTCATTTAGTGATCCCATTCAGGAATATAATCCAGCAAGCCAGAAGCCCTTTAAAAGGCTAAATAGGAATTTCTATCTAAGTAAGTATTGATATCCATAATGCAACACATTCAGCATGACAGATGTAAGATCTTACATTTTTCCAGATCATCTTGAGAATCCCTTGCCCCAAACTAAAGGTAGTTCATTTTCACTAGGCCGCTATGGCAAGTCAAAGCTTACAAAGCACCTCTCTGCCCTCTGGAGAAGGCCGGGCACTACTTGCCCGGCAGTCCATTTAAACTGTTTTCCCTGTACTGAGGCAGAATAAGTAAAACTAGGTCCCCATTCCAAATGCCATAAGCCATATGCATAAGTGCATACAGGTATGAGTTTCAATAGATGTAACCTCTTCAAAAGAGTTTTTCTGGCCATGAACTGACAAGATTACCATGACCCAAGCTGGGTATCAGCAGGGTGCATCCAGCAGCAGCAGCACTGTGACACCAGTGGGAACACCCACACGCCCGCAGCTACACGCTAACTTCAGACAGCACACCTACAAGTGCTACCCACCAGGAAGTTAGCCAACATCTACCTTTCAAATAAAGCAGAGATGACTATGTGCACTGGACAGTCAGACTTTCCACAACAGTGAATTTTGTAAGTAGTTTTAAAAAAGAAAGATATCCTCATTTTTCACTTCAATTTAATCTTTCATACACACCCACCTCTCTGCTACATGTAATCAGTAATGAATCACAGATATAAGAGCAGCTGCTTTAAGTCTTTTTTTCTGCTTCTTCTTCACTAGAAATAACACTTCCATTTGTGTCCAGTGATGGGCTCGCTGCATCTTTTATCTCTGTCCAGTGATCTTCCAGTCCAACACATAGCTAATTCTCCTCATCCATACAGATATACAAAATATTCTTTGCTTCTGTGCCTCCAGTGTACCCCCCTGTGACAAAATTTTTGCATCCTTACAGTGTGCCTCATCAACTACACCTCAGTTCACCCAGTTTTCAACTGCGTAGCTACATCTTTGTATTGCTTGCTGAATAAAAGTCACTTGGTTTTGTCCTTTGTCTTTCTTAATGGCAAATATAGATTGTCAATACAGACCATGTGAATCTCTCATCCTGTCCAAGAAAGCAGGATCAAAAGCATGGTTTTTATCATGTGCCATTAATACCAGTTGTCCTCACAGGAAAACAGGAGATAATCCAGGAGTAATTTATACAGAACCACAATAAGCTAAGGAGCCTTCCAAGCCTATTTCCCTGCAGTCCCTCAATCAAGGAGCTCTGGCTTCGTTTTTAAAAGACCCACTCAGTTGTGTGTCTGTTCATTTTCAGATAGAGCCAGTGACTGATTAACACCCTGTTCTTTAAGGAACGTGAAGTGGGAGCTTGGATAAGCTCCTAGAAAAGATACTTTGTCACAAGGAAGTGAGATGTCAAATGCTGGTATTCTCCTGCATGTCTTAGCCATGTCTTAAGCCATTATATTTTAGTTCATCTGTTCTGTTTTCTAATAACATGCACAATTTTGGGCAGTAATCAAAAGGACAACATATTTTAGGGATCATGTTCCACTGATCTCTAGGTAAGATGTGTAGCTGTATCCATGATTACCTTCCTTTTGGAAAGCACCTTCTATTTCCAAACTACTAAAACTATCTACTCCAAAATTTTCAAAGCTTGAGCACGAGAGGGGAACAAAACACTCACATGAACAAGCACACCTAAGAGAAATTTCCAGCTTCTTTTAAGTCTGTGACCTAGCAGTCTATGCAGAATTAGTAATTCAACTCCACTATTATCATCCTCATTAGACTCAGCGGACAGGCTAAGTTCCCTTCCAGGTTGACTTAAAGGTAGGCAGACTAGGAAATTGTTTACTGTACTGTTTCTGACATAAGTAGCTGTAGGAACTAATCTACTCCTGCAAAGGGAAAAAGACTCATTTTATGCAATAACAGATCTTAGGAGTAAATATGCTTTTTCTCTGTAAAAGGGTAGACGGTGTCTACGGAGAAGACCTCGATCTGCAGCACTTATAAACTTTCATGTCTCGAGTACTGACTAAAACTGATTGTCTGTATAAAAACAGAGGAGAACAGCTTTTTCTGTTAAATTTATCAACACTAGGCTATGTCCAAAATGCACATTCAATAGGAGAGGTATGGGCAAAAGAAAGAAGGGATTGTACTAAAGTTTAGAATCAATAATGCTGTCATATAGTGCGTTTGATTCACTTCAGCGATGATGGAAGCAGAAAATGTGCTTTAAACCCAGTAAAACCACCTGAAAAGGACATTTAGATTTTGCAAGACATCTGAGATATTAAACCTTTGCATAATTCACTTACTTAGCAAAACTTCAAACCTTTAAGTTATCCTATAGAGGCTCTGCAAAGTAGTAGTGTACATCTTTGTGATGTATTTATTCTGACATAAGTAATTTCTACTTAGAATGCAAGAGTAGATTATATAGGTATGCATTTTTTTCCCAGTGTTTTCCATGGTTATGCAAGGCAAAAACAGCTAAATTCTCTGATGACATAAATAAGCAAGAACAAGTCACATCAGCAGCACCATTTATAGTCAGAGAATTTGGCCCAGATACTTCTGAAGCAGAATCTGCCATAAGCAACTAAGTAGCTTTCATAGATTTTCTTCCACCTCTGGAATCTTTAAGTATTGACCTCAATCTAATAAGACTAAAGCCTTCAGATTCTATTCAGGACTTGAACCAAGATCATTATCACGGTAGATGGTGGCATGTATATTGCACCTCTTTCATGGCCAAGCCTGACCCAAGAGCTGTTTCTCCAGGCTCTCCGCTGCTAGAATGCTGCCTTCCCATCTGCCTGTCTGCACTCTTGGGAAGAGGATGTGAATTAGATCTCCCTCTACATATTGCAAAGACTTTGCACAACTCTCTGCTCAGTTACAGTACTTCAAATAACACCTAAAGACTTTCTCCCTTTACCTGTATCACTTTCCTCTTTTGATTATTTAACTCTAACTGGATTGTTCAGCTCTGCTAAAACTATTTAGAACACAGGTCAAATGACCAACTCCATGCTATATTCAGCTCTGGGACACCCAACATAAGAAGCACATGGACCTGTTCGCACAAGTCCAGGAGGGCCACAAAGATGATCAGAGGGCTGGAGCACCTCTCCTATGAGGACAGGCTGAGAGGGTTGGGGTTGTTCAGCCTGAAGAAAAGCCTCAGGGAAGACCTTACAGAAGCCTTCTGGTATCTGAAGGGGGCCTACAAGAAAGCCAGGGAAGGACTTTTTATGAGGGCATATAGGGATAGGTTAAGGAGTAATGGCTTTAAACTGAAAGAGGGAAGATTTACATTAGAAATAACAAAGAAATTCTTTATTGTGAGGCTGGGGAGGCAATAAGTTGCCCAGAGTAGTTGCATATGTCCCATCCCTGGAAGTGTTCAAGACCGGGCTTTGTGCAACCTGGTCTAGTGGAAGGTGTCCCTGCTCCTGTCAGGGGAATTGGAACTAGATGATCTTTAAGGTTCTTTCCAACCTAGGATTCTGTATCAATACAAACTGTATCACATGATTCACTGGAGATTAACTTAAAACCCCCAGATTTTCCTTACTTAAGATTCATAAAGTATCAACACTTCAGAAAAAAAAAAATCTACTCAAGAGTAAAGTCTTAGCAATTGACATGCAAACAGACACATGACTAAACATAAGAAAACCTTTTTTACTATGAGGGTGGTCACAGCCTGGAATTTAAAGCTGCGCCTTGCTTCCTTGACTTTAGCTGGAATATACGGGCTCATTTTATCTCTCAGATAACATACCCTCCCTTGTGCAAAAGATCATCTCTCGTGTGGTAGCCACAATGGAATAAACGATGGTTTCCCATAACCTAGTCTTTGTGGAAAAGAACATTCACATTTGAAGAAAAATAAATAAATTAAAGACTGCTTGAAATAGTCATTTAATATTTAATAATTTAATATTCATCTTCAACATAACAAAGGCAGCCTGATTGCTAAACATGGTCTATGCATCTTCTTCCCAAGAGCATGCAGTTCTACTGGAGCGTGTTCTTCAAAGATGGTGACTTACATCACTTCTGGCGTTTCAGAGAAATACACTGGAAATCCATTAAAAAAAAGTTATGCTCTCTAGTTGCTGCTGTAAAGAGGACCTGCTATGCTCTTCCAGCAAGGAACATACCTAACATTTTGTCCTTGGGTCTAGGCTTAAGAACAGTGTTTGGAGGGCACAGAAAATGAAGAAAACAGTAGCATCAATTGGCTGTAACTTCCATGACTTTGGAATTAACTTTTGCTCAGACTTCTCTGCTATTGTTGCCACTCTAAAACATTATCCATGACAATAAGAAGTGCTCTTACATCTGACATGCAATTTTCTGGTCACTGAACTATATGCATATAGGAAACACTGGACCCCAGGAAGAGAATGCCAGGTACCCCAATTCAGGAACATCAAGCTGCAGCAATAGCAGGATATTTGCACCTACCAAGACCTTCCATGAAGAAAGACCAGAACCAACAGTGCCTCTATTATAGAACATTTCCTGGCCAGATTACTGCACTTAGAAGGGAAAGCCACCCCGCTCCTGTAGGAAGGAGTAGCACATCATTTAGGTCTGAGGCAGGAGCAATCAGAAATGGTTTGCATTGAGCTACTGGCACTCACTAGCTTGTCATTAAAGTAATAATAGTTGCTTGCTCACTCTCTCCATTTCAATTGTGCTTCCTCTGTCCTAGCAGCAATTTGTTCTCTTTTTCTTTCTGCACTTCAACAAGTAGCTCTGTCCTGCCCTCAGAGGAAGGGAAGACAGAGGATCCCCAGCTATCCCTCCTTTCAGTATTAAAGTATTGTTTGGGCAGAGGTCAGACCTCTTCACCTAGAAGCCTATCTATTTGCAGGTTCACTTCTCAACAAACCAGTTCCCCTTCACATCAAGTTTTGGAGAGAATGAAAAGGGAGATCTCAAAACACGCCTGGATCCAACATTTAATCTTGGAAGCCATTGTCCTTTTAAACACATGTTGACCTACCCACGGACCTGCTGTAGCCAGGAACACTCTGTGAAGGGAAGACATTTCAGCAACTGCTTCCAAGACCATCCACTACTCATATCCCAGTACCTCAGAATTCACATTACTGCTTTGACATTTGTGACAGGCACTTGTTTCCTCAACCTATTTTAATTAAAACTACACAGTGCCACTAGTTATCAGTTTAAAAATCAGGGCATCACAATATGGTTGGGATTTTTCTCAGCAACTGAAGAGAATGATTTCACAGAGTAGCTTCACTGGAAATAACACAAAGTGCCAGCAAGCCATCTGTTATAAACTCTGTGTTAAAGTTAACAGCTATTTTTAGATTTCTACAAAGGAAGTCAGGGAAAATTGTTAATGGGGGGAGAGGGAGGGGGTCCCCCCGCAAGGAGTCTAAGCACCCACTATTTTTATTAAATGGAACAGGAACAATGGTAACTGGAAATCCTTGAAGAAGGAGCAGAAAACAAAAATCAAGGACACAAACAGCACAGTGTTGTGTAGCAATGCCATCCAGTCACTTCTCTCCTGACACAGAAGTCAACCCAGACGTTTCTCACTTTGTCAGAACCTGCCACACAGGCAAGGCAGGCGACACCAGGAACATACATGGTGACTACGGATTGAGGACTTACTGAGCCATCTAACACTGCCAGCAGCCTTCAGCACATCTAGGCCTCTAGTATATTTTTGAGATGAAGTATCAGTTAGCCTGTTTGTACTCAGGACTAATTCTAGGGATGGATACAATACTCTAAGACATCAGTTTACTATTGACACTGGGGAAGAAAAGGCAGTATTAAGTAATTTACTCAAAAAAAAAAAAAAAGAAGTGGTAGTATTTTCTACTTCTAATTAGAAAGATCGCAAGAGTTTCGAAGTGGCTATTTTTATCTTTTTTTTTTTTTTTTCATGGGAGCTTTAGCTTATTCTCATTAACTAATTTAAACTTTGCCCTCCTCTGCACCTTCCTTCTCATGAAGGGTCAGCTTCTCAAAGCAAACAGCTCGACTCTAGGTTTAATCTTCATTGGTTCAAGAATGTATTTCCAGCACTGTCATAACTGAAGTCTCATGAGACTTCATATGTCCACAAAGACATTAGTCTTTTGGTAGGTTAGGGGTTGACCTGCTGGAAAGCAACTCTACAGAGAAGGACCCGGGAGTCCTGGTGGACAACAAAGTTAAAAAAACTTTACAAAGCTAGAAGTGTACTTTTGTGGCCAAGAAGGCAAATGGTATCCTGAGGTGCATTAAGAATTTGACCAGTAGAATTTGACCCATTTGGGACTTTCTACTTTCCCTCTACTCTGCCCTAGTGTGGCCACATCTAGAGTACTGTGTCCAGTTCTGGACTCCCCAGTTCAACAGAGGCAAGGAACTACTGGAGAGAGTCCAACAGAGGGCTACAAAGATGATTAGGGAACTGGAACATCTCTCTTAGGCTGAGAGATCTGAGGCTGTTTAGCCTGAAGAAGAGAAGAATGAGAGGGGATCTTATCAATGTTTATAAATATCTGAAGGGCAGGTGTCAAAAAGATAGGGTCAAACTCTTTTCAGTGGTGCCCAGTGATAAGACAAGGGGCAATGCGCACAAACTGAAACACAGGAATTTCTGCCTGAACATGTGGGAAAACTTCCTTACTTTGGGGGTGATAGAGCACCGGAACAGGCTTCCCTGTGGAGGTTGTGGAGTCTTCTTCTATGGAGATATTTAAAACCTGCCTGGACATGATCCTGTGCAATCTGCTCTAGGTGACTCTGCTTTAGCAGGGTGGGGGTAGAATAGAAGACCTCCAGAAGTCCCTTCCAATGCCTACCAATCTGTGATTTTGTGATCAGATGATATCAAGTACTTGCCACTAAGATTCTTCTCTTGAGATTTTGACCACAAGGCCACACTCAGAAGTTTTAGTGTTAACTAAAGATAAGTTTTTATCTCAGTCTCATGAAAACCTTTGAAGCTCAGAACCTAGAAAGAAAGGATTCTTGCATCCAATACATTGGAACTGAGAATATGGTTTGTTAGTGCTCTCTGTCTGACTCTGCATTTCTTGCTTGTACTTCATTAGCGACTGAAAGATGTGCTGTCACTGCAAGGGGCAGCTGTCTTCACCTCAGTGGAGACCTTTTCCTCAGCAGATATGGATTCAAACTCTTGGGTCAGAACAGTATCCAAGGAAGTAACAACGATGCCAGCATAAGAACACTTAACATGACTCCAATTATGATCCATGGTCTAAAACCAGCCAATCTACAAACTAGAATTATAAAAAATTTAGTTATATACAATGCAGTAGTTTCCATAGCTTGGAATTTCAGTAGTCAAAACAAAAATATCACAGAGGATGCACATTTCACACATATCAAATCATTACACTAACTGAACTCCCGCCAAACCAAATCACCATGCTATGAACAGCATGAAGCATCTATCATCTTCATGATGATCAACAGAATGAAAGGGCGGCAGCAACCTCTTCATGTATCACTGGGAGGAAATATTCACAGCAATATCTGTAGACCTTCCTCAAGGGATGACTGCATCTATTTCTGACAAGCATAAATCAGACTCCCTTTCTCACAGGAAATATGAATTTCTGAATTAATAGGTCATCAACTTAATTCTTTTCTAAACCAGCATTAAAACGCTAATCCTAGTTCCGTCTATGTTAAAATGGATATTACTATAAAGTAATGATACGAAGAACTAAGCCAGCAAAGGCAGAGAAATTAAGTGATCATTGATGCTGAAATAGCATCACAACATGCAGCCTATGGTCCAGAACCTGATTTTAGATATGCTTATGAATACCAATAAAACTTAGAGTTCTTTGAAGAGGCACATCAGCTTGAAATTTAAACATTTCACAGGGTCTAGCTATTTCTAGAAGTAGACGCAGCAACTTGCACATCTGTCAGAAGCACGGCACAACTTTCTCTGGGCTCCAGTACTAGCTCCACCTTATTCCCCTATCCCAAGCTGCTTCCTCAGATAGGTTTCTGCCTGTACCATTGCACAAATTTCAGCATGCTACACTAAATGTAGCAGCACTCTTAGGCATTTACCTTTCAGCAGCAAAATGAAGCAGTTAAACACTAGCAAAAAAAACCAGTGAAGACAAACAACTTTACGACAGGCAAACAGTCAGCTTGGCTGAGGATAACAGTAATCATCACACCCTGTTCTGAGATGCAAATGTTTTATTTCACATCCCAGCTCTTTACAACCATTACCCTTTTTTTTTGCACAGCCTTGCTGCTACACAGAGAACGTGGTTGCTGGGGCCTGCAGACAGATCCATCAGAATGAATGGCTCCCTAGGCAAACCAGTGGTGCAACTGGCTACACAGGTCAGTCCACGGAGATCTCGGCTGCGCACTGCTGCTGTACGTCACGTCACGTCACCACTCTCTTGGTATTTACTCTGGCCAAAAGCCAAAGGTTAAGGTTTAGGGACGGGAGTACAGAAAGCCTTGCAGCCAGGAGGAATGTCAGTCCCATTCCCAGAGTCCTTCTGCACAGCGCATGGCCCAGATCCGCGGCTTTCCCCACCTGTAAGCAGGGAAGAAGAACCACCCGCCCGCTACACAGGAGCACAGCCTAACAGGGGCCTGCGCAGCACTCCCTGCTCCAAGGGCAGCTGGCCCGCTTCCCGCGGGGACCCTCGGAGCTGCCGGCGCTCGGGGCACCGCTACAGCGCCGGGGAAGGGAGGGATGCCTGTGACTAAGCACACGCAGCCTCCCTCCAGCCTGTCTGCCCGCCCGCCTCCGCCAGGCTTACTCCACCCCAGCGCGCCCGGCCCTGGGCACCAGGGCACTGGCAGCAGGGCCGCTCCCGGGAAGGCACCGGGCAGAAGGCACC
>VWZK01009188.1:93953-199412 GCA_013396935.1 Baryphthengus martii | reverse complement strand
GGCCCCGGCCCCGGCCCCGGCCGGAGCTGTCCGCCCGCCCGTGGTGCTGGAGCCGGGCAGGGCAGAGACAGAGCGATGGCTTCGTTGCCTACAGGCCCGTCAGGAGCGCCAGATGTGCGAAGTGGGGCGTGAACGGCTCCTGCGGGCAAGGGGCCGGGGCCTCCCTAGGGAGGAGAAGGTCCCTGAGGTAGGGCCCGAGTAGGGCTTCGACGGCCTGGCCGGGGCTGGACCAGCACGTCTTGGCTTGGCGGCAGGCAGGGGAACATGAGCAGGGACATGGTAGCCGAGGCCCTGATGTCACTGCCTCAAAATAGGGCACAGAGCTCCAGCGCTGGGGCAGCCCTTGCAGCAAAGCAGGGATGGTGCTGGAGCACAGGGCTGGGGGGCAGCTGACACCTGGGCCCTGCCAACGAGTAGCTCACCACCAGCTGGGCCTGCACCCAGCTTGGGCTCCGGGGAGGCTTGGCATGAGCCTGGGGTGATGTGTGTGCTCCTGCTCATTGCTGGATCCAGAACTAAGCGCACTGCAGATTGTTGGGCTGAGTGCCTGTGGTGTGTGGTTTGGTTTCTGGGATGAGTAGCGTGTTAAGTAACAATCCCTCCCAAATTGCCACTGATTTAAAAGTGGTATAGTGGCACAAGAAAAACGGGGGAAGTGAAAATACCTGTGCCTTGACTGGGTTAGTTAAACATGATTCAGAAGTATCCCTGGAGTAATCTAAGGGTTTCATACAGGAGCTGAAGCCCCTGGTTGTGCAGCAGTCGGAACAGTCCGTCTGATCTTACAGGAATGTCTGAAATCTCTGATCAAGGTTTATTATTATTACTATTGGCATCCCACTGTGCTGGTTACTGTACAAACAGTCATTAAGAAGACAGTCCCAGCCTCCCTTCTCGCCAACAGCGATAGCAGCTATCAAGCCTACCCTTTCACAGCAGTGCTTTCAAAATAAACAGTAATCGGATTCTGTGGATTGATTGTATGCAACTGGGCGGGGGGGGGGCTGCATCTTGGTTGCATTTTTTGATGCAAACATTCAGTGTAAGTTGATCTAAGAATCTGTTGGTGCTACAGATTTTACATGTTTTATAGTAATGAATGTTTCTCTCTTTAAAAAACAAAGATTAATGTCCTTCTGATGATTCTCAGGGACTATAGCACAACCTGGAATATTAGAAAAGCTGAACTGTGTAATTATTTAAAAGACCAATCTTATATTCTATTCAGATATTTTTTAATTGCAATGACTTCATTAAAACTTTAAAGTTCTTTGTAGTGCATACAGCTAAATCCAGATAAAAGAATCCATCTCCTGTGTGTCTTTAAGAAAACAGAAAAGCCCAGTGTAATTTGAGGGGTGAGATTTAGGTAGTATTTCTACTACTTCAAAAAAAATTCCTGTTTTATCAATTATGTTATAAAATTACTAAGTTTATATACAAATGAATTTTAATGTGTTGATTTTTTTACTGCAAGTTCTGCCAATTTAGCCTGTAACTTGGACATCACATTGAGTTCATTTCACCTCACTGATCACCAGAAATCATAGCTCTGTAGGCCAAACTATCCCTTTAATTACATTTATGCCACCCTGTGTCTTCAGAATACCCTGGTGGGAGGGCATAAGTGGGCTTGCAAGAATTTGTCTTGCTGGTAATGGTGAACAACGAGCTTGAACCTCATGAATCCAGCTTAATAGGTTGGCATGTAGAAAACCACTATTTATTCTCTGCAAATGTTTTCTGTTTTACATGCAGTTCCTATGAAACAAAAAATGTAGTGATACGTGTGACAACCTTCTCACACAATGGTTTTTAAGACTGAGAGAACTACTTTAAAGGTGTTGACGGGTTCTTTGTACTAGAGATGTTGAAATAAATTTTTGATTTGTGGATGGATAGAGGCGTCCATTCAGGTGATGTAGAATTCACCTCAGCATCCAGGTTCTATGAAAGTGTCCATAGATACTCAAATGTATTTAAATTTGCTATTTTTCAGTAAAATACAACAGCAGGAAGGACTGCTCTGATGTCCAGGACAGAAAAAGAAGATTTATCACAATGGTCTCCCAGTAAAAGTACTAATGGGAATAGTCTAGAGCCTGAAGAAAATGACACAGCCTTCTCTAGTTGCTGGTTGCAGCAAAGACAGTTTCTCCCAGCTCTTGCCTGCTTCACTCCAAAACCAGTCTTCCATCACAGCTGGCTGAGGCACACTGCCAGGACCTTCCCTCCTAATGGCAGGCCAGATGTCAGAACTTCAGCTTTCCTTTTTTTAATTTTTTTTTCCCGAAGAGAATGCTGGGCATAAGAGCTCTGGGAGGAGACCACAACACCAATGGCGAGAGGCAGGACTGACCCTTGCAGTTACCAATCCAACATAATGTTTCAAAGATGCATTCTCTTGCCATACACACATGTACATCTTTTGTTGGAACTTTCTCCTCTTTCAGCCTAGTCTATGCAGAGACAAATCACTCCTCTACCTGTCTCACAAGCAGAGAGACTGATTTAGTTTCTCCTGCACGCATGAGAAGATAAGATCGCTTTTCTGAGACGGGACTATAGAGGCTCCCACATAGGGCTGTGTGCCTAGGAATTTGGCTTGCCATATGGTTTGAGACGTAGCTGCTCATTTGTTCCTCTCAGACCAGCCATGCAAATGGGCAGTTTGATTACTGCAACCCAAAATGAGCATTCTGGACTGTGAAAATTGCCACGTACGACATCCTAGTAGTCATTTGATCCTAAATGATTTTGGAGAGGCAGAGATAGGATAGGTGGTTCTAAAAATGGTCTCATCAGCCCACTGGGTTTTTGTAAACAGTTGAGAAAAAGGTCACCAATGGTGGTTTGCAGGTGAAAGAACAAATTACATAAATCTAATGGAACATTACAAACATAGCTGTGCTTTCTCCTTAACCACTTATACTTGTGTTGAGCTGCTAGAAAGCACTACTAGAGTAAATGGACTTTTGTATCCATGACAACCTGTGGATCTGGCTGGTGGGAAGAAGCCAGAGAGTGGTGGTCAATGGGGCAGAGTCTAGTTGGAGACCTGTGTCCAGTGGAGTCCCTCAAGGGTCAGTACTAGGTCCAGTATTATTCAATATATTCATAAATGACCTGGATGAGGGAATAGAGAGCACTGTCAGCAAGTTTGCTGATGATACGAAGCTGGGAGGAGTGGCTGACACGCCAGAGGGCTGTGCTGCCATCCAGCGAGACCTGGACAGGCTGGAGAGCTGGGCAGAGAAGAACTTAATGAAATATAACAAGGGCAAGTGTAGGGTGCTGCATCTGGGCAGGAACAACCCCAGGTTCCAGTATAGGCTGGGGACAGACCCGTTAGAGAGCAGTGTAGGGGAAAGGGATCTGGGAGTCCTGGTGGACAGCAGGATGACCATGAGCCAGCACTGTGCCCTTGTGGCCAGGAAGGCCAATGGCATCCTGGGGTGCATTAGGAGGGGTGTGGTTAGTAGGTCGAGAGAGGTTCTCCTCCCCCTCTACTCTGCCTTAGTGAGGCCACATCTGGAATATTGTGTCCAGTTCTGGGCCCCACAGTTCAAGAAGGATAGGGAACTGCTAGAGAGAGTCCAGCACAGAGCCACCAAGATGATTAAGGGAGTGGAGCATCTCCCTTATGAGGAAAGGCTGAGGGAGCTGGGTCTCTTTAGCTTGGAGAAGAGGAGATTGAGGGGAGACCTCATTAATGTTTATAAATATGTTAAGGGCGAATGTCACGAGGAAGGAGCCAGGCTCTTCTCAGTGATGCCCAATGACAGGACAAGGGGTAATGGGTACAAGCTGGAGCACAGGAGGTTCCGCTTAAACTCTAGAAGGAACTTCTTTACAGTAAGGGTGACAGAGCACTGGAACAGGCTGCCCAGGGGGGTTGTGGATTCTCCTTCTCTGGAGACATTCAAGACCCGCCTGGACACCTTCCTGTGTGATGTCATTTAGGTTCCTGCTCTGGCAGGGGGATTGGACTTGATGATCCTTTGAGGTCCCTTCCAATCCCTAACATTCTGTGATTCTGTGATTCTGTGATCCACTTTTAATTTGCCTACAGAGAAAATGTTTGATTTGTTTTGTTTTACTGAAGTTTTCTGGGTTTATTACAATAGCAATGGTGCCTTCTGCTTGCTCCTTCTGACCCTGCCAACCTTCAAGGTTAAGACACTGATAGGCCTGAGCCTCTCATCCTGTGCAAGAGGTCATTAAAGTCTTTAACACTTTCCTTGCAGCCCCAATGGCCAACTGTCAATGATCGGTTCCTTAAATTATTTCCAGTCGAATGATAAAATATTCAGAGGAGGATGCATGTGGGATCACATCATGTGTAGCAGAGCACACTAAGCAGCGTCAGCACTAGTGGTCAGATAGTCCTTTTTATTCACTTTGCACAGTTTGAATCCTTGTTCGGCTTCCACTGCAGCAGAAGATACCATAATCCCATTGCCTTGATCAGTTTGGTCTCTGCTGAGAGTGGAATTGGGTCCTTGCTTCATTTCTCAGTTAGGTTGCTGAGGAGGACCACTTCAGTTTCACATTTGCCTGCTTCGGTGGTTCTGTAACTCCCGTAAATTGACTGCAGGCTGTCTGAAGGGCTCTGGCTGAGAAACTGAAAAATGGCAAATCATAGGTTTCTAACTCTCCTCCTCTAACCACTTCCCTTTACAGTGTTTAAAGATAGCTAGAAATGTATCAGGATTTTTCTTGTGCTTCTCTCCCATGTGTTTCAGGAGGTGTTAATGTCTTACTGAAGACACACATGCTACAAGCAAAGGATTGTGGGCTAGTTTGAGCAGGTCTGCTGAATCTACGTGTAATATATGGCATGGATTAAAACTTAATGGGATAAGAAAAGTGAGACCTTGTGCCAGTAGTGGGAAGTCCTGTATTTCTCACTTCTCGGTAGCTTACTCTTCATAGATAGCCATCAGGCTCTTTGAGGAAGGGTCTTGTGCCATCTTTGCTCAGTATTTTACGCTGTCAAACCTTGGCTCAGATACAGGAGAATATTGACATTTCTATCTCCTACCTAAGCTTCATCACTTCCTATTCATTTCGCAGTTTGTAGACCTAAGCCCTGGTGTATGCCTGATCCTTTCACAGCACAAATAGCTTGAGATGGAATAACATTTAATCAGGTTACAAAATTATTCTTTTCTAATTCCCTTTTATGCAAGCGTAGCCCAGAATCTGAATTTCAAACTAAGTTTCATCTCAATACCCTCCTTAAAGCAGTCTGTAGGGTCAGAGTTGATTTGTTCATCCAGCATGAGGTCAATAGGCCCTAATTCCCTCTGCCATTATTGCATTGCATCAGGTAGACAGGCAAACTTGGGGAAAAGGCTTAATCAAGACTGAAAACAGCGATGACTTGGAGCTAGCACACGGTTTCCTCCCAAACCTCTGAGGACAAGCAGGGAGAGGCTGTCCCATTGCTGGAAAAGATCATAGATCAGTCCCTTTCTCAGCACATCACCCTGTGATGTCCCTACTTTGCAGGGAAGAAAACTGTGCAGCCCCCGCTAGTCATGTTACATGGTTCTCCACGCTCTGCAATAAAGGCTCCTGTTACATGCCTGGCTGCATGGCATGGGGAAAAACAGCTCTGTGGGCCTTAATTTGCCACCATCCTGACCTGATTCATGCAAGGACTTGGGGAGCTCTTTCTCCTCGTCCTTAAAATTCTCCTGTTGGCAGTAACATTGATAATAGGTGGAGTATTTTTCTTTTAAACTCATCAGGTATTTGCAGGACATGGGATGTTGGCTACAATAACAACACTTGTCTAGATATTTCCTTTTTGCTTTCTGGTATTCAACTTCTTCAGTGTTTGAACCCTCTATTTATTGGGTCGATATTTTACATTGCCTAAATATGATGCTAACTCAAACCTCAAGGCAAAAAAAGCAAGTTGCTGCTTTCAAGTGAAAGGGAACAAATATGGTTTTCACATAATGTAAAAGGGAGAGGTGATTTTTTTTACGCTTCTAACACTGAAACAGGTGTGGGCTGAAATTTAAAATCTCGCAGAGATATTTGTGTGTTTCAGTAACGTACTCTTTTGATTTGCTTGTCTTTAAAGCCTTTGAAAATGACGTTTTGTGCACACACAGTACATTTAGCAAAAGCTATATTATGAACAAGTCTCATCTAAGCTCCAAAGGGAAAGATAAGGTGTGCTGCTCATGCATGCATGGAAGATTAGCTGTTTCGTCAATAATTTATGGAGGATCCGTAGAGTATGCTGCAACGGTCTGCAAAAACCCCGTCTTCCTCTCTGGTGCATGGATGGAGAAGAAGCTCTATCTAGTAGGTCAGAAGCACAGAACTGTGCTGTCGCCGAAAAATCAGAGCGCTCTAATGCTGCACTTATTTTTCCATTGAAACCACACAGTTTTGAAATACATTTTTTGAAGGGCTGACCCCATGCACACACTTCACAGTTGGACCTGATCCAGTAAGGCAGAACCTCATGGGAGTGCTGTTAAAGGCTGCAGTCACTAAGCCTTTAACAACTAAGATGACTAGTGACTAGGATCCCATACAGGCTGGCTCCTAGTTCGCTGTCTTGCAAAGCATTTGCTTTGCCACAGCCGTCCTTGGTTAGTCACTGGTGGCCTGCAGATTTCCAAGTTCACTTTCTTGAGACTTTCCTAGAAGGATGCTTCAGCTGCCAAGTCAGATGCCTGCCTGAGTGCATGGGTACAGCCACGTTCTGGCTATTTGCTCTGTAGGCTACACCAGTGTCTGCTCTTCCCATTGCAGATGCAGAATTTGCTCATTCTTTTTGCGTCTCAGCTTGTAAATTTACCTTTCCAACACAAAAGTAGAGTGGTAATCTCATTCAATATTACAAATATTAAGCAGTGATAATAAATATTTGATAATGTTTAGTTAATAATTATCTTATCACTATTATTAATAAACCGTTAAACTTTAGAATAATAATATCATTCCTTTTCTATGCTGAAACGCATTCTGATTTTTAGCATGTTTTTCTAAGATGCCCTTTGAAGCCACCAGGTCAATATTGTATCCCATCTGGCAGTTGCCAAGCTGCATTGATTAGTATTATCTAAATAGGCTCCGATCTGCCAACAATCTATGCTAAACCTTCTCATAAAAATGACCTGCTTTTTTTTTTATTTTATTTTTTTTTTGGTGCTAGTAACTTGTCAGCCAATTATAATCCAATTGAAATGGGTAGTCCTTGCAAAGCAGTACAGGTTAGCAAAGTAAGTTTAAACTGACACTCTGTTTATGTTTTGGTCAAAAGCAGCCTCATTGATCGCATTTTTTAGGGGATTCAGCTTCTCTCTAGTGAGAAAAAAAAAAAAAGAGGCTGAAATGGCAAAATATCTTCTGTATAGGGTGATTTGAATTGCTTAAGGATCTGAAATAGAATCAGATCTTCCCACAAAAATGGAATAATGTTAGTCATAGAGCATGGCAGATGGCTGTTAGTCACCACTAAATTCTGAGAGCTTACCCACTCTGTTCAATCAATACAGCCATGAGAGAGACAAGTTCCCAATTAGCTCCTGCAAACGAAGTCTTTTAGAAGTCAAAATCTGATCATAAAAGGGAGCAATATTGAAAATGTGTGAAGGGACAGGGAAGAAAAAAGCAAGAGAGGTTATTTTTGTTAACAAAAATAATTCTTAATCTCAAAAATACTTTGTTTGACATCTGTTACCCTTTAGGAGATAATTTCTTTTTCCAAGTGAAGGCTGGAAGTTCAACCATCTTAAAATAAGCGGGCCTTGCTCTTCAGGGTAATTAAACATCTGCAGCAGTGAATGAAATGTGCAAACACTCCTTAGCTCTCAGTATTTGGCCCATCAAATGGTCCTTTCAGGGCAAGTCAATGACTGCTGGCTCAGCACATTCTGAATTTGTATTCTGAGATGCACCTCTGGATGCTTCCAATTCCAGAAGCTGCAGTCTCTAAATAGCTTGTAATGTTGTTAGAAATAGGATATTTAAAAGACATCTGGAAAATATGTTTGTGATCCTCTGTCAGAAATGTTTATTTACATGCCAGTTTTTCTCCAAATATGCAGCCAGGATTTGAAAGAGGCACATTTCCAAAGGACTGTCAAGATAAAAATCAGTCTTCTTGGTACTGGGAGAGAGAAAACTATTAAGAAATGTCTTTTTAGAAGTTCCCTCCATATGATGCTGAAAATAATTTTACAAAAGCGAAAAAAAAAAATAGAAACCACTTTTTATGTCAGATTTCTGTTCTCCCTTTGGTTTTTTTTATTTGTTTTTGTGTAGCTTTGATAATTTGGTTAATGCTTGTTACTTTCATTCACATGGACAAGCCCTAGCAAAATTCCTTGCTTATCACAGTTTGGTGGTTTTGTTGTGTATTGAGGTGATTATCTTTCAGAGAAGCTTAAAATTTTCCTTAAAAAACTTGTTACCACTATCTTAAGAAAACATGCGAAAACATTCTTATGTGATGGAATCCAATTCTGATCTTTTTTTGCAGGGAGATGATGGGGTCTGAGGAGCACTAAAGCAATGCTGGTGACCTCCTGCAGCTAACTCAAACCAGAACACCTCTCATCCATGCGTACCATATCATTGCTACACAGTGGACCACTGAATGAAATCACCGTTGTGGAGAGCTGCCAGCAATGCCCCAGCTGTTGCATTGTCTTCTTCCTGACAGCACCAGCTTAGAGATTGAATCCAACATATGAGTTATAAAGCCACCGTTTCTTCTTGTATCTGTTTATTGCAGCACATCGTCCCTTGATATAGAGCTACTTGCTGCTCACTGGGACTTCATGGCAGAGCAGTCCCATCCTCAGACCTTGGAACATTTCCTAGTGGCTTTGCTTGGGGATTATTATTCTTAAATCAGCAGAGACTGCTTGTAGGGATCACTTCAGTCTTTGTCATTATTGTGTCACTGGTCAGACACTTGAGCTGTAGCTTGTCTGGAGTATCACACCTGTGTTTTGGTCAGAGCATTGACCAGCTACCAGAACTCTACAAAACATCAGGCCTGGCATATTGACCTGGATTTGAACAGGCACGTTCTCTGACATCAGGGTATCAGCCCTTTCTGTTACCTGCTTTCTCAAAAAAAAAGGACAAAGAAAACACAACTTTTCTCTTGTTCTTTTTTTTTTTTAAAAAAAGAAACCTCCTAGGTGAGCACTGCTTTGCTGAGATTAGGGATTTTTTTTTTTTTTTTTTTTTTTTTTTTTTTTTTAAAAGTATTTTTTTTTTTTTTTTTTTTGGCAAAGCTATGTATGCTGAAAACAGCAGAATGTTCGTGGAAATTCAGCTACCACTGTAAATCTGACAATGCTTTATGTGTCATGTCTCCTAGTCTGCTTAATTTCATGAAGTAAATGAGAAACCAGAGTGCGTAAAGGCACTGGATCTTACACTAAATTCTGGAATGACATTGATATATATCAGATACTTAACTATTAGTCCTTCAGAGTTGCTCTGTAACACAAAGAGTCTAGTAAAAAAAAAAGAAAGAGGAGAATCCCTTCTGAATGCCGGTTTAGTTATTGAAGCTTAAAATAGGTTTTATGCAAAATATTCTAGCTGCTTGCTGCCAAACCATTCATTTGTTCACTGCACTGCCCATTCTACTTTTCCTCACTTGAGTCACGTGCCTTTTCAAAGGTTTTTATGTGTAAGATTAGTCCCTGGAGGAGACTACACAAATAACGGGAATACATTACTCTCCTGATTTACACGACATCTGCATCTTAGTTCACCTTCACCACTTTATACAACTGTTGCTTGTTCTTCTGGGAAGCCTGCCATCACAGATGACTGTGCCTGACAGATGACTGACAGCTGCCTTCACAGTCTGTCGGCCGAGGACACACTGGGTCCCAGCATCTCCCTTACACACAGCCCCGAATCAGTCTCCCTGGTCTCTTTCAGCTCACTTGTCTCATCAGAACCAGTAGGGCGTTTGTAACCAATTTAACTGAGTGTAGTGTCATGAACTTCACCTTCCTTGTAAGGTTCCGCTGGTTGAATTTTTGATTTTAGGAGTCTTTCCCCACAGTGTCTTACTGTTGTTTTTTTTCCCCAAATTCTCTTCCTCTCCATGCTCAAAATATAGAAAAGAAATAACAAATTATTATCACTGCCTGGTATCTTATTTGGGGAGCAGTGAGGTATCAGTACACTATGTTTAATTGACTTAACTGACATAAAAATTATCTTGTGGGATTTCTTTTTTTAATTTATAGTCATTACTCTTAAAAAAAAAAGGTTGCACGACTTGATTTTCACCCTGGTCATCCTTATTAGTGGATTGCTATGACTACAGAGGGAACATTCTCTTCTAGCTACTATTCCTTCCCTTTAAAGAGGGAAAATGATGCTACTCTGTAGACACAGCCTTCCTTCAAAAGCTGTGCTGTCAAATAAATTATCCTTTCCACACATAGGGACTGAATAGCCACTGGGCCACCAAGAAATGTCATGGGTATGCTGTTCACCTAGTGACGTTGCTATAGTTCCAGTAGCTTCTCTCCTTCCTCCATCCCTGAGTAAATTTGCACCTGCCCTTCCAGGTGCTCTGTTTTCCTGTGTTTTACTACATAACCCATGTCATTGCCTTCCAGAGAGAAGGCATAATCTAGTTCATGATTTCTTCCCATCCTCAGTCACTGCTACTAGGTGTCTTCTCTGACCACTGTCTTCTCCAGGAAAACTCCTCAACCGCTTTTGCATCCTGGACATCTTCAACACCTACTACCTCAGGAACATACTGTCAGAATGCCTCCCAAAGACGATTAGTCTTATCGGTGCTCAAAGATTGGTATGCAAATTGTATTTCTCTGGAGTTTTGAACTTCCTAGAAAAAGAGACATTAGCTGCAGGCAGCTGCAGTACAAGTCAAACCAATTTATTTAGTGCAGATTAATAATTTGATACAATTATTTTCCAAGGACACTTATTAGGGTTATTTTTGAATATTCAGTGATTGCAGAGCCTTAAATGATGAATGTAGCTGGGTTTATACTTCTAAGTAATCTTTGTTTCATTTCAACTCTTTTTTCCAAGCAGAGACTCTACAAAGATGAGCAGAGGTCAAATCCTCAGCTGTGGCTCTAACACTGTCCTCTTTCTCCTAGTTCAGTGAGCTCAAATCCCAGAAGTCTCCTTGATCTTGAAATACACAAAAGAACACTGAAAGCTAAAAGAAAAACCTGAGCGTTTAGACATCTTAGAAACATATTTCCAAATATATATTCTGCAAGATTTATCTTGTAAAGCTTGTTAAACAGATCTACTGGGCACCTTTAGTGAGGTGGTTTAAGTAAAGAGACATTGATTCCACTGAGAGAAAACAGTAAGTAAAGGCTACTGAGAAAACAGCTGACCATATATCTCCAATTCTTCAAGAATAAAGGCATATACCTAAATTTATATAATTATGGAAAATGTACTTGTGTTTTAAGGAAAGTCTGGCTACACCTTCATCACATAAACACCCTATACTTACCATTTGCCATGTCAATGAATGGTTGCTTGTTCATGAGGATACATGTTTGCAGCAGGTACTGAGATCAGTCAATTGGTTAAGCCAGATAATCTGGGGCTGTAGCTGTCTGATTCAATAATATTTGACTCTATTAGCCTTATCTGGCCAGAAGATGTACGCTTATCATGTTGAGGAAGCTCCTATTTGTCAGTGCTATTGTTTGCAGTTTTTCCCTTTCTCCACCTCGAGCAATGCAGGTCCGCTGGGCTCACAGCCTGGATCCTGTGTGATACTAATAAGATTCACCTTATCTGTGCCACTTTTTCCTTTACAAAGACCCTGCCACATTCTTTCAGAAAAGCTCTTCAGACACAGTGGAGAGCCAGATGCTGGCTGGACAAGTTGTTCCAGCAGTGACAGACAGCTCTGAGTGACTGCATGTATACATATCATGTTAATTAAGATATCAGTGCTGTCACTGGTCGATGAGTATGTCAGGTTGCTTGATGGAGAGTACTAGATGCCATGCACAGAAGCCAAATGAATATCCCAGCACAAGACAAGAGATGGACCACGTTGATGGGCCCTCCATTGGAAACATTCCTCTCTGGCATAAGCATGGAGCCTTGTTTCCATGAAGGCTCTGCTGGGCAGAATGTCAGAATTCCAGCACTGTCTTAACTTTTTCTGCATTAACTGAGAAGCAAGACTCACTCACTTGATCAATGCTAAATGCAGAATGCACCCATCCATCTCTTCCTTCTTTTTCCTATTTCTATTTTCCTATTGATCTCTGCTACCACAAGAAAGACTGTGAGAGATGAGTACGATGTTGTGAAGCTGCAAGACACAGTGACATTTTTTTCAGCCCTGAAGGCATTCTCAGCAATCTGCAAATGTTATTTAGATAACTGATTCCCAAATCAGTTGATGTTCCATTTCAGGTTATTACATATACACTAAAGGTATAAGGCTAATCATGATGGCTTTTCAGAATGACTCAATACCCAGGAATTCCTGTGAAAGGAGGAGATGGAAAGGTGAGAGAAGAAATGATGTTGCTATTCAGCACAACTGCACCAGGGACTGCTTCTCAGGGGGGCCCAGGTGCAGTCTAGGAAGACAGAGGAAGCAAGGGGTGAATGACAGCAGCTGGGAGGAGAAACAGCCTCATATCAATTATTGCACTGCTGCCTGTACTAAGCACACAGTACCACTAAATCCCAAACTAGAAGGCCAGTCCCAAATTCCCTTTCTCTTATTTTCTAAGTTGTGAAAAGATAAAATGAATGAAAGAAAAGAGTTATATTGATTAAAATCGTCCACATTTAGTGACAGCAAGGTTCTTTATATGTAATACATTGATTCTGATAATGAATTACACATGAATTTACAGCCATTATTGCCTTAAGAAGCTTCCAGCAGTTCTGTCTTAGAATATTTCAAGTGAAAATTCATGTGCTCCAAGCATTACTACTCTTTATTGCACCCAGGGGATTACAGTGCACATATGTTGGCTTTATACTATCTGAATAGTTCAATCATTTCAGTCCCTTGCAAGGAGATGACCATCAGTCAAAGTGATTTTTATACTTCTCTGTTGACTTTACAAATGTCTAAATGGGTAAATTAACCTGATTTTGTCCTGACTACTCTAGTAAAAAAAATTTACTATACTAGGAACAGAAAGAAGACCAGACAGTTTCTCCCTATTTAGTTATAAATCTGATTTATTGTTTTTAACAGACTAAATGATTAATTGATTTGCATTTGGTTAGTTACTCTTGGTTACTTTGAAGTTTAAGGAAGAAAGTAAATCTGGAAAGCCTGAAGAAAAATGGCCAGCTTTATGGAAATAAATGTCTTTTTTTCCAAGCTATCTTTGCTTTAAAAGATTTGTTTAGCGTAACCTGGCAATTTCTAGAATGGTCAAGTCAGTGAATCACAAAAAATAAATTTGGGAATAGTGATGAATGTACTCATTAGCAGACTTAAAAAGCATACTAAAAACAGGCTTAAATGTGGGAAAGAAGCCAGCACTGATGAAATCCAGGTAGTAATAGCATCCTTGGAAACTGGTTTATTCTGTCCCTTTATAAAAAAGTCAAGAGTAGAAAGAGGCAGCTTCTTCCACACAAAAACAAACATCACACTTTTACCCAGACACGATGCAGAATTACAGCAGGTTTCCCCAGGGTTTGGAGAGTATCTGACTTGTCCCACTACTTCACTAGAGGTCTTTCACAGAGATAATGAATGGCCCTTACAGTTCTCCGGGGGCGTCCCCTGGACATCACAGATAGAAAATCAAGAGGAAAACCGATTGTGCTTTGCTGGCAGTTTTTCCTCTTTCTCTCTGGTAAAAACAACAAAGACAACTTGGTGCATTTTGTTTCCCCTAAAGACTGAGAAACACAAGCACTGCATCACAGTATCAGTCCACATGGCTGGCCATGGCTGGCCGTGGCTGGGAGCTTCTCCTTAGGCTTCAACAGAGCTCCACTCAGGATGAGTGGACTGGGCTGGTATGTGCTCAGCTTTGACAGTTTGCCCAAAAGAGATGTTGGGTATAGGGTAAAACATTCAGCAAGCCTGTGTATTTCTGCTTCTTCTTCAGAATATCCCGGAATCCTGCCAGAAGAGACATCTTTAGCTCAATATATATGTATCTGTCTACGCTGGATGAGTCTGATCTGGAAACTAGGCTAGCCCCCATCTTTAACTGACGTCATAGACAAACTTTCTGATACTTTGGAGCAGTAGATGCATGCACACTGTTACGAACGGCAGTGAAACAGTAGAGGAAATCTGTCTCCATCTTCTTCAGTATGTGGAGTCAGACTCTTTCTATGTCCAGAAAAAGAAGCTGTTGCCACTTACAGAAGCTTCACTACATGAGCAGAGGCCCTGGAGAAATTATGAAATCTTTTGGGCTTTCATGAATTGGAGTGCATAAAATGAAACACTAGGGAAAGTCTGAAGTTCTAGGCTTTCTTTTCCTTAAGACACCTCTGTTTCCACTTCACTTGTTATTTGAATCATACCTTGACCACTTCTACAATCACCTCTTGCACAGCAAGGCCTTCTCATATTCTGATTTCAGTTGTCCTCTAAGGTAACTAAAAGCTCGTGGTTACTGGCTGAGGAACTCACAACCCTAACTGCTGTCCCTGATAGAGAGGGATTTGCCTTTTTTTTGTCTCCACATGGATGCATCTGAAAATCACAGCACACTTACATAAAACAGTTATAATCTTGAAAATAGTAGATCTCTCAAGGCTTAATCAGTGTAAAAAACCACATCATCTTTAATTGCTCTTCAGTGTGGCAAAAGTCTCTTCTAGACCAACTCAGGAAAAAAGTGTCAAATCAGATAAGAGTTGCATTTATTTTATTTGGCACATTGACAGCTCTGACTTCATGTATGGAATTTAATAGCTATTTACTTCACAGATCCAAAAGGTATGGGCCAAATGATCACCAATGTTAGTCCACTGCAGTAAATGGAATTAAAACAGAGTGAATCATCTGTTACAGTCTAACAATTCATTAATTTAAAATATTTTTCTCATCCACTTTGTTGCAATGATCAATATGCTGTGAATAGCCTTTCTGGATTTTAGTGAGTGGGATGAAGTCTGGAGAAACTTTGAGCAATGATTCCATGTGATGATGTATAAATGAACACGAATATTTCTGGCCTCTGAACTTGGAGTCTTATTAGGCTTATTTGGTTGAACAAAAGGATCAAAGAAGCATGAAAGCATGGAGAGAATTATAATCTGGGTAATGTAGGGCAGAGTTAGAGAAGTTGTCTGCCCTGGGATTATAATTGCTAAACGACAGGTCCCTGGGGTTACAAATGCTGTCTAAGGCTTCTCATCTGGTGCAAATGCTGGAAAATGAGTGTCAAGGTCTTCCAGACAGCCTCAATATTCTGCACCAGCCTGGTGATGCTGGCAGCCTGCTGATCAACAGCAAAGCCAAAAGGGCAAGGTTTGCAACTCGAAGGAAAAGCTACAGACTCTTTGTCCAGGTGTCAGTGTGCTCAGAGCGGTAGGATCAAGTGTAGAGAGAGCTGCATAATGCAGGACTTCTCCTACCTTAGTCTCCTTGCTCTACCCAAAAAGAAAGAGGTGATTCACTCTAGAAACAGACAGCCCCTTCTTTAACCTGCTAAGTCTTACCTAAGAAATGGCAAGAACTGTCTCAGGGAGACAGAAGAGATTCAAACAGGCAGCTGAGCTGAGATAGCCTACATTTACTACACTGTCTTCAGTCTGAAACAGAAGTGCTCCCAGAGATTTTGCACAGCCTGTCCTAAGAAAAAATCAAATTCTCATCGCTCTGTGTGAAGAACTGTAAAAGTTTAAAGCCTTACACTTGTCTTATATCACCATCTACCTTTTTTTTTTTCTTCCCTAACTATCAGAAATACTCATAAATAAGGACAGAACACCATGAGGAGATTCCTGCAGAAGCTGGGTCAGATCATTAATACCCAGAAATATCCATCTCCATCCTTTTGCATGACTTCTTTGTCCCCGCTCCTTGTCCCACTCACTGTCACTCCATGCCCTTCCTCCTTAGCTGTTGATAGCAGTGCAGAGCAGGCAGGCAGGAGCTGCATGAGGAGCATGGGGAGGGAGAAGGAGCTCCAACCATTAGGCTTGCTGGCTGTACAGATAGGCTAAGTTATTTTGCAGATACAGAGACACACAGGCAAGAAGTAGCTCAGGAGAGCGATTGCGCTTGACAGCTCTTTCTAATGCCCTAGATATTGCTGGGGCTCAGGAAAAGAACTCTGCTCCTTTCATGTAAGACATCAGTAAAGAGCCTTGGCTTGTAAAAGGAGGAAGAAGAGGACATAGGGAAAGAAGCATGAGGTGCCAACTCCTGCTTGCTCCCTCCTAGCCAGGGTAGCATATGCTCCTCTACTGTGCACTTTGGACTATACGTCTGTAGGGTGTCACTGCTCCCTGGGAAGCAGCCCTGTCAAACTGGGCTCCTCTCTCTCAGCTGAGCACATGGCTCAGCAGTGCCTTGGAGACCCCCAGCTCACCCGGATAAGCCCTGATCCTTCTGTTGATCTGAAGAAGAGATGCTGAGAGCCAACCGGGCAGCAATTAACAGTTGGCTAAAATGCCTCTGTACTGAGCAGCCACCCATCTCTCAGGGGACACAATTATGCCAGCAGTGCAACATATGGTCACAGGATCGGGCGCTCCTTTCGTTACCTCACTGTTCATTTCTGCTTTGCCCCCGCTTGCTGGTCTGGTCACAGGCACTCTTGCCTTGCCTTGCTTTGACATGTCACTCAAGGTGAAGCTACTGCCAGCCATCCAGCCATATTTTGGCTGCCATGGAATACAAGCAGCAACTTGGCAAGTTACTTGAGAGTTGGGCTGCAGACCCAGCCACTACCAGGCAGGATCCAGGACTCCATTTATCCAATCTCAGGTACAGGATGTTCACAACCACCACACAGTTTTATGCAGTAACTCCCTGGCTCATTCAAGATCGTGGTCCTGCAGCACCATGGAGGGGGCGCAGTGAAGATCGCTCCCTTCCTGGCAAGTATTGCCGTGAAAAGCAGGCTGAGCAGTGATGCTGGTGTCATGGGGAGCACTGCATGTGGCTCTGAGCTCCCCATGAATGTGTGCTCCCTGCTCATTCGGGGTCCATCTAATAAGAGATGGCACACAGGATGAGAGATAGGTACAAGAGACAATTATGCAGTGACTGACCTGCTGAGAATATTCTCCCAGCCACTAACAGTCTCTTTCTCCAAGCATAACTATGGATGTCTTACATATGCATATATACATATGCATATGCATATATATAAAAGACCATGCCTAATCCAAGTTCTCCATCTGTGTTTGTGATGGGTTTGATGCCACTGAGATCACCTTGGTCCTGCAGCTGCAGATCATCCAGACATCTCAAGAGAGTGAAGGTTTACCTAGGGAGTGCACATGATGCATTAATTTTTCTTCTTTTTTTCACACACCTATTAATGGTAATTTGGTTTGAGACTTTTAAAACGGGCAGGATGCACTGTTGTTTCTCTGCAGAACGTAAGAAGGAGGGAGACCTCTCCTCTATGTTTATTTTATTGGAAGGAGTAGAAAGATTTTGTAGATCAAAATCTTCCAGCTGCTCTCCTGGGAAGGCACCATTCCTTCTGCTGGTTAAGAAGGCACTACTCCTTCTGCTGGTTCTGTGGAGCTTCAAGAGCACCAGGCATACAAGTACAAATAAATAATATATAATAATTACTTGTGATGACTTTCAGTATTCATTTGTTTGCATGGTATAAGCTAAACTCTCAACTGTCACCAGTGAGCAGAGTGTAATTTAAAAATGCCTGCTGGAAACACAGCTAGTTGAAAAAATATCTATATACTCATTTCCCCTAAAAATGTGATTTCCCCCCTAAAAATTACACCAAAATATGCCAATTTCTTTCACGCGTTCAATAGGGAACAGTCATAAATATCTTAGGTTTGCCTTGCCTTTATAATTTCATTCAGATTGCATTGGTTTCATTCACCTAATTTTGACTCCTATTAAAACATTAATACTACGCTACACAAAAGGTTGTGTTTATCAGTACATGTACTACATTTATTTTATAATGTTTCAACATTATGGAAAATTCCATAAAATCAGAATAAAGTGTTTAACATTTAAATACATCTAAATTATAAATTTTAATTACATTTAATTCTGTTACAAAATACAGCCTCTCCTTGTAACTTTGTATTGCCTGTGAAAAGAAATTGAAGTTCAGGCCAATTTTTATTCTTTCTGTGGATGTTGGGAACTTTCTGAAAAACTGCTGCTTTGAATGTAAGTCTTTACATTTAGGACCCTAATCTGCTGAGGAGCCTCTGTCTGTGGCAGAAAGGCCTCTTTTAGGCTGAAGCCACTTATAATAATGAAAGCTGTTAGTATATTTCTGAGTTGTTGATTACTGATTTCTTTGACTTGCACACCTCTCATTTTGGAGTCTGGGCTCAAACACATCTAATAGTAAAGAGAAGAACTTGCAGCAGTCTCTCTCCCTCTTTGATATGAGCGATGTTTTCCACATTCCAAAAATTACCATATGCCTCACAAGAAAATATCAGATTTGCAGTCCCTGGACTCCCTAAACGTGCCCACTTAGTCCAGTTATTGTGAAAATTACTTCTGCTTCTATTCAATTTCAGATCTGACTACAACTAGGCCCTTTGTTTCCTCTTCTTTTCTACTCCTGTAATTGAAAATTAGAACTCCTCACTTCTTTGCTTAACTCAAGACAGCACGAATGCTGAAGCCCAGAAGAATGGAAACTGAATTGCAAAGAAATTTCTGTATATATTCACGTTGTTTAACAGGAATCCAGCTTTTTAATAATCCATTGCATGATTAGAGAATTAAAGAGCAAGGAAAATCTGAAAAAGCAAACAAAAATTATAGAGACCAATTACCAAAATGAAACAGACTAATGCATCCTAAGATGAATGATGCTTACTTAAAAATGTTATTTTATTGAATCAGACATAACTTGACCTATTTTGGAAACAGAAGGAATTATAGTGATTATGCTGGGATAATGCCAGAAAGCAGCTTGGCTGTGTTATTAAGCTTGAATGAATCAGCTTCCACTTTAAAATGCATCGCTAAACAGACAAGGACAGTAACAAATTATAGAAAGGAAAGCAAGGGAGTCAAGAGGCCATTTTGTCGCTGTGCTGTCAATGTGCAAGCATCGATCATCTGTCTTGCTGAGGACAATGCAGGGAGGTGGGGAAATACCTGTACTCTCAGGAACCAAATCAAGCCTTGGCACAAGGCCACTGTGGAAGGATCATATCCGATCAGACTGAAACCCAGGCAGCAGCTTGCTGATCAATACGTTTAACAGGAGATACTGAGGCTGGGTCAAGGTCCTTCAGGAAGAGGCAGGTCCTTTTCGTCTGCAGGGATGGTCTTGTGTCTGTGTGCTATCTTGCCGTTTCTGACAAGGTAAACAGTTGAATGCCAGCATTGTTCACTACAAATGCTGAGAATGCAAATATACTAATATACTTGTAACACAAAATATAGAAGCATAAGGTGCCAGGGCAAGAAGGGCAACTATAAATGGAACTTAAGCCAGCCTTTCTTATCTCTGCAGTGCTAATGGAATTGCTCAGTTATGACTAAAATTAGTTTTTAAGCCAAGAGAAATGAATACTGCCATGTGGGCCACAGCAGGAACATGCATGTGACTGTCATATATGCTTATCATATATGTGTCTATATTTTAAAGCCAGTGTCCTCAGCACCAAGAGACGCTAAACCAATAAACAACAATCGAAGAACATACTTCAGGTCACCTTTTGCTTCTAGAAGACAGATGCAAACTATGATAAGTCGTTCTTGGGGGATTTAATGTGCCAATGTGCGCGAGGAGGTGGAAGTGACCTGATGTTACCTCAGGACAGAAGGTGGTTGAATGACATAAACTGATCTCACAGTTGCCAAAATGAAGATGCGCATCAGCTTAAAAAATAACTTATTAATGGGTCATGTTTAGTCACAGTTTGGTTTTTTGGAATTACTATACAGTACAACCACAGATGCTAATATTTAATAGTAGAACTTGAGACTAGCCTTGAAACTTTCAGCTGCAGAATTTTCCATGGTGCTATTTTTTGCTGGAGGCTTGAGAACAGCCCATAGATTTCACAGTGGAATTTTTTGACCTTTATTGTGTTCTTATAAGCTACAGACCTATTCCCTTCTGTTAGAGTCTCTCATGGGCCTGATTCACCATCTGTAATTTCCTTATGGTGTTGAACTTTAAGACACTGGTTTCTTTCACAACTTAATCAAGCTCTTTCGAAAAAAAAAAAAGGTACGAATGAACATATTAGTCAGTGTTTTGAAGCTCTTATTTCTGTCTAACTTATGTACTAGATGTAGATATATACACCTAGATTATTCTTAGGAAAAACAAAGCAAATAAAAAAAATTCATTTTGCTGTAGACCAAGAGGTGAAATTCTGGGATTTCTGGGGGAGGAGGGTTGAGCAAATTAATAAATAAACTTAATATGTGTCAAATTTTTTGTTTCAAAAACTTTGAAATATTTCCACCCAATTTTCACAATTCTCTTTCTCAAATCATAGATTGTGTTTCAACATAGGGAAACCCTCTAAACACAATGGAAATATGCTGAAATTAGAAAACGTGTTATATTGAAAATTTTTAATCACTTTTGAAAATTTTTGATGGTAAAAATACTGTCAGAACTGACACTTTCCTGCAAGTGGTTTCAGCTTGAATGAATCAGCATTATTCTATAGGAAACCAGCTTGCTGAAAATTACCTTGGTGGTCCAAAATTTCATTCAAAGGGCCAAATGCATCACAGGTGTCATCCACTGTGACTCTCTGATTCAAAAGTGTTGTATCATGTTCAACTAAGAGTAAATTTAGCCTGAGACCTCTTTAGGAGAGTTTACTTCCACATAGTCCCCTTCCTAAGCATAGATTTTGACTGATAAAAAACTCTCTAAGGAACTCCATTATGTGTTAGAAAAATATTTTTCTTATTTAATTCAAGCAGTAACAATTTTGATCAACTAATTCTAGGAGGTTTCTCAATCTCAGCCCAATTTGACCTTTTGTTTTTAAGCTTAAACAGAATTTCTTTGGCTGTCTGAGTCATTCAGCTATATGCAATTTAAGAGAAATCAATTTAGAAATTAAATGCATGAATTACTCAGCAGTGGATAAAAAAAGAACTTCATTTTTTTGTACTTGAGTCCAAATATCTCTTTAAAGAACTAAAGCACTAAATCTACTTGAAGAAGAATTAGATCAGTTTTTGAAAATACCAGTATTTTTTGATGGAAACATTCCTATTCTTGAAGAGCTGTTTGTTTATTGTTTCAGGTTGATCCAAATTTGGACTGACCACACATGCTGCTCTGTGAAATGCTCGATGTGAAGGTGATTCCCTCTTTTGCTGCAAAATGCCCCTGGGTTTACAGCAACATGAAAGAAGATGAATGGTATGGTATTCGGCCTCTGGAGGGGAGGGAAGCAGTCAGAAATCACAACCAGAGCTTGTCCTTCCACTGACACTGACACTGACACTGACACATCCAGGACCCCGTACTTGTTTGTAAAACTGGAAAAGCAGCATGATTTTTCTGTTCCTTGGGCAAGTGCTGAGCTTAGTTTATGAACATTTACTAAACATTTAGAGTTCACCTAGTGGAGGGACTGCTGTAGTTCAATGTTTTATAAAAACTCCAGATTAAGGCTGCTGCAAGGTAATAGATTCTTCTCCAAGGGCAGTCTTTAAAGAAAAACAATTCATTAATAGTTTTTATCTCTAAATCAAAAGAAAATTACTTTCATTTAGCACTTTGGTGGGTTTTACAGCTAACATTTTTGTCAGATTGTATTTCTGAAAGTAAAACATTTGAAACTCACTAAGGACAACTTTTCCTGTATTGACTTTTTTGTTGATCTCCCTGAGAGGTACACATGTAGCATACTATAAAGTATTGAGTCATGCCTGTAATGGAAGTGGTAGTCTGTGCTACTCCCTAGGGCATTGCTCAAGAATGTGTGGGAAAGAGTGTTGGCCGTATCTTCTAAGCATATGGACCAGTGTTATCCTTGGGTTACAACCAAATTAATTTTAGCAGCTGCAGACGTGGCCCACTGTTTTGACTCACATGCTAGTAAAGAGTGAGCTCTGTATTTCTGATCGCTCATCCTTAATACTCCTCATTGTTTGCTGTAGTTGGCCACTGTCCTGTCTACATCCTAAATATGTGTGAAAGCACTGAAGATGTTCAGTATAGAGTAAGTAAAAAAAATAGATGTGTTTCAGTCATTTTAAGATTAGAAATCTTGTTCTCTAAGATGCATCACAGAGGCAAATCTGATTCCACCTCTGTTTGATGTTAGGCACATCTGACGTCTCTGTCAAAAGCACCTGTCATATTGCATTACTTTTGACTAAACTTTGCTCCTTCAGCTTGTCCCTTAACTCCGCATGTTTAAAAAGAACATGAAGGGAAACTCAGTTTACTATTTTTTTTTTTAATTCTTTGCTTCTAAGCTATTTTGTGGACTGTAAGTTGGTGAAGGAGACCAACCATGCTGAGCTATAGATCTATTTTTTTTCATTTGGAGAACCACGAAATTATGTTCACTTCAGAAGACTCTTTGAAAAAACACCCTTGCAACAACCATCTGAGAAGATGCTGATACAGTGAATGGATGAAAGGCATTACAGAACCAGGTGCATAACTTGGAGCTGTTTGTCAATAATTTCCTGCATGACAGAGATAGCGCTGGAAAATGTTAGGAGCAGTGTCATATTTGTCTCCTGCACACACAGGCAGCTTAGACATCTCTGCTGCAAGCAAAGATTTAGAGATCACTGTTGCTCCTCATCAGTCTGCTGACCTAGCATGACATAAGCTTGGGATCAGCTCAAGCACAGTAAAGAACCAGCACCCTCCTGTAATGGCCGTGCATGGGCAATACGGTGGCTGACAATTTGTGTTCGTTGGCAGAGTTGCTAGTGCTGGTGTCAGTGGTGACCCCAAAACCTCCCCTGGCAAGTTTGCTATTGAAAACTGGGCAAGGTGCTTCCAAAGGTAATGCTAGTGAGTTGTGTTCCCAGGTGGACAGAGAAGGCTGGGTCAAGCAGCAAGTTCTGTGCCAGTGGCAGGGTGAGCTCCTGAAGAGTAAAAGTCCCTCTTAAAGGGCTCTCTGCCAGCCTCAGTGACAGGTATAGACCTATTTAGGGTGCTGTTGTAGCTCTTAGCCTTTTCCTTCCCCTCTAGTCTACATGAAGATGTTCCAGAGAATCGAATAGAACAGCAGCACTTTGCTTCCTGGAGTCAGACGATGACAGTTTTCACCCCTCAGTGGCCTCCATGGGGCTTGAAGCATACCTATATTTTCATCAGATAACATAAAAATGTGTGAGCAACGTTCCATGGGAAGAGTTCAGAATTCACTTATTTGTATATAGAGACTGAAAATATGAATGAGTGATCATGATCAAAATGCAGACGCTATTTTACCTTTCTAATGTAGATAACATTCGTTCCTAGTTCCTTGTACTCTTAGGAGTTGTTGTTGCAGAAATACTAGCATCAAAAGTAAATACTATGGTAAAAATATTGGATGATATTCTTGACTGCAGCAACTAAGGTGGGGACAGTTGGCCAGCTGCTGAAGAGACGTGGGTAAGCTCAGTCCCACACATAATTCAGAGCGGCTCATGGGCTGCCCTATCTTTCCCCTTCTTTGGATCACCTCCGTTCTCCCCTCCTTCTCCTACCAAAGGAGGAGCACCCCTCTTTCACCAATCAACCCTAGCAGAGGCATCCTCAGTTGATGGCAACTCCAAGGCCATCACAAAGGGAACAACATGGCTTTCTCCAGCCTGCTTTCTCCTCAGCTGGGCTGCAGTGGCTGCAGCCTCCTGGATGCCATTACTGGCCTGTCTGTCATGTTGCTATTAGTGTGACTGAGAGGAATGAGTCTAGCCAGGAAAAGACATTAGCAGAGGTCATTAATGAAAGGTTCTAAATATTCTTAGAAAATCGCAGCATTAGTGGGATGACTTGAAATATTTATTAATGCAGGGAATTATGTCAGTTTGCAGATTTGTGTCATTACCCTCCTTTTTTATTTTTTTTTATATATAGCTTGTTGCAAGGCTACCAAGCAGGCCTGTGAGGAATCCAGCAGTGGTGTCTTCAATCATTGAAAGTGCTTTTAGACAACATTATGGTAATGCTCAGTGCTAAATTCTGTTGGTCGCTGAAAAAAAGGGAAAAATCACTGTGAAGAAAACAAGAAAGTAGCACATAGAGAAGACTGTTCTCTGCAGGAAACATGCTTCTTCATTCCATCTGCAAATGTTTTTCGAACACAAAATCAAGATGGCTTCAAGCAACGAATTAAGATAGTGAACAGTCCCCAGGCTTGAATACAGGTCATGGGCTAGTCAACTGAGAAGGCAAAATCATTGTTTTCATCAGATTTCCTTTTGTTCACCAGGGACGTTTCAAAAGAAAGCATTCAAGCATGGTTAAGGAACAGATATTTGGGGGAAATTTTGAGCTAGTTTTTAAAATTAATATCTAATATTCATTTGCAGTCCTTTGTAGATTACTGATGAGTGGATGCCACAAAATTAGAACCCTCTCTTTAGTGATAGTTTACTGACTTTCAGATGTCCTTCCTAACTTCTTTGTTTTGCATCATCTGCAGCCATGACAGCCTCTGCAGAAGCTTCCGATGCCTGCCTACAACCATAGGTTGGAATAATAGAGCAAATGTATAGAATCAAGTTAAAGGAGAGGCTTTCAACCCATGTTCTCAAGGCCCATGTAGAATCTGACACATATAGGAGAACTGCTACCAGAAAAATCCTTTGTGACTTATACCCACTCACATCTCCACCTGAGCACAAGCACCCACTCAAAGTGAGTCTGAGTACTGATGGGTGAGCATGCTTGCTTAAATTGTTGCTGTTGTAGAAATGGAGATGATAAAAGGAAAAATGATGATAGCCTTCAAATTGGTGAGAAGAATTTAGGTGATTGGCGTAAATAGGCAAAAGAATGTTTGTCATTCGTGTTCAATGTCAGGGAGAAATTGCTGTGTGGGTGTGTAGCTTTGCATAGGTTTGTTGTGGTTGACTTAGCCAATGATAGAAAACTGGGAGGAGCTGTAGACTCCCTCGAGGGCAGGTAGGCCCTGCAGAGAGACCTCCACAAGTTTAAGAGATGGGTGATCACCAACCGCATGAAATTTAACAAGGACAAGTGCCAGATTCTGCAGCTGGGGCAACCCTGGTGGTAAATACAGACTAGGGGACAAGTGGCTGGAGAGCAGTGTGGTGGAGAGGGACCTGGGGGTCCTGGTTGATGGCAGACTGAATATGAGCCAGCAGTGTGCCCTGGCAGCAAGGAGGGCCAACCGCGTCCTGGGGTGCATCAAGCATAGCGTTGCCAGCCGGTCGAGGGAGGTGATTGTCCCGCTCTACTCTGCACTGATGTGGACTCACCTTGAGTATTGTCTGCAGTTTTAGGCACCACAATACAAGAAGGACATCAGGCTATTGGAGAGCGTCCAAAGGAGAGCCACAAGGATGGTGAAGGGTCTGGAAGGGATGACTTATGAGGAATGCCTGAGGTCACTTGGATTGTTCAGCTTAAAGAAGACTGAGAGGTGATCTCATTGCAGTCTACTGTTTCCTCATGAGAGGAAGAGAGGGGCCAGGTACAGATCTTTTCACTCCTGTGACCAATGACAGGACTCGGGGAAACCGCAGAAAGCTGAGGTTTAGGTTGGATATCAGGAAAAAGATCTTCACCCAGAGAGTGGTCGAGATGTGGAACAAGCTCCCCAGGGAAGCGGTCCCAGCACCAAGCCTGCCTTAGCTCAAGAGGCTTTTAGATGATGCTTTCAGGCACATGGTGTGATTCTTGGGGTGCCCTACACAGGGACAGGAGTTGGACTTGATGATCCTGATGGGTCCCTTCCAACTCGGCATATTCTATGATTCTATGATTCTAGCTTAAGTCAATAATTCTGCTGAAATAAGTACCTGAAATGACAGAGGCAACTCAATGCAGGAAAAGACAGGTATCTAAACTTCTCAAGAATCATGTAGTATCTGTATGGTTACAATCTAAAAAGAAATTGGCAGTTAGTTTTGAGCAGAATTTGACTTAGACTGAAAGGCTACCAAAATATAAGAGCTTACTATACAATAAAAACAATCAAAGGATTTTGATGTTATGGCTGTTTTCAACAATCAGCATAATGACAAATCATTTACCTTTCCTGAGTCTGAAAATCCAAGGGCAATAGAGAGTGAACAGAGATGTAAATAATCGTGTAGTGTGGCCAGCAGGAGTAGGGATGTAATTCCCCCCTGTACTCGGCATTGGTGAGGCCTCACCTCAAGTACTGTGTGCAGTTCTGGGCCCCACATTTCAAGGAGGATATTGAGGTGCTGGAGCAGGTCCAGAGGAGAGCAACGAGGCTGGTGAAGGGACTGGAGGGAAAGTTTTATGAGGAGAGGCTGAGGGAGCTGGGGTTGTTCAGCCTGGAGAAGAGGAGACTCAGGGGAGACCTCATCACTCTCTACAACTACCTGAAAGGAGGTTGTAGACAGGTGGGGATCGGGCTCTTCTCCCAGGCAACTAGTGACAGGACAAGAGGGCATGGCCTGAAACTGTGCCAGGGGAGGTTTAGGTTGGATATTAGGAAGCACTTCCTCACGGAAAGGGTCATTAGGCGCTGGAATGGACTGCCCAGGGAGGTGGTGGAGTCGCCATCCCTGGAGGTGTTTAAGGAAAGATTGGATGTGGCACTTAGTGACGTGGTCTAGCTAGGTGTCGTGGTGTTGGGATCATAGGCTGGACTTGATGATCTCAGAGGTCTATTCCAGCCTCAACGATTCTATGAAGTGTGGATTTCAGAAATTTTCTGTTAAACATGCCACGTCCATTCTTCTTGTCAATAGGGGAACACACTGAAGAAGGAAGCATGATATGTAGTAGTAGTAATAATAATAATGACAATTATTATTATTTTTAAAATTTAAATGAAGGAACACAGAACCTATAACACATACTGACCATCTGAGTCTTCAAGGAAACTCTGAGGGGCTCAAAGTCAGTAGGAAAATAGAGACCCAGGATTATACCATGCAAATCTGATGCTATGTGGCAGTTTCCTACTAATGCAAGGGAAAGCATTTCATTATTGATAAGCAGAATGCATTCTGTGTTGGTAGCTGGAGTCAACACAAGGGCTAAATTAACAGGCATGTTTACCATGTACATGACAAAATTGGATCAAAAGCAATAGAAAGTGACTTTAAAATCTCCATTTCAGACATTGTCTACAAATCTGGATATGTGACTTATAAATGTCTTTGTCAGTCACTCCCTTCAGTTAGAGAAGAGGCAAAGACAGCATTTGGTAAGACTTCTTCCCAAAGTTATGTGTAATTATCTGCAGAGGTGCAGAGGTTCCACACTATTCTCTTGTTCATTTAAGTAAGATTCCTCATGTGAGTATGTGCTGATTGGCAGGAATAAAGATTAATAAAGCCTGCCCCTGAAAGATCTTCATGCTATTATCAGATGGATTTAATCTTTGTACAGTTTATTAAAAATATAAGATATCTGAAATTGGAGCATTGTTGCCTAGATTTAATTAGATATATGTGTAACATGGTAAGTGCATGTTCCTGGACTGGAAGAATATAACCTTTGAAAGCAAATTTCTAGAGAAATTATTCCTTTATATACATGTAAAATTTATTTCCTCATTTTTGCCATCATTATTGTTACTATTATTATTGGTTTTAATGAAAATGCTCTTCATAATGTTTCCTGTTGGAGTATTCATGCACAAGGAAACTGCTACATTTTTATCCAGTTGTTTACTTTTCATCAACGAAACTTTTTTGCGCTGTTGACCCACTACAAATTTTGATGCTTTGCAGTGTATGAGGAATTAAGGAGGTTTTTGATGCTAAACAAATTAGTCACAGGGTACCTTCCTTCCAGATTAAAAGGAGGGCTGAGAGACAGCACTGAGGCACATGCTGACTAGAAGTGCACCAGTTCTTTTAGGGAGCTCTGGAAATGGGCTGTTATGCTCTGTGCAGCTGGAAAGGAGCAAAGTTTCTCTTTTCTTTGGTTAAAATTTAATTTTCATTCCTTACGCCAAAATAATTATTTCAGAACTTCAGCTCCTGTTGTCTTCCTGCACAACATGCTGTGGCCTTCAGAAGACCTCTCCTTTGAGTGACTTCTAGGAACAACAGAGTACTCAAGTGTCTAAATGGAGTTCAATTGAAATTCATCTTAAAACGCTCATAACTTTCAGTGAAAAATGATGCCTTCCCCAGAATTTTAAAATGCTACAGAAAGCACATCAACCCCTCTGAAAAACAGTACATTTCCACCTTAGAGGGCTAGACAGCAAGAACAAACAGTCCCCCAAATGAATAATTTCTGAAGCTCCAGAATGCAGTAATGCCATTTGAGAACCTGTCAGCAGTTGCAAAGATGAAGCTGGAGCCTGACCAGTCTGGTTCTTATGGTTAGGAACCTGTGTGGGTGCTGAATGAGTTCTATCTAAAGACAGCCACTGTCTGGTCTGCTTTTGATGGGCTCTGCAGCTTTAAATGACTGTCCAGTGAGATAATGGTGGCATGGCAGGTCATGGTTCCCTGAACTGCATGAAGGAGAAAAGAGACTTACAGCTGTGGTCATGAAATGAAGCTGCAGCTGAGACGAGAGAAAAGTGCAGTGAAAAATGAGGACAAGTTGTAAGCCCTCAGACACTAGTTGGCACCACAGCCAACTTCATTCACTAATGTAAAGGGTAACACCAAATTGCTTCCTCATCATGAAAATACTGAGGAATTTTCTTCTGTCTGAACATAGATCTTTCTTTCTCCCTTTTCTTTCTTAGTTTTAGAATTTTTTTTTCATTTTTCTGCGGTATTTTTTTCAGATGCTTAAACTCATGTTTATTTTTTTTCCCTTTAAACAGTCCCTTTGTTACCTACAGTTTCAAACGTCCTTTTTTCCCCTGTCAGTTTGGCTCTCGCCTTCCACCTACTCTACTAACTTACACCCACCCACACCCTCCCAAACACAAAGCTATTGGGTTTTTTCTTGTTTGTTTGGGTTTTTTTGCCTGCAAAGCATGTGAATGCGCAATCGGTGGGAGTGAAAAGGTATTCCCAGAACATATGTCTTCAACTTCAGCCATCAAGTTTCCAATGAAAACTGATCAGTAAATGTTTTGGTGTAAAGGCAGAGAAGATAGCAAGAAGGTTTCTGAAGGTCTTTATAGGAGACAGTTGGGGACAAAAATGTTCTAGACAAAAGTTTTGCTTGGAAATACAGCACTTTCATCTGAAAGCATGTCTCATTACAGAAAATCTTTTTGCAATGGAAACTCAATTTTCAATCAGCCAGCCTCCATATGGGAAGAATGTGTATGGGACCAGAGGACAACTTATTCCCTGAACTTTGAGGGTGATCTATTTGATCTCCAGCCAGTAAGTAAAGCAGCGAGGCATCCATGGGCTACTTCTCCTGTCCATACCATGAAGTCTTAGACAGAGACAATTTATCTTTGGAAAAGGTCTGGTTTTGCCCATTCTGCAGTACTGCTGACTGTGGACTGAGCTACCCAGCAGCTGTCTGCATGAGCAACTAATTTAGGGTGCTTGGAGCAGATCAGATGAAGCTCCTCTGTCTACACTATATCCAAGTCAGAGGGCTTACTTTGAACTACCTCTACTCAATGGGCTTTTGGACTTGATGATCCTATTCAGATCTGTGGTTCAAAGCTGTCCCAAGGACCAATAACTATTCCAAACCTCTGTGATTCCCAGTAAGGATGGGAGGGCATTTTGTACACAGCTCAAGCAGAGCTTCCCGTTTAGCTTTCTCTGAAGCAAATCCAGTTCCTATGCACAGACACCATTTGCTGAACCAAACCAACAGGTGATAAGTAGAGATAAATCACATATTCTCTTAAAAACCTCACTACTTGTCCAAATTGAAATGTTAGTTTAGACACAGGCAGTGAATCCAACTACTGAGATTCATGGCTCTATATGTCTAACTTTTCAAGCTAATAACCCTCTGGGACTTCACCACAGTCCAACACACGCACATACACACACTGTACTATCTTTAATGTTAAAATTTTCTTCTTTCTTCATTAGCTGAAATTAAAATTAAAGTCATCCAAAATGAAAGAGTATTTGGCTGTGTGCATGGCATAACAAAAGTCACCATGAACACAGCACAGCAACGTATCATAATGAACTCTGTCTTCTCATGCAGCAAAACCTTTCCTTCAGTGATGAATCAGGTACATTTCTGTGATGGAATATTAAACTCTATAAAAAAATGCTAACTCTTTTCCCTCTGATTCTGTTGGTCACATAACAAAACACATAGAAGGGATTTTCTGATACGTGGCTAAAGTCCTGCCTCAGTCAACTAAAACATACACTTTTTTTTATAAACTCAAGTTTTCTGTCAGCCATTACTTTGCTCCAAAACTGATTTTCAACTTCTCTCTCAAAATGGTGTAACATGTATAAATCAACTGGATCAGAGGTAAGCAGTGGCATAAAGAGAACAAAGTAGGATGAGCGAAAGATTTCACTAACTAAAAACTGTGTGTCTTCAGTCATCAGTACAAGCCCATTGGAAATGGATTTACTGGTGGGCCAGGGATCAGGATTTTCCTCCTACCCAGTCTGTCTTTGGCTTCTCTGCTGGCACCCTTCATTACTAACAGACTGATAAGAAAACCAGCTTTGGGCTCTGATTCCTCAGTATTTATTGTGGGACAAACTAAGATACCTCCACTATTTCTTTGATGAAGTATTCCCCCTCTAAATTAATCACCACCCAAAAAGAAACAGTTTCTAACACAGCATTTTAGGACAAAATGCCATCTTGTACACACTAACAGACTTGGTCATGAGAACTGGCCCAGGATGGAACAGACATCCAGAGGAAATTCTGTGTTGTCTCCATTTGAATGTCTAGTGCTTGCAAATAGACATTCATACTGTGCTCAGATGGGCCACAAGATACTAATAAGTCTTGAGCAAAACAGCCTGATCACACTCAGATAGGAATGAGACATATATCCTCTCCCTCAAGTCATCTAATCCTTTTTCTGTGACATGATTTAAATACAATTCTTTGCATTCACATAGCACGGTTTAATCTGAATTAGCTTTTGGAGCAAGGCCTGTTATGGGCTGATCATTTAGCCTCTTCAACCTGTTTTCTCTCAACCAGACCTAATTTTAGGTCTCCTTAATATCTTGTCCAACTGTTTTGTCATGATCTTCAGCAGCTCTAGCTCTTTCTGGCTGACCTAGGTGCTTTACTGCTGTAATCTGAATTCCCAGCTCTCAGAGGTCACCTCTGTTCCACAGCTGCTTTCTAAGCTTTCAAGTAAGCTCTCACAGACAGCTCTTAAAGGAATATAGCTATCATGACATGAAAAACAAGGAGCTTTTATCACATGCTTATGACATAGAGGAGAGAGGATAGGAACAAATGGTCGCTTTTCATAATGAAGGGAAATTACCAACAAGAATCTCAAAAGCTATGTGCTGGGACTTGTGAAACAGTTACATATAACAGGAAAAGGAGGTGCATGCAGAGGCAGCAAACTTTTTGTAATGATAAAAAACAATTTAGTAAAATTAGTTCTAAAGCTGACTTCAAAAAGTGGCTAAGAGACTTCACAGTGCTGAACAGCTGCAAGATAGAATGGCAGATGAAAAGTAAGGTTAAGATAATTTGTATCACATACAGGAAAACCGCTGCTAAGCATACATAAAAGCAAATGGGCTTTAATTTAGCCATCAACATTGGGAAAATAAAGAATGAGAATCACAAATAGAAACCATCATTAATTAGATAAATATACTCTGTGCCCACATTTTTTTCAGATTTTTTTTTTTTTCCAGAAAATACATGGACAGAGGAAATAAGTCTGCTCAAAGTTATGGAAATAATAGCTTAGAGCCTTTTAACTTGGAAAAGAGATGACTGAGGGAAAATATTATTAAAGTTTATGAAATTATAATGATTTGGGAAAGGACAACAGATCTTCACTGGAAGAACAACAGATCTTCACTGCTTCTCATAATGAAAGAATGAGAGAGCATCAAAACAAAATAGCTGGCAGCAAACATAAATAAAACAAAAATAAATGCTTTCTTGAACAGCAAGTAGTTAACTCAGAGAATGCTTTGCCACAGGTATTGAGGAGACTACAGCATGAATGGTTTAAAAAATCTGCTAGATTTATTAGTTAATGCAGAAGTTGACCAAGGGTTATTTAACACACACTCCATTTAAGTCTTCTAGGTGAAGAAAACATCCTGGTCCAAAAACCTCCACTTGTTGATGCCTCAGCAGCTGAGACACCAAGAAATACAAGAAAGATTGTTTTATATTTGCCCTTTTTCTTACTTTAGTCTTCTAAGTATCTGCTATTGGCCAGTATGAGAGATGTTATGCTGAGTTAGAAAAGTCTTTGTTCTCACTCAGTACAGGCATCCTCCTGCAGTTAAGGAGAAAAGGCTATGGAGACACAATTGACCAAAAGCACCTTTATCCATTCAGTGAAGTTAGCAAAATGGCCAGATCAGGTACTTCCAAAATGCAATCAATCCAATCTCCAAAGAGATTACGCAGATGGCAGTGATATTTGGAAGTGCATTTCCAGTGCAAAACCACCCAAGGAAACTTGTAGCCAAGGAAGAGTCTTGTTCAGATCTTGTGTTGACCAGATATTTGGAATCAAGCTTAACATAAGCATCTGTGTGAGCCATCCTGATCAGGGCAATTTTGTGAATCAGCTTCCATGATCAATACTCTGCTGCATGAGGGAGGAGCTCTTGCTGCTTTCAAATGAGCTATAAATAAACTGAGGACATTAAATAAACAAGTCACATGATGGATGTGATGGAGATTAGCTATTATGAGGAAAAATAACAACTTCTTGTGGAGGAATAATAGAGCACACGTGACGATGATTTTGCTAATAGGCCAGGCTTTGTGTAGGTGTAGAAAGCAGACGGCAATAGAAGGAAATATGAGCTACATGCATTGATTGCCATGGCCATGCTCTGAATGCAACAAGCCAAAATGATTGCCAGAGACATGACAAAAGCTGTTTACATAACTATGAGGGAGAAGAAAAAGGAAGCAAGACATGATCCAGACAGGATACTGCATTTCAGGACATAAGGTGGGAAGTGTTAGTCACAGCATCAGGCATGCACATCTTTAATCCAATGAGAGGAACTGTCTGTGTGAAGTCATTGGCTCTACTTTCCAAAGCTATCAGGTACAGTGTGTTCTGAAAGGGTGCAGTAAAAGACCATGAAATGAGACTTTGAATGGTGGGGCACATCCTCTCAGATGGAATAGTTAATCTTCCTCTTTGCTGCTGAATCACAATGAACAATCTCACTAAAGTACTGCAAAGTTTGGAAATTTCATCAACTACCCTCTTATGAAAACAGCATTCAATTCAGTTCTATTCACCCAAAGAATTAAGAAGCCACAACTTTTTCTGTAAGGAATGCTACCAGAAGCTTGGAAATTGAGGTTTCTAAGTGCCCGATAATAAAAAAAAAAAAAATCTAAGAAAATGAAAAATAGGTGGCATGAAAATTCAGATAATCAAAGTGACAGATGAGTGTTTTTAAACCATCTATTTCTAAGTTTTTATGTCCCAAAGTTCAGTATCAAAACAAGATTTGTAGGCAAAACCTACAAAATTATTAAAAATCTGGCAACTCTTACCACTCATATCAGTAACAGAAATTTCAGCTTAGGGTGTATTTATAGACCAGCATTCTGGATCCAGCTATGACTGACTGATTTTTCAGCTTTTCTTAGCTAATTTGGTAAAACTGGCAATAGCATGCATACAAGCAAAGTTTCACCACTGCATGTCATATTAAAAATATGTCTTTGACCAGGATATCAGAACTCAAAAAGCAAATGTTTTCTACATCATACAAGGACAAACCTGATTTTTTTACTTCCAATTGTTGCAGAAGAATTCCTAGAGAATGTAAAAAGAAAGCTCAGCATCTCTTTAACTTCAGAAGTCAAGCTTAGAAAAAGTAGTGCTATAGTGAATTCATTTGTGATTTGTCATTTCTAATTTTCTAACTCTTAAAAAAATATTGAGATGTCAGCATGTCTTCCAAAGGCAATGTGTCCTTTATACACTTACATAATCCATAAACACTTCAGAGAACTGAGGAACAGTCCCTGAGATGATGTGGCTTATCTCTGGGTTGTGTGCCTCAGACTGTTCCATCAGGCACTCTCCATTCACTGGAAATGAGATCTAGGTCTGTTGTATGTTGCAGAGGTGAAGTTACCCTGCTGAGGCAGGTCACCAATCACAGATCCCTGGGCAAGTATTTTTGCTGTTTACTTTCCGCAGAGGGAGAAGAAGCTAAAGGGTGTGGGCGGCATTTACAGCAACAGGAAGGATCCGTCCTTCACAATGAACCACGAGTGGATATGGGTGAACTGAAGGATTTACAGATTTATAGATTCATAGAATGCCAGGTTGGAAGGGACCTCAAGGATCATCTGGTCCAACCTTTTAAGTAAAAAGTTTAAATGAGATGGCCTAGCATCCTGTCAAGTTGTGTCTTAAAACTATCCAGTGTAGGGGAGTCCACCACTTCCCTTGGGAGCTTATTCCAGTGTTTTATTGTTCTCATTGTACAGAACTTTCTTCTTGAATCCAACTGGAATCTCCCCTGGAGTAACCTGCAGCCATTCCTCCTTGTTTTATCCATGTGACTCCTTATAAAAAGGGAGTCTCCTTCCTCTTGGTAGCCACCCTTCAAGTACTGGTACATTGTAATAAGGTCTCTCCTCAGCCTTCTCTTCTCAAGGCTGAACAAGAAAGGGTTCCTCAGATACGTGAACAGGAAACAGAAACAGAAGGAGCTTATGGGCCCACTACTAAACGAGAGAGGGGAGACAGACACCAACAGCGCTGGAAAAGCAGAGGTCCTCAACACCTTCTTTACCTCTATCTTTACCAACGCTGTCAGGTCCCAGGGCATGAGGATGAAAACTCAGATTGATGCAGATGCTGACTCCCCGTCAGTGAAGGAAGAGTTGGTTTGCCAACTGCTACAAGATCCTGAGCCATATAAATCGATGGGCCCAGATGCCATCCACCCAAGGGTGTTGAGAGAGCTGGCTGATGTCATTGCGAAGTCATTCTCCATAATCTTCAAGAAGTTGTGGAGATCAGGAGATGTGCCTGAAGACTGCAAGAGGGCTAATGTCACTCCTATCCACAAGAAGGGGCCCATGGAGGACCTGGATAATTACAGACCCATCAGTCTATCCTCAATCCCTGGGAAGATTATGGAGCGGGTCCTCTTGGGAACTATTACAAGCAAACTGGAGCATGTGATTGGGAAAAGCCAGTATGGATTCACTAGGGGCAGATCATGCTTAACAAACCTGATCGCCTTCTATGACAAGGTGAGCTGACTGGTTGGTACAGGGCAAGCAGTGGATATAGTGCACCTGGACATGAACCGTAACGAATGCGAGTATATGTTGGGAAGGGGATGGAGAGGCTCAGGGTAGAGTGACAGTCTTTACACAATTCATCCTTCTACACAGGAGAGGTGGGACCTGAGTCATCAACTGATGCCGTCAGAAAGCGCTTTTGGAGCATTGGTCATGAAGCAGAAAGAAACAGTCACCTTGTAAAGCTAACGTGCAAAACCTGGCTGTCTCCTCAACCAAAGATATGATACTGTACTTGCAACTCCCAACATTTACTACAGCTGTCTCTTGCAAGAGTGAAAATACATATAGGGGTTTAGTCTCTTCATTACTGGCAAAGCTGCTCACCTTTGCTTTTCTCAGTATCAGAAAAATAGATCTGATGTATTGCAACACTTTGCAAAAGCGAGAATTTGTCACACCCCATCACAGAAACAGTGGTCTCTTAAAGTGAGAAAGTCATTGAATGAGGCTGATATTTTCAAGGCCAGGTCATTGATACTTAGGTTAAAGAAGGAAGCAGAAAGCTTGGCTTATACCAATGGCCACATATTTCATAATCCATTAAGGAGGCTTTTCTGGACAGTCTTAGTCCCTAGGATGCCATTCTGGAATTTACTGTTCTGGATGGTGAACATCAGGGACAGCCTCCCCAGGGTTTCTCTTCTGTTATTAAGTATTTAGCTGTTATTAAAAAAAATAAATAAATCTATCTGCAGTAAACAACCAGCAAGGCAAGTTTCATCCTAAATAGCTAAAGAATTATATAATTACAGTCAACAGAAAGCAGTCTTATCTGGGAAGTGTCAGGCAGCCTTACTTACAGGCAGTGATAGGAAATCAGTCCCTGCCACAATACGCTCTTTCATGTGTCTATTCCTTTTTTAGCGTTTCCTCTGTGTAACTTTCTGCCCTGATTTTACATGGGTTGTATTAGTCCTGTATTAGTCTTCTGTAAAATCAATGGGGCTGCTGCTTTAAAATAACTAGATTAAAAAGAAAAAGAAGAGGTTTGCCAACGTAATATTAATGACTTGTCAAGAAAGCTAAGCTTGGTGTGCAAAGGCAGCTTTCTTTAGCTATTAAAAATAATTTCTACAGTAATTGTCTTCTTTCTCACATTTTTGAAGGATGTGTCCCTATTACAGTACTATAAAACTGACAATTTATGCTCCTTATCACACTAAGGAAATGGAAGGAAAAGTAGTGCCTAAGCCATATTGGGAAAAAAAAATGTCTGTAACATAGCTACTAGAACTTTCTTTAGCCCCTATATTAAAAATTAAGATGTGAGGATACTATAACAAATCATGAAAATCAATAAAGTCCAGGCTTCCCACAAACTGCCAAGTCATTGCCATAGTCAATGAATAGAGAAGTTATTTCTCCAGAGAATTGTAAAATAATCTCTACAAAACAATCTAGATAATGTGGAGGAAGTGTTTTTAGCAACTGTCCTAAAGGGACACCAATGACCAGTAGCTCCAGACTTTGGCATGCCACTGTTTGGAAATGGGTCTACGTGCACCCTCTGCCTTTGAGAAGGAGTGAGAAATAATGACAATCAGAACAGGGGTTTAGGTATTTCTTAAACTATTTTTCCTGGTGGTTTTGTGCGGGATTAATTGACTAGACGAGGCGGAGCATGGCTGGTGTGAGTGACCGTGCAAGCACTGCCTCTATGCACAGCTACTGCTGCCATCTACAATCTCTGCACATCTTCACTGCCAAGTCCTGCGTACAGAGCATCTGTTCAAGGCTGAACCACTTGCACATGCAAAAATAATGCTCCTGCTCACCTCTCATGCAAGAAGAGGAATCTTGCAGGTACTAGGAAACACAGGAATTATAAGACAAACAATCATACACCTTTTCCTCTCTATGAAAAAGAATGTCCAGATGATTTTCCAGTCTGGTGGTCAAGGATATCACCCACAAGGACTGATAGCTAATGCACAGAATCTCTATCATAGATAGAGACATGTGTTTTCCATCAGCAACACAGTTCATATAAAAGAGAACCAAAAAACCCAGAAGAAATAGTACTGGGTAATGACTTCCTGTAGTAACAAAATTATGCTAGCACAATAAAATACACAAGTGTAAGAAAGAGATGAATTAGCAATGAATGGATGAATAATCCCCAGAGCTGTGCTTTCAAAAACTCCCTACCCAGTTATTTTACAGAAGTCTTTTTAAGAACAGGGAAACTTGTGCTGGGTGATGTACAGATCCTAGGTTGGTATGACAGCTTACAATAGCCACAGGATCAAAAACCACAAAAACAACAGGGCAGTGACACTTACAGTGTCTGTGATATTCTTCTTGTGCTACCTCTTCTGTGGGCCAGCTGTGCTGAACATCCATCTGCATTCATGCCTCGCTACTATGCTCAGACCTGCAAGTCCTTAAGCCTTAGCTTAAGAAGAGGAGTGAGGAAAAGGTGAGAGGTGGGCCACGGCCTTTATCATCCACAGATAGACAGTGCTCTCCATGGAACTGTCTCAAGTTGGGAATCAATGAGAGGTCTGTGCTTTTGAGGGACATGGTGAAGGAAGAGATTGAGAAAGAAGAAAGTACCTCACTAAAGCTTTCTAATACAAGGAATGCTTGCCTCACGTTCGCTCACATATGGTGGGACCTCCACTCACTTTCATTCCTGGAGAAGTCATCGTGACTTATGTAGATACCATAGAGAATATCCTGCAATGCTCTGTTGCTGGCAGAGATCTTCAGAGTGACCTGAGTTCCTCCTAGCTTGTTGACTGGCCTCCCCATTGTGCTTTATGCAGCTTATTCGTATGCTGCCAGACACTAAAGGGGACACTAATGAACTAGTTAACATTTAGTGGTAGCTGAGCTTCCTGGGAATGCAATGGAAGCTGCTCTTCACATATGTCACTAGGACAGCCTCTGCTCCCAGCTTAACCAGAGATTTCCACCTGTTGTTTTTTCCTTTATGGCAGAGCTTGATGGAATAGAAGGATCACGTGAACCAAAGTTCCACACAGTCCTTCTCGCATCACAGATCCCAGGAACATGCATCCATCAATGGGACAGGCAGTGCTGGGGAAGAGAAACAGAGGATCAGCCACCTCAGTATAGTCATGTGTATCCTACAAATCATTCTAAGAAGCTAGGCTTGATCCCTGTGGTAGCAAGTTTTAGAGGAATTACATGTTTCTGCTGCCTCTTGGCCACAACAAGAATGAGGAATTCAATGCCTGATACATAAGATGTGACAGATGAATCAGTTGAGTGTAAAAGGACATCTTCAAAAATTTATTCCAGGTTTTAGGTAAGACATAGCTTGTCCAAGAAAGCCAAAAGTGCAATTGATATTATCTTCAAGGAAATACTGATACTGCTGTAATGAGACAGATTTATGAGAGTTTGGGTGTTAAAATTAAAAGAGCTCTGGCTAATCAGAAGTGGGGAAACATGCACAAGGCCTACTAATGGACTGTATCTCTGCAAAGTTAAAAAACAACATATGGGACAGAGCTGCAAAATTCCAATGTGTGATCTATGCTTTGGAAGAAGACATCAGATATGTGAAACTCTAGTTCTTGTTATGCTATTTTTGTCTGTTGCTGAAACGGAGAGATTTCCCTTGATTAAAATGGATTCTAAATCTGGCCTAGTATTCATAGGATCCCTTGGGCTATCTGGGATATTCTTCTAGGAACATTAAAGGGAAGAACTGGAATGGAAGAGTGGAGAGAAAAGGGAGCGAAAACTGTTGGAAAACAGATGGGAGAGGAGGGGAATAAAGACAATTAGAGAATCTCAGAATATGTATGCAGACAAGAGATACACTACACAAAAATAAGTGGGAAAAGGCAGCATAATGAAAGAAGAGAATGCTTCTACTTACCTCTCTCTGCTTCCTGATAATCATAGAATCATAGAATGGTTTGAGTTGGAAGGGACCTCTAAAGGTCATCTAGTCCAACCCCCCTGCACTGAGCCGAGACATCCTCAACTAGATCAGGTTGCTCAGGGGCACAAGCCATTAGTCCTAGTAAAACTGTTTCATGGTTGTATAATGGAAATATGTTGGTACACTTTGGAGAATAGTCAAAGAATATTTGTACGTGTTCTGTGAGGTTTGAACAACTGATTGCTTGATAAGAAATACTAGAGATATACATCCGGCTATGTATTAGCTTTCGGGGTAAGGGAGAAAGGAATAAAAGTAGTAAGTTTTGGCATAGTTGCCACTTCTCTTGAGTGTCATGCAGCTCTGATCCTAAGAGGACTGCACTTTGTTAAAAATGTTCTCCTGTCTCCTACATGGCAGTGTCCTATCAATCCTGGTGGCAGTGTTAGGACTTCTGTGTGCTTGTACAACACTGCGTTATCATAGGGCTGCCGTATGACTTTGAGGAGAGGACAGTCCCAAAGCAGGGACATTTTTAAGGAGATTATACATAAACTTCAGGAATCACTACCTTAAAATCAACTCTTATCTGCAAAGAAGGTTGCTGAATGAAATTAAAATAGTAAATAATATTTTAAACAGCAGGTTTCAATATTACTAAACAAAATTCAATATATTTTTTCCTGTGATTGGATTTTTTTCTGAATTATTTTGTTACTGGGATAAAACAGGAAGGTAGAGAACTAGTAAAGCTGCAAGATACTAGGGATCAGTTCTTCATTCTACCACTTACTCTATGTACAGCCATACACAGATATCATTACAATTTCTGTGCCTTGATTTCCCTGTGACGTAAGGAACAGATATTCCTATTAACAACATGATGATTACTTTACAGGAATGAGATGCGACTTAAATAACATTAGGAGTTTTCAGATCCACTGATAGCAAATTACAAGTGTTGTTATTAGAGTAAATGGGTTTCCACAGAAGACAATAAACACACTGCAAGAAAACAGTAAATAATACTCTTGAACAATTGACCTGACATCCCCAGGTACAGTTTCTTCCAAGCACGTTGAGATTGTTTGGGTTTTTTTTGTTTCTCTTGAGTTAGCATTGCTTCTCATCTTTGCTGCTGCATATGTTATAGCCAGACCTTTTTAGCTGCATAGCCAAAAGGGTGAGGGGAGTGAGAGGAATTGCACTGCTTCATCCTATGTCACATAAACCAACAACATGCCAGCTGGTTCTATCTGGGCAGTTGCTATTACTTTCTCTACAATAGTAAATTTGTGTTTTCTCTCTTTGCGTTAAAGCTGTGGAGAGGCAGAAATAACTGGGGCAAAGTTCTTAAGGGCAGGATCACGCAGCTTTTATTCCCTTGTTGCATAATATGTTATGTGAGTGCCTGAAACACCGATTTAAGACTTATTTTGAGTGTAATGATGCAATTGCCCCATTCCATACCAAACTGCAGGAATCACTAATTACATCTCTTAGAGGCCAAGCCATTCAGGTTACATCAAAAGAGAGGCTGCAAAAAAATAATTACTGTTAACAAGTGAACTGCAACTATTCTGCAGACTTCCCCAGTGTGCAGAAGCTGCAAGCCATAATCTGCATGAGATGGAGGATAACAAACAGCAAATGTTGTTAAAGCACATGGAATTTCCTGTGCCCTCTCTTAAAATAAATAAATAAATAAATAAATTTGAGAGGTTAATGCAAAAAAATACAAGCACTGATTTCTGCCCTAGAGTCATAAAGACAAATTGGGATGCTAATGAGACACCAGTCTCTTCTGAGCCTCTGAGCTAAAGGGACAAATTAAATTATTGCCATTCAGCAGGCCAACAGAAGACGAGTTCAAAGTCCCCCTTCTCTTTTCCATTCTATCTGCTTCCAGCTGGTCCTGTCAGCTCAGATGTTGTGAAGACAATTCTCGTTCTCTAGTGAGGAGTGAATGTGTGCTGTAAAGATCAGCTTGAATAAAACTGGGCCACCCGCCAAACTCGGTTTCAGGACTCTAAGTTGTTCTAAAATAAGTACATTTACCTTCCCCCACATGGTGAGAGCCCATCCCATGGCTGTCTTCATTCTTTCCACCTCTCCCATGTTCTCTCTGCTCACCTCCAGCGCCTCATCTCGCACTGTACCCTGCTTCCCAAGCCTCACTAGGGCTTTTACAAAGCAGTGGCTTTTGCATTGGCTCAGTCTTTGCTCAGGCTGCTGTAGAAGAGATCTGGGAGCTGCAAACCCACCACCTCCGCCACGAACACATCCATTGCTCCAGTATTGCTATTATCTAGTGCCATAGTGCACATCAAGTTGTTTTTCCTTCAAAGGGAAAAAGGCTTTTAATTATCTTGAATCAAAGCCTCCACATCAGTGGCTGCTACAGAGGAGTGGCTTGATAGGATACAGGACTGGGTAGGGTGGCACACAGCAAGGTTCTTACAAGCAAATGGTTATGGCAGTCATTGGAATATTTATGCCAGAAGTTGGATCTATCTAAGCCTCAGTTCCAATCTTTTGTTTCATTAATAGAGATTAAGATTGGGATAAGAGAAGATTTTTTTTTGACGTCTCATGTTGTTAATTTGCTTTGAGGCATCTAAGTCCTTTTGAGTATTAGCTCGGGAGAGATTTCAGTAGTATATCTTTCAGGGATTCAAAAAATATCCTTGTTGGTTTTAGACACCACCAAAGACAGAATGTGGGGCCACCTGAGCTGTCAATCGGACTTTCTGTAGCAACTTAAATCTTAAAAAAAACCCTTAATCTTAAAAAAAAAAAAAGTACCCAAAAGCTGATTTTGAAACGTTTTTAATTTAGAGAGGGGACTAGGAAAAACATTTTAGGAAAGCGATGTTGTAGAACGGAAGAGAGTTGGAAAAGTAAAGCAGAACTGAAACCCCACCTGTGATACTTTAGGGGACAATGAGAGAAAATAGCAGTGTGTTATATTGGTAGCAAGGTGACCCAAACTGCTTTCACGGTTGAACTCACAACTTGCACAGAATAGTCACAGTTTGGGGTTTGTGAGCCAGAAATAAATTTAAACCTTGTATTTTTTACACTGCCAGCAGTATTCCTTTCTTTCTTCTGTATTCTCCTGTCCTTGCCAAGTGTGACACTTAGAGCCTGTGATCTGTGGGACTGTTAGAAAAGAGAAGCAGGTGTGATGATAGCTTTAGTCTATTTATATCCACTCAAAATGTACCTCAACCTTGAAAATTCTCCCAGGGTCTTTTCTTTCTGTTTTTCAAATAATGTCATTGCTGTGGATGGTAACACACCCGTCTGGGAATCACTTTCTATTAGCCACGTGAAACACAGCTTATGAAACTTAAAACCAATCAGGCAATGGAGATAGATTCAGAGGTACCTGGTCAAGCGGAATCAAGCTGTGAAAAGCAACGGAAATAGTCATTGCAGAGCACCAGATGACTCAGCACTGTCAAGAATTTTGAAGGCAACAATTTAGAGGCGGGCTTCAGAAAGTTTTAAGAGTATTACAGCCTCATTGTTTTCCTCATGAGCCTCTCCATGATCCAGACAGGAACTATCCCTTCCCTTGAGTTCAATCCACTTTCTTTAGCATTCCCAGATGTCCTGTAACTCTGCCAGGTTCAATTCCTGTGGATTGTTTAATTTCAACACTTCACACATGGGGATCTTAGCAGCACCTGTACATAGGTTTACTAAGTTCAGACCACTCTGGCTCCTTCATTACCTCTCTTTCACTGTGTTTGCTCTCTTGCTCTCCTTAGCTGAGATTTCTTAGTGCCACAACCTTCGAAATAGGACAATCCTGAAAGCACTCTCAAAACCACTTGTCAGCCCAGCTCTGAGCTGCACCACATATCTGGGAGCTGTGAAACTGATCTCGGGCTAAGAAGTGCTCTGAACTTCCCTAATTGTCCATCAAATGTCTATGCCTGGCGCCCTGTACGTGCCCCTAAGGATTCATCCAACTACTGAAAAACAGCTGTTGTCCATTCTGCTGTTTGGCGGTGGTAAAGAAAAGTGAAACAGGAACTCAAGGAAACAAGTGCTTTATTGTGAGACTTATAATAAAAATTACCAGCAAGTAGCATGTGTGGGAGCACTGAAAGCAGCTGATATGAATGCCTCCCTCACACCGGTGGCTCTCTCACAGCAGGGTGACTCAGGGGTAGCCAGCTCTATCAGTTCAGCAGATAGGGCCACAGGTAATGTGTGCACCTTGGCACCCTGCCCTCCACCTTTACATTTAGCGTGGGTGTGAGGAATCCTGGCAGAGCACATCATATATCCAAAGACACTCATGCAAACTTTGCAGAATAGGACCGCACATATTTGCTTAGAACGCAGAGAATGGCCAGTAACTCCAATCAGTAAGGGAGGAATAGAAGAAGTTCTTCACAGAAAATGGTATTTAGCACTCCAGTTTCTAATTGGTCTCCATAGCACATCTTTCCCATATCTCACAGGAACCATATACTTAAAGACGGCCAAAAAAGATGAAAATACGGCTTTTGCTTTTCAGAAAATGAGTCAGACTGGGCATTATCTTCTTGGGTCAATGGATCTTTTTTTTAACAAATGCTGACCGCTTCATCAAGGCAAGTCCTTTTAAACTGTATAAAGAAGTCATATCTTGCCTTCAGTCTCCTCCATGACAAATTTAAGCTTATTTGAGCTATTTGTGGTCTTTATTGCACAGCAATTATCCTGCTGTGAAGGGATGGACTTGATGACCAAATAGGTAATTTCTATTGCTAATTTCTTTGCTTATATCTCAGGAGGGTGCATGCTAAAAATTCTTTTTAATAAAAGGAGCTTTCTTAACCTAGTGCACATAATTACACTACTGGTAAAGCACAGATACGTTCTACTTTTTTAATAAATGACTCATGATTTTCCCTGCCTTGCCTTTCAGATGCTGAATGTGATCCATCTTGTCGGGATTTGATTCTTAAGAAATCTCAGGTATGGCTTTCAAATATGTGGTCTTTTCAAAGTGTTACAAACTGTCCAAACCAAAAGCACCATAAAACTAGTTGATTGAAAATTTCATCTGCAATTACAGTATCTTTCCATACTGTAGCTGAGGTTACAGGGAAACTTTTTTTAACAAATGCAGTTGGCTGCACAATTATCCTGACAAAAGCCATTCATTACCTTTAGGTGGTAGAGGACAGGCAGAGAACGGTGGAATCAACAGAAAATATGAACTCATGTCTGGTCATTTATTGCCATGTGTAAATTAATCGGTAGCCTGAGTGAGAATCTGACAAAGCCGGCCTAAGGACAGAATAAGGATTGCAAATCATAGCCTTGGGTTTTGTTTCTTTCCCAGCTCTAACTGTGCAGCATTAGACAATGACAGTGACTCACAGCCTTCTGTGTAGTTCAGGCTACCATATGTCTCAGATACAGTTTCTTTCCACTCAAAAATAATTCCTGGGCAGAACGAGAGGATCTTTCACATTTGCCTATGATTTCTGAGCAGGGGGCATTATTTCTCACTAGCTTTGACCGGTCCATTGTATGTCTGGAAAGCTGGGATATATCCTCACAGCATCAACAGTTCGGATGTACTGTGCAGGATCAACACATGACTATGTAGATGGCTTTGAACATGTGCTCATAAACCCCACCCTTCTCGAGAGCATCAGCTGATCAGCACGTATATACACTCAGTAGAGTGTCACGTATCTGAGAAGCACTGAATACTCTGTATGGCTCATTGCAATTGACTGACTCTTGCAACTTATGGGGTGTCACGTGATAATTTAACAAATTCAATACAGAGTCAGTTAAATTTTCTGAGCAGATTAAAAAAGTTGGTTCCCGGTGACTAACCATGCCAAGGCTCACCTGCCAGTGTGTTAACTGGAAACCGTAGCATGACAAATACAAAGAAGGAATGACACAGACAGTACTTCTATGAGAAGTTCTTGAAATCGTCAAGATGGCAGGTTTTTTTTCAAATATTTAAATAGAGAGATCTTTCCCCTGGCAATGAGTCAAATATCTACAAGCCTATTTTTAGTGATTTCAGGGCAAAGATAACATCTCATATAGCTGCATCACAAAGATGCTTTAAATGACTTCTGAAGACTGTGAATTTCTACCTTCTGAGAGTGCCTATGAATCTGTAATCTGCATAGCACTTGAATTAAAGGCTGCCTGATCCTGGTCAAGGCCTTATGGACATCACCAACTGAAAGTACCTATCAGGCACCATATAAAATAACGGAAAAAAATAGATCATTCCGTCCACGGACAATTCCTGCCAGGAGAGGCGAGGCAGCAATGGAATGCCTTGCTGACACTCTTCCCCATGAGCTCTGCCATCGGCAGACAGCTTTAAATCACTTCTAAACTGGTACACAGCTCTCCCCTGCTGATCCTATTTAGTTTTTGGGCTCATTCCCAGCACCTAGCAGCCAAGAGAGGTTGACAGTGTTTCATGATGCTTCTCCCACTCCCCTACGAGAAGCTGGGAGCTGGAGGAAGATGGGGTGAAGAGCAGAGTCTGGCCTCTTTGGCATACAGCAGTAAAATTGTGGGGTTGGCAGGGACAGGAAGGATCTCACCAGGAAGGGAGTAAGAAAGATTTTTCATTTCTCATTTCCACTTTGTTTCTGATGACTTGCTCTGTTACAGGCCGAAATGCCAGTGTGTACTTCAGCACAGAAAATAGGAGGCTGAGACGAAGCCTGATCTCACTCGTTGCTAAGAGAGTAACCTAATTTGCAGCAGATGGTGTTTATTGTTACTTCCCATCTGCATGAGGATTAAGAATTCTTCTCAGAAGAAAATGATGCAGCCTGACAGCATCCTGAAAGGAAGGGGCAAAATTAATTCTGATCAAATATAGCTTTTTTTCATAAAAGACAGGTTTTTCTGGACAAGCTTAACTTAAGGAGAGTTTAGTATTTTAAAAAAAAAATAATAGTCTTCTAAGTTTCTAGATGTGCAGAGTAATTTTTAAAAATGTACAGGAATAGAGTCAAGTAAAGGTTAAGCACATTGCCTCCAATCAAAAAGGAACTTAATGTCAGAGCTGAGATTGAAGTTTCAGCTCTTCAAGATCTCAAGATCAGGATGCAGTCCCACAAAGGAACTGATAGCACATTTTGTAAGCATCTGTCCTTGGCCAAAGCACTGATCAAAGAAAGCTAGGGGTATGCTGGCTATGAATCATCAGTCCCTTAAAACTGCAGATGTCTCTTTCACATTTGGCTCCCATTGACCAATGTTGCCTCATGGCTCAGTATGTACACCTTTTTGTACATATTAAGAAACTAAATTTTTGTTTTATTGGTATAATCTATCTGAAGTCATATGAGTTATACCAAGGTGATTAGTACATTGAACATCATTATAGTCTGCCTGGGTTTTTTTTGTCTTTTCTACTGTAAAATCCACACCTTGCATATACCACTTCCAGTTGTGCCTGGGCTTTAATGAGACAAAAAGGTGGCTACAACTTACAAACAGGGATGAAACTTTAAAATGGAAATGGAAGGAACTGAGAGAGGAAAAAGAAAAAAAAAAATTCAAAACAGAGATAGCAAAAGAGTAAAGAATGAAATGATAATTTGAGCAAATATGCCTACATGAGTAAGGTCAACCTGTTCTAACATATGGGCCAGTTCCCAGACTGCACTGCTTATCCTATATTTATAGTGTACCTTTACATATACTCTCTGTATGCTTGCTTACAGATTCATTTTTTGACTGGCATGCTCTCTTTTCCTCCCTGCAGTTCATGTCCTAGAACAAAAAACAGAGTCTGGCTATTTTCCTAGCATTTCTAGAAATCAGGCAGCCCCTGGCAGATGGCTGGTGGTGCATGAGCAGATTGACTAGGTATGTCAGGAAATCTGTGGCATTTCAGGCAATGGGAATGTGTCTGATGCCAGTGGACCTGACCAAAACACCTGCCTGGACTGCAGTAGACAGCTGTCTCTTGCATGGCAGCTGCACAGTTGTTCTGTATATTCACAGCACATTGAAGCATCTGGGCTATGTCTGATATCTGGCGTATGTGCTGCACAAATAGAAATCTCTCTCTAGGATTTCTTCAACAGAAATCTGGAAGTCCTAGACACATCTGTAGCAGGCATTCCAGTGGTAGCTAATTTAATGTAAAAATCATCGCAGCATGAAGTCATTTGGTATGTTGCTTTCTCAAGACTTACAGTGCAAAAGGCACAACAGTAGAGCTACCTATATGGTGATGTTGGCCAGCAGATGCCTTGCCATCTTTAGCTATATTCATTAAGATCCTCAGATGTGTATCTTTTCTCTTAACTGATTTATACAATAAGGGCACATCTGAGCCTTTTTGATTATTTCCTCTTTTGTAATGTTATTAGATGGACTCTGTGTGTGTGAGTGTATATTTACGTGTAATATCCATTATACATACAACACAACTAACACATTCTCCCACGTGCAGTTTCTCTTCCAGGTTGGTTATGCTCATGCCTCTTGACTGAGCTGTGTAATAAACTTTGCAGGCTTTTTTTCCCCAGTCTTTTCATGGCCATCCCAATGAGATCTATGCTTGCTGCACACTGATAGAATTTTCTCACACTTCACATAGAAAGACTTGACCCCTAAACCTTATGCACTTAAAGTCTTTTTTTTCTTCTTCTTCTTACTGTTTGGAAAAAGTGCACAGATTTCTATGTTTCAGTGAACCATTAGTGACATCCAGTGGCTACCAATGCAAGCGCTAAAAATTCATAACCCCTACTGTCAAGGGACACTTAAACTTCCACCTTTTTCTCTAACAGCTATTAGAAAAAGGAGAAAGGCAATAAAAAACCCCAGTGCTTCCACATTCTTATTGTGGATTTGATTAAACCTCACTGAACTTGCACCATACAATGTTATCTTTCCTTTGTGTTAACTGTAAGAAACTATTGAGCTCCCTTAAGAAGCCATCACGCCATCTCCAAACAACACACAGATAGAGATCACAATGCAAACCAATGAAACAAACATGTGAAATCACTGAGAAACATAAACCAGGTTCACATAGGGGTTTCACTAGGTAGTCTTCCAGGAAGGTATGTGCCTCACAGAGTGAGACAAGCTGAAGAAACACCACAGAATGAAAGAAAAGCAACAGCAGTGATCTTCTGGGCAGTCATAGCATCATAGAAGCACAGAACTACAAAAATTATTTGGGTTGGAAGGGACCTTTAAAGATCATCTAGTCCAACTCTCCTGCCATGGGCAGGGACATCTTCTATATACAGTCTCCTAGAGCTTTCTCTTCTCTAGGCTGAACAACCACAACTTCCTCAGCCTGTCTTCTTAAGAGAGGTGTTCCAGCCCTACGATCATTTTCATGGCCCTCCTTGTGAATAATGTAATCCTGATGAAAAGCTTAACAGGTACTTTTGGGCCGAGCACTGGTTAAAGAAGGTTTGGACCCACAAAACAATACATTGTGGTGTTGGAATCTTCTTGTCTTAAGAACAGTAGGCTTTTGCACTTTGTTGTAATAAGGACATTACCAAAGAAATAAACAACTCTACCATCTGTTTCCCCTCCTAATGGAAATAAGCTGATAGTTCCTGAGTCTGCTGAATCATATATAGGCAGTTACCTCAGTTCGAGTTTTGCTACTTTTGTGCTGCCTGGGATCTCACTGAACTTTCATTAGTCAGCCCACAAGTCAACAACCCAGAAGAAATTTTCAGATGAACTCAAAATAATTAAGTCCTGTTTGGAAAGCTTTCTTCACTAACATTGTGAGCATGTCAGGAGGAGGAGACGGTGGAAACCCACAGCTTTTTTTTTCCAGTTATTATCTGGGCCACCGAGGCAGGATGTCATAAATCAAGCATCTCCTTTATGCTACAATTTGTTTGGGCACGGCAACTCAAGCACGAGAGAGCTGAAGCCGCCTTCTTCCCTGCCTCCCCTCCTGTCTCTCTCCCTCCTCCTCTCTCTAGACTCAACATATCTTTGATGTCAAGTACCAGTCTGTACTTAACACATCAGGGAAAGGGGACAATTCTGCCACATGTTAACACGATATATGTTCAAAACAGGTTTTAAGCTAGACCACTTTCAAACTGTAGTTATACATTTTACATAAACTCTCTACAGATCTTATAGTACGTATCATAGAATCATAGAACATTCCAGATAGGAACAGATCTCCAAAGATCATCTGGTCCAACCTTTCACGGGAAGAGGAGCCTAGATGAGACTATCTAGCACCCTGTCCAATAGCATCTTGAAAACTTCCAGTGATGAGGACTCAAACACATCCCTGTGGAGGTTCCTGCAGTGAATGACTGCTAAACAAATTCCTTTTTTACATCAAGATGTATGTTTATATCATATATACAAAATCACATTTTAATATAATCACAAAACAATGGCATTATTGCAATTTTATAGTTAGCTACCCATCACTTCAGGAATTTGCAAGCTTCTCCTTTACCTTGTTCATTTAAGTCCAAGGGTTTTTTAAGCTACTAGCTGATATGAAGCATGACTGCAACCTCCCTGGCTGCAGCAGGATTATTTACACCTTCGGAGTCAGGCATGTGTTGTGGTGACTTGACAGCTAATCACAGAAATCAGCAGCACTCATTCACTGACTTTAGTGTTCAGGACTGGAACCAGAGACAGAAACTCTATTCCCTTTATTCATGTATTAAATTCCATTCTCAAAATAAAACCCCAAAATAAAGGCACTCAATAAGATGTCAGTATTAGGAAAATACCCATTTCTGCCGTGAACTTCTATTTATTAATTTGCGTTCATTGTTTTCAGCATCCAGTGAAAGCAGCTAACACAGAATTTTTCTTCCACAATTTTCCCAGAGGGTCAAGCAATACATTGATGGAGATGCCATTTTAGGAAGGCAAGGTACTGAAAACAGTGCATCAGCACTGGCACCTTAGTCTAAAACTATCTGTTTTCTGAAGGTTCTTGGCACCTGGAGTGTCTACCACAAATTGATTGTAGTATCTCTGTCCCTGCATGTTGTACACTGTCACACTTTTCTCCTCTGTGATAAACTGTATGTGATGCCTTCAGCTTTTTAAAACAATAAAACCAGAGATAAATCTTAAGAGTGTGGTGGGAAGTAAAATTAGCTGCTTTCCTTCCCAATTTAACTGATACATACTGGAATGAAAGTATTTCCAAGATAGTGGATTAGTCATTGACAGCTTTCAGGAAAATGATGATACAATTATACTAAACATCATTTGTCATATCATTACACATCCTTTGAAATGTTCTTTATTTGAGAATAAGAAGGGATGCTAGAATCTTTAAAATTCAGCACCCACACAAGAGCTAAAAGTAGCTCTTCTACTCTCTGGCACCTACATCATCCCTATTCAGATAGCAGCAATAATACTTGAGACAGGCTTTCAGGTGCTCACTCTTCATTCATCTAATGGCTCCATTTATGATATGCTATCCAAAACCTGCAGATTAAATACCAATTATACTTTGCAGAAGAAATCATTAAGTGTCATGTCTTCCTGGCTGGAAAAGGATGCCGGGAAAAAGAGCTTAAAATTCTGTTTTCTAAGCCTGGAAATCTTGGAATGACAGTGATAAGAGTCAGGAAATTAAAGAGATGAAGGGATTTGTAGTAGAAATGAACTAAGCAGTCCTAGAACAAAAATAATAGAAGGAAAGAGAGTTTCATATGACCCTTTGCAATGACTAATTCCCTCATTGCTTTGCCAGTCTGTTCTGTCTTGGAGAAATATTACTTTGTGCACCACTGCCTCAGGTGGAGACGGCAGCTTAGGGAGTCTACAGTGTGTGGAAATAAGCTATGAGTCCTAATTCTTATTTTACTATTAACATTGAAATTGCTATATTGCAGTCTCCAGTGGCAAATTATTAAATCCCACAAACTTTGTATTTAATTTACAATGACATAGAATCGTAGAATCCTAGAATGGCTTAGGTTGGAAGGGATCTTAAAGTTCATCGAGTTCCAAGCGCCCTGACATGGGCAGGGACACCTCCCACTAGACCAGGTTGCTCAAAGCCTGATCCAGCCTGATCTTGAACACTTCCAGGGATGGGGTATCCACAAGTACTCTGGGCAATGTATTCCAGTACCTCACCAGTCTCACAGTAAAGAATTTCTTCCTTATTTCTAACATAAATCTACCCTCTTTCAGTTTAAAGCCATATGTCCCCTTGTCCTATCACTACATGTCTTTGTAGAAAGTCCCCGTCCAGCTTTCTTGTGGGCTCCCTTCAGATATTGGAAGGTGTATTGAATTTGGGTGAGCTGGAGTTGATGTTCCCCAGAGCAGCTCTTATGGTGCTGTGCTTTGTACTGGGAGGCAGATAAGACGCCAGTGTTGTGGCTGCTGCTGAGCAGCGTTTGCACAGCACCGAGGCTGGCTTTCCAACATCTTTCCCCCCGCCTCTAAGTGGGATGAGGTGGGCAAGATCTTGGGAGGGGACACAGTCAAGACAGCTGACCCAAACTGATCAAAAAGCTATTCCACACTGCGTGACGTCAGCTCAAGTATAAAAGGAGGAGAGAGGAGAAGGGGGTTGGGGTCATTTGTTGGTGAAGACGCTTGTCCTCTGAGCAACCGCTACGCGTACCAGAGCCCTGCTTCCCAGGAGAGGCCAGACATCGCCTGCTGATGGGAAGCAGAGAATAAGATCTTGTTCTGCTTTGCTTCGTGCACGCACGGCTTGCTTTTTGTTCTTTGCTTGGTTTTTTTTGCTCTTATTAAACTGCCTTTACCGTACCCTACAGGCTCTTCCCATGTTCTTCTCTTCCTCCCTTGTCGTTCTGAGTAAGTGGGAGGGGGTAGTGATAGAGCGACTTGGTGGGTACCTGGCGCTCAGCCAAGGTCAAACCCACCACAGAAGGCTGCTGTGAGGTCTTCTCAGAGCCTTCTCTTCTCCAAGCTGAACAACCCCAGCTCTCTCAGCCTGTCGTCACAATAGAGGTGCTTGAGCCCTCTGATCATCTTTGTGGCTCTCCTCCAGACCCAGTGTGGATTTACGTAGTGGGTGTATCTTTTCTGCTCTCTAGCTGACAACAAGTGACAGCTATAAACCATCCCTGCCAACATTTGAGATCTCTAGCAGGGCTGAACACCCTGAAATACACCAGTCTTGAAGAGTCTTCCAAGGTGAAAGCAAGCAGGGGCAATTAGCAAGCAAGGAGCCAGCTAGCAGGTTCACATGCCCACCATGTTCATCACCGAATTGCTGTCTCTTCATACTTCTAGTCACTTAGGTGATGTTGGAAGGATAGAATTAAAGTCTTTTAGGCTGAACAAACATATAAGGAACTGTTTGAAACCAGGATAATAAGAATGGAAGTCTCTTAGGACTAAAGGCTAGAATGACCTCGAAGGTGGAAATAATCAGAAACAAGACACAGTAATTAAGAACAATGTCTAAAGACAGTAAAATTCTGTCAGCCTTTTTAGATAATGCCTCATTATGGCTTCTTTACATAAACCAGAGACAGATTTGGAGGAAGATCAAAACATCAAGGTGTTCCCTACATAACCTATAGTGATTTTAATACTAAACCCCACACCTCTAGGAGAATTTAAATGTTAATGTAGGACCACCTTACTACAATGAATTAGATAATAGTATATTGAACCAGGTAATTGATGGAGCATTCGTACAAAGATTTATGTGATGTAAAATCCTGTAACCAATCATATATAATTCCTTTGTTATTTGTAAAGTATATAAATTGCTGCTGTTCGAGCTAACGGTGTGTTGAATTTGTGATTTATTACCTAGCACCAATTTCTGCAGAACCAAAATAAAGCAAGTATCTTGACTTTGTGTGTTGACTGGCTTTGCACATCAGATAAAGGACCCTTTTTATTTGGAACTACAGAAGGAAGTTCTAATAAACTCAGCACCAGCTGTGAATCACTGGCACGGGTCCTTGCTGGTTAGAGGCCAGCTGGGGTCTGCAGCGGTGCCACTGAGACCACATCCACTAGGCCCAGTGAGCATTCTCCATCCTTGTCCGTGGAGCAACCGGCAGAGCTACAGCAGATATGCCCTTACAACTGTTTGGTAAACTCTGGGCTCACTCCTCATTTGAGCTCGTCAAGACAAAATTAAGTCTATAAAATGTATGTGCAAGGAATGAGATCGTGTGCTGTCTTCCATCCTGAGGCGGCAAACAGATATGCAAGTGACAGCAGGGAGGCTTTTCAGAGCTAAATTTGTCTTCACGAAGGCATAAGCGACCTTGAACAAAAGATTCTGAAGGAAACAAGGCCCTAGCAGAACAGCGCTGAAAAGCAGGACGGAGGAGGTAGATTATGCCCTGACTCAATTCCTGTTACTCAGCACCATGTGGGCAGAAAATGCAACAAATTTAAACATAAGGAAAAGCTTTTTTGGCTGTTAATAGCTGTCAGACCCTGGCACAGCTTGCCAAGAGAGGCTGTGGGACCTCCGCCCCTGGTGATAACCAAACCCTGAGGAGACATGGCCCTGGATCTCTGGCTCTGGGTGACCCTGCTCAGGGCCAGGGGGCTGCACTGTCCCATCCCATGGAGCCCCCTCCCACCTCCGCAGCCCTAGGTCTCCATGGCCTGTGCCCTGGGCCCTGACGGCTGACTCCCCCCCCTCCCCCCAGCTTTATGTGACTGGGTCAGTTCTACGTGCTGAGGGCCCACCCTGGGGCACCAGGCACCCACTTTGAGCAGACCATCTTCCCTGGCTTCACAGGGTGGCAGGAATCAGGGGGATTCCCCGGGAGAGCCAGCCACTCCCTCGGAACACACGCGTCCCCGCTGTCTTGTGTCCCGTCCCCGTCCCCGTCCCCGTCCACCTCCCTCTTCGCCCCAGCCCGTCGCCGCCTGCAGGGCCTCTCGGAGCCCTCCAGGGGCCGCTGCNCCGTGCTGGCGGAGGAGGCGGAGCCGTGGGCCTGGCGGGCCGGGGCAGGCTGGCACCCGTCATGGAGGCGAAGAAGATGAACCTGCCGCGGGGCCCTGAGAACCTCTGCTTTGACAAGGACGAGTTCATGAAGGTGGGTGGGGATTGTGAGCCCAGCGCCCCGGAGCTTTAGTCAGGATCTTTTAACTCCTCCACGGAGTTGTTTTTTTTTCCGTGGGATGAGGCCCCCAGAGAGACGCTGACTGTGTCACTGGTCTCCTTGGCCGGGTCGTTTGCAAAGCCAGGCGCCTCGCGCCCCTGCAGTTGTGTCCGGGCAGGGGCTGCGGCCACGTTCGGCGGGACTGAACCGACTGAGCAGCGAAGCGGAGGCGGAGGCCTGCCCGAGGAGAGGGCTGCAAGCGGGGGACCCGAGTGCCGGGGCCGGGTGCTGGGAGCTCACCTCCTAGGGCGGACCCGAATCTTCCTTCCACCAAATCATATTCTGTGTGCTTTGAAGGGAAGTTGCAGATAAGCTGATAACCAGCATTAGGGCCTCAGTGCTTGGAAAGCTTAAAGTAGTTCTTAATACCGTATTTCGACTTTTTGTTTGGTGTACACAGGCGGTATACTGTCCTGTAGTTTGGAGAGCTAGTCTTTTAGATACTCTGACCCACGACGTTGTGTGCTTTTGAGATTAAGGATCAAGATTTTGGAACACTGGAAACAGCTCCGTTAAGTAGCCTCTTTGCCCCTTAGTGCTTTAGTTTGGTCAGCTCGGTGGCGTACGGAGTACTTTCTTCTGGGGGTGGGGAGAGGTGTGTGAGCTTTTTACTTACTTCCTTCTCTTTTCCTCGTTTCATTTTCAGCCGGATTTTGATGTTGATCACTTTGTATCGGACTGCAGGAAACGTGTGCAGTTGGAAGAGCTCAGAGAGGATCTGGAGCTCTATTACAAACTCCTTAAAACTGCTATGGTAGAACTCATAAATAAAGACTATGCAGATTTTGTTAATCTCTCAACAAACCTAGTAAGTGTCATTACGTCATACTGTGTGGTTCGGACTTAATATGTTTGAATGGATTTTTTTTTGTTTTTCTTATGGAAAGTATATTTGGCCATTACTAGATTTAAGTCATCTTAAACTGTGACCCATTGCACTGAGAGAACCTGAAAGACCATTCTTGTAGAACTTAGGTGCTGTACGGAATAGCTGTTGGCCTGTAATAAATGTTTTCGATTTCACGCTTTTCGTCTTGAAAAACTTAATTCATTAGGAAGTTGGATTCAAGTTTTTTTAAAACTGACAGTAGTTGTAGAATTGAAATAAATAAATCATTAAAATAGTGATACAAATCACGCCATTCTGGAGGATTCTGTAAGGGTCTTTAAACTTACTTTACAGTCAATATATCTTTGGAAAGCTTCCAACCTCCTTGACTGAAAATTGTAATAATTTTCATATTAAAATATATTGTCCACTGTATCTCCTGCTCTTTCACTCCATTTCATCCAGATTCCAATTATACTTGTTCAAAGACAGGTCTAAAATTTTTATGGGAAGAAAACTGTCCATAGGTCGAGATGTTCTTTTAATATTTGGCTTTGTGTGACAAGCATTCTGATATCTTTAGATCTGTATTTGAGGTAACATTTTTTTGCATTGCGTTTAAAACTGGAAACTATAAAGGGAAGTATCTTTTCTCAGTTTTGTTTTAGTATCTGTAAAATGATAGGCTTTGTCACTAATTCACCTATGAACTTATCAAAAAAGTCATAACTGTTTTTATGGTAATTTCTTTAGGTTGGCATGGACAAGGCCCTTAATCAGCTTTCAGTACCCTTGGGACAGTTACGGGAAGAAGTTATGGTATGCTCTAAACAGTCATTATACACAGCTTGGTAAACTTCTCTCTTTCGTATGATTTACAGAACATCTTTTACTCATGTTGATAATTACTGTAATAAACTTTTCTTTGGAAATTGATGACTTAGAGTGGTAGTAGGAAAGGCATTGTGTTTTCAAGTGGTTGTAGTAGCCATTAATTTACCTTTTTTTGTAAAGCCTGTCAACCAAGAGATAAAATTTTGATTCCTTAAACGTGATAAATGAATGGACTCTTGCAAGACAAGTCTATGGTGAAATACTGGAACTGTTTTATATTGAGTGTCTTAAAGATGGTAGTAAATAATGGAGATGCAACACAGTCCCATTAAGGACATTTTTTGCTCAGTCTTGTGGTTTAACCATAAAACTCACCCTCTCGAAAGTGCGCCTTGTTCCAGTTCTTCCACAGTGACTTAATACTTAGCAAAGGGCAATTTTTTTTGTCATCTTGGCAACTCCTTCAAAGGGATGTGTGCTCCCTAAATGTACCTTCAAAATATCACAGCCTTGGTGTCTAAAATACAAAATAGCTTCAGTTAGCATAGAGTAATATTTATTATGTGAAAAATGCTGCTTAACTCTGATTTAGAACTTAAGTTTCAAGACATAAAATTGTATTGGGTTTATTGCCTGTTTCTGGGTGAAAGGCAGTTTGTTTTCTGTAAGGTACTGAAAGAACACTTCTGATTGAAATAGTATTACTTGTAGTGGCAGTACTTAAGGAGCAGATTATACTTTCAGTTAGTAAACTTATTTCTGTCATTTTCAGTTAGAAGGCAGTTGATGTACTGTAGCTTTTGTTACTCCTGTATTCTTACTAATCTGTCTTCTGTTTTAAGTTTAGATTTTTGAGTTAACGTTTTTTAAAAACCTAAAGAGGGAAACCAGCTTTACATACTGACTTTCTCTATCCCAGAGTCTTAAGTCATGTGTCAGCGAAGGCATTCAAGCAGTAGATGACCGAATGGCTAAACAAGAAGATATTAGAAGAAAAAAGGTACAACAGATACATTTTTACCTTTAAATGATCCTCCTTAGGATGATTTTGGTTTTGACATTAATCCAGAGAAAATGAAATTTAAAAACTTTTAGGCTGTCTAGGTTCACACTGTGCAGGATTTTGTACTTGTAAAAATAATTATTGATATTTTGGTTGTAAGACTTCATTTTTTACAGTGTCTACTTAATCAAAATCTTTATTTTATTTTATTTTATTTGCCAAAAACATGTATGTTTGATTTGGTTGGCTTTTTGTAATTATAGTTACTCTTGTTTCTACTTGTAGCAGTATATAAACTTGCTTGTTATGAATGTAGTTGAAATACAGCAGTTTCATTTTTATATTGGGGGGCCAGACAGTAACATTTGTCTTTGTGCTTAACCAATTAGGGGTAAGAACAGCTGTTCTATGTGAATAACAAACATTTGTGGGATTTTATAGACTTATATGAGCAATACTTCAACTGAGACATGACTCAAGTATTAAGATGGAGGGAGAAAACTTACACCAGAAAAAAACCACAAACCCACCCTAAAAAAAATACACAAAATATCTTCAAGGTCATTAGGTGATGTACATTGGGATCATGGGCAGCTGTGAAAAATATTTCTTTAATTACAGATGTGTGTCCTGAGACTTATTCATGTTATTCAGTCTGTTGAGAAAATTGAGAAGATTCTACATTCCCAAGGCTCTAAAGAATTGTCCTCATTAGAGGGAAACAGGTGAAAAATACGTTCAGTTTTGTTTGTAATTAATGAGACTAATTTAACTTCATGGTATTGTTGTTGATTGATTTAAAAGCATTAGGATGTATCTCTAGAAATGTAACTCTGATGGATTGACTGTTGCTTCAGTATTTTCTCAGTTTTAGTCTTCTGCATACTGATCATTGACAGAACGTGTAACTCAGCCTCCAAAGTTCTGAATTACTTCTAGTGCTTTCAGTAAATGTGCTTTTTGAAGTTTTTGTGCATTATTTTTTTTTCTTGAAAGTCACTAATCCTGTAGTGTACTGTGGAGAGTATCTCCATTTATTCCAATACCATTTGAAAGTAAATTGGGAAATAGCTTTTCTTGTTTTCCCTGCTTACCTATACCTGAAAGACTGTTGCAAGAATAGTCTAAGGCAGACAAGCCATGCATGTAATGCTTCTGGTACAAGGTAGGTTTGTGACAAATCAGGGTCCCAAGTTTTGTTTTTTAACAACTTCATGGAAAGCGTTCTCTCCCACTGCATTTGCCAAGGGATAGATGATGTCATTCAGACAATTTTGGAACTGACATACTAGCCACATGTCTGAAATAGCTGACTGGGATGCAGATGCAACTTAAGCTGGAGGAAAAAGACAATTTTATGAACCAATTTGAACATCAGACTGTCTTTCAGTTTAGTGCACTGAATCACATGGTAGGGAGAGGGGGAAGGTAGACAGAAGAACAGAGCATATGCAGATGTTTTCAGTTAGGGTGAGGCACTTTGTAGAATTGTTTGGAAGGAAGCTTGTACTCGAGTAGCTGAAAATTTGGCTAATTATTGGGACTATGTGGACCTGAGAAGGACTGTTTCTCTAGAGATGGCTGTAATTAGTTTTACCACATGACAGAAAGGGGAAATAAGAAACAAATCTGGATGGTGAATAACATTGCGGTTATTGAGCTCTGTAAGACTGACTTTTCATATGACAATAAAAAACACTGACATAGAGAAAACAGTGCTTCCTACCGCTGAGGCAAGATCTTATGTTCCTCTCAGATTCTGCTTCATCCACTTCATATCCTGGTAGCTCCAAAACAACTCTAATCATGTAGTGTGTTCCAGATTATGATTTCATGATTGCAGTAATTGTAGTAATACCTCTTGGAATTCCAAATATTTAGATTAAACCACAAAAACTGGGGGAGAGTAGTATCTGCTGCAGATGGAAGTGTGTTGATTTGAAAGGAATTAACTGTGTAATTTCATTTTGTATCATCTCTCTTCTAGCCCACTTTTAACTGGACAGGTTTTAGAGAGAATTGCCGCAGAATTTAATCAACTACAATTTCATGCAGTACAAAGCAAAGGAATGCCCCTTTTGGACAAAGTGAGACCAGTAAGTGTTGCATGATAGCCAACTTAACACTTGTAGGATCAAGAAAAAAAAATAAATTGGCAAACCCAGTATAATTGACAGACAAATGTCAATCCAACGGAGTTTTATTGAATTAATTTATGGGGGGGAAATGAGTTTCAAGAGGTTGTTTTTATCAACTGTCTAGAAGTATTACTACTATTTCTGTTTACTTCGGATGTGAAGGCAAGTCTTTGCTTTTGTTTTGTTGTTTTTTTTTTATTACTGTATTTTGTTTCTCTTCATAGCGTATAGCTGGAATAACAGCTATGTTGCAGCAGTCTCTGGAAGGGCTGCTCTTGGAAGGCCTTCAGACTTCAAATGTTGATATAATACGTCACTGTCTTCGCACTTATGCCACAATTGACAAAACACGAGACGCAGAAGCATTAGTTGGTCAAGTGCTTGTAAAACCTTATATAGATGAGGTAAGATAAAAATCAAGAATCCTAAGAAAATTTATTGATTTGCAAACATGCTTCTTTTTCCTATTAACCACTAGCTTTCGTAAGCAGCTTCAAAATGCCTTTGTGGAGATAACAGGAGAACTGAGTCAGTTTGTTTGTTGCTATTAAAAAAAAAAAAAAAGGTGGAGGAATTCTTTATCTGTCTGTTGCCAATTTCAGGTTATAGCCAGCTGGGATTCTTTATAGTATAAGTTAAGATTTGTGCTAAGACCCATTAAAAGCAGTATGAACATTGTTTCTGAAGTATTGAATATGTTTCTGTAGGCAATAATAAAGTTGCTTTTTCTTACACTGATGTGCCTTTCTGAACATAAATACAAAAGTGACCTTAAGGTATATTTCCTTTCCCTTTTCAATTAGCGGCCATTTGCTGTGGTGTTTCCAAACTAAGACAAGTGAAGAGTTAATCTGTAACTTTTGCTGAAGGAGTTGTTCTTCTCAGTGAAGACAGGGAAAAGAAATTAGCTTTTTTTTTTTTTTTTTGACTCAGTAATGTCTTCAGCACCCAAGAGGTGGAACTGTTACATTTCCCTTCCCTATGATAGTACGTCTGATAACACCTGAGCTGCATGTCATTGTCAGTACAGTAGGATGTTTCTTTTCTGCTGTTGGGAAGGAGACATTTAAAAGTATTCTGATTTTTTTTTACTTTGTATCTACAAAGCAAAGCCAGCTCCTGGTTTTTGGATGAGAGAGGGAGTCAAATGGTGATGACTTCTCCCCTTAAGGGTGAGAGGAAGGTGACCTATTCCTTTGGATGCTTGCTAATGCTGTAGCAACTGTTGCAGTGGGGGCAGGCTGTCTTCCCCACTTGGTTTTATCAACATCTGTTCTTTCCCCACATTGTGCTGTTCCACTTGGTTATGTAGCAAGAGGCAAAAGTGTTCAGACAGGTGGAAGAATACCAAGAAATATAAGCTGTTGCTATTTTCCTGCATTGTCCAACTACTCTTAGCTGTTTCTTTATGGCAGAGATTACCCCTTTTCACTCAATACAAGGTAGTACCCAGACAGACTGCTTGTCAGCTGCAATAAAGGCATTGGCACAGAAGATGCTAGGCTATTGGATTCCATGTGTTTGGGATTGGACTAACATTCTCTAAATTTGGAAGAATTTTTTTACTTTATTCTGAGGCTTGATTGGCTTTTGCTGCTCACCTGTTTAGCTTCAGAGACTGCTTCATGGGACAGTGATGTGTGCAGTGGGTGGGGAGCCACACACGGTGGCTAACATTTAAAAGCAAGGAGCTCATTCCCGTTCTTTGGGCCAGTCTTGCAGTTAGAATGATGAATCAAAGGCAGTGATAATTTCAACTGGCAAGTTATACTTGGAAATGCTGATGTAAAAAAACCTATATACTTAACTGTCCCAATATTTGGGTTATGGTGTTAGGAGTTTTGAGTGAGTAGACTGAGTCTTGCATTACAGTATTTTATATTCAATTTTCTGACATTTAGCATTGAAATCTTCCTGGCAGGTGATTGTGGAACAGTACGTTCAGTCTCATCCTAACGGTCTCCAGGCTATGTACAATAGACTATTGGAGTTTGTTCCTCACCATTGCCGTCTCTTGCGTGAAGTAACAGGGGGAGCTATTTCGAGGTAAGTATTTTGGGGTTTCTTTCGGTTCCACTAAAGTTACAGCAGGTATCACGTACTTTTGAAATGCTTTGTGTAATTAGCTTCCATGCACAAACAAATCATTTGGCCTTTCCTGAAGGTTCATAATCAAGTCTGATTTCTCTCTCATGCCGCTGTTTTTCAAAACAAAACGGTGAACAAACTTTTTGGTGCTGTGGCCCAGCTCTTCAGAGAAGAGAAAGGGAATCTTGTATTTCAGCAGTAGAGTTGAATACTTATCTTAATACGATGTGTCAGATACTTTTTTTTTTTTGTAATCCATGAAATGTGATTTTTATGCTTCATCCAAGGAGAAGGACATAGTAAAGCTATTAAAAAATATAAGTTCAAAAGCTACTGGGTTGTTAGTACACTTTTCTGATGAAAACTGAGGATGACCCCCTGAGGTTTGACTAGTTTATTGAATGTACTGAAACTACAGATTTAATTGATTTGTGCTTCTATTGTCTTCTCCAAACCTGCTTATTTCCTTCTGCAATTAAGTTGCCTGTTTTGAGGTTTAAATAATTCAGGTCTACTGAACTGCATCCCATTTATTCATCTGATTGCAGGCTGCTTAATATAGTAGAACTATGGATCTCCATAGGCCCCTAGAGACTGTAGAATTACTTTTCTAATTAGTCATCCATTGCTGAGCTTTTTATGACTCCTAAGTTTTACCAACATTTCAGTTCTTCTAATCCCTCAGCAAATTTTAATATTTCTTCTTAATAATGCAATGTTTCTACTTTGTACTGTGTTGTCCTGAACAGAATTAAATGCCTATATCTCAGCTTTCATTATCAAGGTAGCTTTTAATCTTCGAAGCACAATATCATGTGTAAATACAGCTCGGAACAGTTATGGAAAAGTTCTGTTTCTTTCTATTGCGTTAGTCACATTACCCCTACTTGGTACCTCTTTGGAGTTTGGAGCAGTTAAAACTTGAAATATACAACTAAGAATAGGAGTTCTCAGCTGAAATGTACTGATTTTCGAGAACAGACTTTCAAAATACAAAACTGATAAAATTTTAAAACACTCAGAGTTGTTAAAAGTACTTTGCATTTGATGAGACTGTGGGATCAGATGAAAACCTCAAAAGAAGAAAAGTTTAAGGGAATCGGCATACCTATGTAAAAAAAACTTAATTACATTTTGTCTAATGCAGTTCAATGTCTCTTTAGTTATCCCTACTTGCAAATAGGAGCATGGTGGTAAAATGTAACCATAGATTAATTGCAATTTTATTTTAGTGAAAAAGCAGATATTGTTCCTGGATATGATTTCTTAGTGAATTCAGTGTGGCCAGAAATAGTACACGGTTTAGAAGAGAAATTGCCATCACTGTTTAACCCTGGAAACCCAGACGTGTTTCATGAGGTAATTAATTTTTGTTTTTTCCATTTGTGATTCCTTTGAGAGAAGAATTGAATCAGTGATGTTCTCTAGTGGTTGGTTTTTTTTCCTTGCTGCTTTTGTAAAAATTCATGTTGTTGCATGGCTCGGAAGAGGAGGTTATGTCAAATCACTTGATTGTAAATTTTGGTAAGAATGAATTCTCTCCACAGGTTTGTCAGGAAAGGTCATAACAGAAGTTACTGGAAGCCATTTAGTCATGTGAATTTGGCCTTAGGATTTGCTCTAGGAGTAAATGTTCTTTATTAGTTGCAGAATCAACATAAGTGAAGGTGGGAATGGACAACTGCAGTGTTTGCCCAAGACTAGGACTTCTGTATATCATGGGCTGTCTTGTTAATCAAGTACCTGGGTTACAACTTCCTCTGTACTACGGAGTGGTTAAAAATTCTTTCTTTACCTTTCTTGTTTTAGCTTTTGCTGTCTTACAGTACTGTAGGTTATACTGCCAATAGATCCACAAGTCGACTGAAAGAAACAAATACTTGGAGACAGTGTGATAAGGTTTAGAACATAAAAGAACTACTTTCTCTATCATAACCAACTGTGAAGCAAGATTACATTATAAAATTGAAGTATTGTTACCCTTGTATTTTCGTCATTGGCAGTGATGCTCTGTCTCTAGAAGATCATCTTTTGCTGGTGATGAAGCTGATTGCTTCATCTAGTATGTAGATACTGGCAATATCTTCAGACAGTGGCTGTGGCAGTGCTTTATTAGCATGTCACAAGTAGAAAATACGAGCTTTCTGCTTTTCTTAATTTCCTGTCTGTATTTAAATGTGATTCCTGAATATATTTGGATTGATTTTTTTTTTTTTTCTTTTTCCATGCAACTTGAATTGTGATTAGTGTTTTCAAGAAAAAGCTGGCACGTAGTGATAAGTTATCCAAAGGAAAGCATAGTAGGCACATCAGGACAAATGACTTAGGGAAATACTAGACTGCTGGTGCAGGTTTTTAAAGCATAGGATTCTTCCTGTGTTCATGCAAAACTGCTTTATCAAGTACTTACATTTTTCTTGGAATTTAAGATATTTTTCGTGCAGATACATTGAATAATTGAAAGCAGACAGGCATCACAGTGCATGTTTGCAGGGCTGGCTCTGAAATAAGAAGTGGATGAAATGGATGGTGGAGAAAGTTGTAGTAATGCCATGCAAATGACTCTGTACAGTGTTCCCCTTCTCTGGTGACAGTACTTGGATTCCCATAAAGTGTCAGTCATTCTTCAAGCTTTCACCTAAAGCCCTGCATACTGCCAGCTGTGAGCTGTGCTGGTTGTCTGTACTGCTTGATTTACACAAGAATGCATTTTATCTTTAGAAAAGCTGAGTTTGTTGTTTTAAATGAATTATTTTTAAAAGGCTATCATCTTGTATTAAACTGATATTGACCAACAGTGACATTGTGTTTATTTGAAAAAAACAAACCACCAAAATCCATAAAAACCTGACATACCCCCATGACTTTCAAGTAAATGAGGTAGTAAGTCTAAAGTATTTTTCAGACAGCTTTAGGCTACTTCAGTGACACAGTCTCTAAATCATTAAAATATTTCATCTAAAAATCAGTAGGTTGAAAGGCTAAGTGTGAAAAATACTGTATTATGTCTTTCTGAACACCAATAGCTCTGAATTAAGAGAGCCCTACAATAAGAGTGATGCAATGCAGATTTTGGACAGTAATCTTCTATCTCTGTGTTCTAGGTTAATAGAAATGCAGAAGAGTCTTTTCCTCCAGGTGTATTTTCATCTGAATATATGTACAGGTTTAATGCTGAAAAGTTTGAATATGAAGTTTTTGTTAGGAGGTCTTTAGATGTAGAGGAGGGGAATGGAAAAATACAATTTTTGAAAATCCTGTCAAAATCAGACTGGCAGTATTAAGCATGTATGTTAAAATAACTATTTACTTGTGCGGAGTTTGGTTGCATGTTTTGTTTTGTTTTTTTAATTGTTTCAGGTTGTCATGCCCTTATTTCTGAGTCAGATTTGTGTATTTACAGGTATACGAAAAAATACACGTTTTATACCTAAGCACTCATTTGAGAATACGTTTAGATACCTCTGTTTGAAGATTACTCAGTTTCTCTTAAATAACTTTTAGCAGTCATCAGTTCAATCCTAGAAACTGAAATGAGAACCAGTCTTGAATATGTTATCAATAACTAGATAAATGTCTCTTGAGTTGTCTTCTATTTTGAAAGTGATAGCTCTTTTCACAGTCTTTGATTTATATCTCTAACTTAAGGTAGCAGAGCATTAACGGTTTATTGCCTTTTTACAGTGCTGGGTTGATCTAAGAAAAAAAACCCTGAAATAGCATTTGACCTGTCATTCATTCTGGATTTAACTCCCATATCGTTTACAGTTCCACTGTGTTATAAATACAGCCACCTTGGGAGAAAAATAGTTACCTAAAAGCTTTTGTGTGTGCTTTCCAGAATACTAGCTTGACACACTGAAAGTGCCATGTCACGAGAAAAATGTGCTGTGATTATCCTTTCAACAGAAAATGATGAACTTGCTAAGATAGCACGAAGGCATGCCCCTGTCATTGTGCGTCTTGTGGTGGCACGAGAGTTTCTGAGAGGAGATTCTCTAAGCAGCAAACTCGGGGGCTTCTCTCAAGATCTTTTTACTGCTTCATAAAGAGGCAAAAATCACATCACTTGCGTGGTGCTCTGGGTTTTGATAAAAGCCTTGCTGCTACAGCCCTGCTGCTCTTCTAGCTGCAGTGAAGTCAGAAGCACTGAGAGATTGAGTCAGGCTTATTTGATTGATTTAGAAGTGGCTTAATGAGCATGTGTGATAGATTTTATAGCTGCTTTCTTTTTTTTTTTTTAATAGAAGAAACTTGCTCGTAAGCCAAACTGTTTTTTGTTGCACATAGGTAGAGTATAACTGTAGCTGTATTTTGATTTTTAAATTCATTTACATTACCTTTGTGTTCGGTTGAGAAGGTCTGTTTTGTGTGAAATAGCATTTTTATGTGTTATTTTGCTTCTGTTTTTTGCTGAAGTGTTTGGCTTTTTGCTTTATGTATGTCTTAATTTATTATTTCATTCTTTTCAGGGTGCTAATAAGTTGAGAGTAAGCCCATGCTGTATTTGAGGATTAATGTGATTTCTCTTTGACTACAACTGGTTTAACACTGTAAACATCTTATGAGAAGTATACACTGGGTGAAGTTAGTTTATCTGAAATTGTTTAAAGTTCCTCTGCAAATATTTGATATTTGCAAAACATAATTTTAGGGAGACGGTTCTAGAAATTCCACTAATATAGATCCTCTGTAACGGAAAAAAAATCTTGCTTTCATTCTCTTCTGTCAGCTCATTCTGAACCTCAGACTTAACTGTAGTGTGATACAAGCATTCTACAGAATGAGTGATGGCCTTTCTTGTTTGCTGGGACCACCCTGTGCATGATCAGAATGCTCGCTCTCTTTCTGCAGAAGTACACTACTAGCATGGATTTTGTACGGAAATTTGAACGACAGTGTGGCTCCCAGGCCAGCGTGAAACGGTTAAGATCTCATCCCTCTTACCACAGCTTCAACAACAAATGGAATTTGCCTGTATATTTTCAAATACGGTTAGTATGTATTTTTTTGGTTCACTCTTTCAAAAGGAGAGTTCAGTCACAGCAAGATGATCTGGCTTAGGACCAGATCTCCTCATTGTTCTAAGTTTTGCTCATCAGTGAATCATAGCAGAAATCAAACTAAGAATTTAATTCCTAAATCAGGTAACTGTTAATCTTTCAACAGTTTAGCAAAATCACAGGCAGCTACTTTTCAATGTGCACTGTGTAGTTGTTACACTGAATTTGATATGGTGCTCATAAGGCTTCCAGAAACAGATCTAGGTAAGTCTTTCAGATTCTCTTTCTCCAGTGTTCCTGGAGCTAAACTTTTGAAGAATGCTGCTTGTGCGAATCCAGAGGAATACTTACTATGGGAGAAGAAGTCTTTCTTAGAAATATAAAGGACTTGGCAACTGGTAGCTTTTCCATATCTAGCCTTGTTTCTGACATCGTTTTTGTCTCGCAGGATATATACTCTGTATAGTGCTGGGACTAGTAGCATTGTCTTCCCAAAGATTGCCCTACTAATCCCTTTTTCTGAGAAACTGGGTAATAAGTTTTAGCTTTCTTTTTCAACAGGTCTGATGTACCTGTAGTATTACCTTTTACAGATCTTGGAGCTAGAAGAGAGCCAGGAAACCTGAGTAAGCCCCATTGTAATTCTAGCAATGCTAGAATGTTCATGACCAAAATAGAATGTGAAATGTTGAATTCTGAAAGTATAGACTACACATGTGACTTTAGAGCTGGATAGCAAGCCTCTAAGCAAGAAAGAGAACCTTTGATGAGGTTGCTATGACCTATGTGCTATGTGTGATCTCTCTTGGTCCGCAGCCTTAAGAGAGTCTCTTGAGAAAAAGGAAAGAAAAAAAAAGAGAAGAAAAAGAAAAGGTAGAATTTCGAAAAAAGAGGTGGAGGAGAAATTGATGCTTATTTTTAACCTGGATCACGTTAGTGGCCTTTTTGTATTGCATGACTCTGTAACTGGCAGTAGTACTACAACCATAGCCACATTTATACAGTTGCTTTAATCCAAGATAAATCTACATTCCATCCAGGAATCTTACGAGTGCTGGAGCTAATATAAGTGACAGGAGCATGGAGCTGGGAGCAGGATCTTAAGTGTTTCAATGCTTTACTGTGATCTGTAAAACAGCGGCCCCAGCCTGTGACATCCTGGTTTGTTTTTTTGCTTGCACGTCTGTTCCTGCAACTGTGTAGTGAACTGGTATGAGGATCTGTTCCCTGGGCACAAAAAAAAGACTGACATTCAACTCCAATCAATTTCTCCAAACCACTTAACTGTACAAATATTCATACTGGCCCAGGGCAAAGGGCAGGAGTACTCACTACAGTAACAGTGCTGAGTGCACAGGCTAAAAGTGTCTGTGGAACTGTAGCCATTAAGAAACATTTAACAGATGTATATCATTAATAGGTCTGTGAGTCTCCTGCTTTTGTTTGAAAGTGCAGCTTTTCCAGTAAGTGACCACTTTATCAAACTTTGATACTCTTGCTCATAAAATTGAAATGGAACTTAGCGTATTCTTTCTCTTCAAAACTGTTCTTTCCCGTTAGGTATTTTGAGATCTGCTTAAAAAAACACTTCAAAAAAAAATAATTTTCCTTTAATCCAAGACTACTGTAAATCTAAATTGTGCACTATTTCAATAAATGGTTGGTAACAGCAGCTGGTTCATCTTTCACTGTAGTTTTCCTATCTATTGGAATGATTTGATAACTTTAGGAGATGCCAATGAATTCTTTAGAGCACAACTGTGAAAATAATGCAACATATTAAGATTGTTGATTTTTTTTCTTTTTTCAAATAATTCCAGAAATTACCCAGAACAATCAGTCCTCACTAAAGACTTTACAAACAATCCTTTGAGGAACAGATGGATGTACGATCATTTCTTCTGTAGCAGTGCTGGCACTGACAGCCCCAGTAATTCTTTCCCTTGTGGTTCATTCAGTTGTGTCAGTGCAACACCACATTGGGGAAATTTTTTTCCTATGTCAGAAATATTCAGCAAAAATTATGTCATTGTTAAAAAAATCTGATTCCATTTTCTAATCCTTCTCACCATGACACTTAAAAGTCATTGCTCTGTCAGTGGAAGTGGTCCATAGGCGGGAATGAGGTTTTGAAGCCATTTCACAAACATTTCTAAAATATATTTAGTTGCTAACCACGCATCTAGTCCATTAGGACAGTAAAAGCTAGGTGGGACTGTCTTCTGGTCTGGAAATTACAATTAAGAGGCTTTAAGAGGAGTCTTACAGGTTCATACTTAGTAAGTTTGTTAGAAAAGCTTACCGAGTTACTGTGATGCATGTAAAAGTGATGGAAACAAATGGCAGTAGAACTTTCTATAGGGAAGCTTAAAATGATAGCTTTGTTTCAGCATTTAGAGAGAAAACCTGGTTAGAGAAGAGTTTTCTGCAGCTCTTGCTTGAAAATTTTCAGATAAGGGAAATGCTATGTTGTTTATCCGATACACTTTAAACATGGAAAATTGTCAGAGGTTTTAGTATTAACTTTACTGTTAACACCTAAGAAAACTGGGAAGGTGGGGTGTTTTTTTTTTTTCCAATCTTTTGAAGGGTGATTTTTTTTTTTTAAAAGGGGGTTCAAGGTGTCCTGTGAGGAACTATTGATTTTTATCAAGTACAGAAGTGTTTGCAGAACCTTATGTCACTGTTCATTAACAAACATGTAGAAACTGAAGCCTGCGGTGTCATGTGACGTATCTAAAGGTCAGCTAAAGCAAGTATGAGACAGTATGTTCGCTTTTACTTTAAAACCAGTAACAAAACATTCCTCAAAAAAAGCTGAAGACTTGATACTCTGCAATAATGTTTGCAACCACGACTGATAACTTCCCAAAGTCTAAGCCTTGTATCTGCTTGTAAAGTGCCCAAGGTTGTCTTTCAAGTGTTTGAGTGTTGATCTGGTTTATATATGTCGGGTACAAATAACCCCACATTTAAAATCTCTGTATGTGTATTGACAGCACATTGAAATAATATTGAAAGAAATATTGAAAAAACATTTAGGCATCATTTTAAGCAATTATTAAATTGTAATATTCAAAATGTTTTTGTCTCTCAGATTCAGAGAAATAGCAGGGGCCTTAGAAGAAGCACTTTCAGATACATTAGAGGAAGCACCAGGTAAACTTTTATTGAAAAAAAAAAATTAAAAAAAAATTGTGAAGGAGTCAGTGGTGTAAGTAGCAGTGGTTACTGTACGTCTATTGAGTATTTAGTAGCTTGCATCCAACAAGTTCACATGAGCTTTTTGTTTTCTAATGAAATGATTAAACAGCGTAACACATTTTTATAGAGAAGACTGTATAAGAGTACAGTTTGGTGATCACTTTACTTACTAAAACCATCCCTTTTGGCAGCAGCCATTAACATACTTCTGCAACTATCCCCTCAGTGCAAGATGGAACTATATTAGCGTTTGGCATTCTCTAAATGACATCCAAAAGTCTTATGTTCTGTTATTGCATCAGATTTTTCTTAATTGTTGAGCTATGCAGAGGCAAAAATGACTATCTGTGGGCAGCATTTAGGCTTCATAAACTTTATAGTGTTGGTGTCTGCTCCAAAAACATACATTTATTTATGAACAGATGAGGAGATGTGCACAATTAGAGTGGAAGGGAAAACCTAGTGTATTTGTTAAAAGTATATTATAATCAGAAAAACTTCCATTAACAGGGTAAATACTTATCAAGAAGGCACCTAAGAGCCACGTAAACATATGTGTGTGCTCTCTGAAGAGTGCAAGGAGAGAAAAATCCTAATGGAGATGAAAGGCATAAATCCTACCGCTTCAAGGTGTTTGCCTGGAACTTGCAGACACATTCCTTAGCTGTTTAATCATATGCTGTAAAAAGCTAGTGAATTAACACCTTTAAAGCTATTTGGTTTAAATATGGATATTCCTAGTGTGTCTTTAAGTGAATATTTCTAGCAGATATTTCAGATATAACTGACAGAAGCAGTAGTTTCGTGCTAATGGAGTATTACTGTTACAGCTGGCAAGCATCATTAATATAAGTTCTAATATAAGACAGCCAAAAATTATCCTGGAAGTGGTGTCTCCCAAAGTGGATTATTTGGTCAAGCTGTTTCTTCCTCTGTTACAGGCAAATTGTCATTTGTTACTTTTGCCTGCACAGCTACAGCAAGACTTAGTAGAATTTTAAATCTAAAGCAGTGAGGAGCTGATATTTGAAGAGTTTGTTTCAGATAATGATGAATAAATCCTCTTTGCTGTCTTTGTGACTGTATCTCATTGGAATACTTTTTTTTTTTTTTACTTTGTGTTGTTTGAGGTTTTTTATTAATTAAATCTCAGGTAATGCAATTGCACTGATGTTACATCTTTTAAAAATGAGCTTAGGAACTTGACCTTTGTTGTCTGATTGTTTCTAGCTGGCAGTTCATACTGTCTTTTGGCCACTCACATGGTCTGGATGAGTCTCCTGAAGTGCTGGTCAGATCAAATGTTTTTACCATTATTAGCACACCGTCTGTGGAAACTTAGTCTGCAAATTTTGGCGCGCTACTCTGTGTTCATTGGTGAGGTAAGAGATCAGCACGCTTATCATTCTGGTGGTGGGGTACGTCCGTCAGTAAGAGACCTTTTGAAACAAAGTATGTGATCTCTTTTGAAGTCCTTTTTTATGAACTTAACATTCACAAGAACACTTTCAAGCAGTTGATGAGTTTGTTTTATAAAAAGTATTACTGCAAAATATGTTACTAAGCACAAATACCAGTGCTGCTGCAGTATTACTGTCGAATGGTTGCCAAGGCTGTACTTCCATATGTGCTTAAGGTTGCCTCTGCCACTGAGACAAGTAGCCACACTCACTAGGGTTTGTTCTATTTTGTGTGTTTACTTGCTGATACAGTGAATGTGGTTGTGAAACTAAGCCTGCAAAAAAGGAGTAAGTTAATCCAGGTCAGTTTGCTCAGTGTTGAGGCTGTAAAACTGGAGGTTTCATGAGCAGCTGACTCAACATCAATGATTCAGTGCTTTTGAGCAGTAGAGGTTGTGTTGTGTTCTTCTGCTACCTGCTCCCAGCCATACAAGTTTCCCCCTGTTTCTTGTGTCGTAGAAAGACAGCATGATAGAATAATCACAGAACAACAGAATCACTGTTGTTGCAAAAGACCTTTAAGATCATCACGTCTCTTCATTATCTAACTCTGCCAGTGCCAGTACTACACCATATCCTCAAGCACCATATCTAGATGGCTTTTAAATACATCCAGGGATGGTGTTTCAACCACTTCCCTGGGCAGCTTGTTCCAGTCTTTGATAACCCTTTCTGTATAGAAGTTTTTCCTCATGTCCAATCTAAACCTCTCCTGGCACAACTTGATGCCATTTCCTCTTGTCCTATCAGTTGTGACTTGTGGGAAGAGACTGACCCCCATCTCTCTACAACCTCCTTTCAGGTAGTTGTAGAAAGCAGTGTCTTCCCTGAGCCTCCTTTTCTTCAGACTGAACAACCCTAGCTGCCTCCGTCACTTCTTGTAAGACTTATTCTCAAGACCCTTGACCAACTTTGTTGCCCTTTTGTTGCCCTAGGATTTAAAGGGACTTCTGGAGGTCATCTGGTGCCAATTCCTGCTCAAAACAGGGCCATCGTAGTATATTCAGGGATGGTGATTTCACACATTTCTGGGAGCCCTAGTACAATGACTGACCACTTTTTTTTCTCATATTTGATGAGTATTTCACTTGCTACAGTCCATGTCCATTGCCTATTATTCTGTCACTGTATCTCAAGGAAAAGTCGACCAATTCCATCTTCTCTATACCTGCCTGTTACGGAGTTGAAGACAGTAGTAAGATCTCCCCTTGTCCTTTTCTTAGGACTTGATGACTCAGTGTTCTCAGCCTCATTGACTCATGAGAAGTACTGACAAGTGCCAAAGTTAAAACAGTAGCTGAGTGAAGCATGTGCCTGACAGAGAGGTTGAGGAGGTGGGCGAAAGGGTTATTTGACAGCAGTGAGTGGTTATGAGTTTTGTATTCCAGCATATGAAAATAAACTGTGTTTCTGTGAAGCAGATAATGATCAAATTTTTGGTCCATTCTTTCAGTGCAGTAGTTTGTTTAAATACCACACAGGTGAAAATTGCTGTAGGACTGGACTGCCCTCTGCTGCAGTGACAAATTTGTTCAAAATCATCCAACTCCTTAGTGCACCAAAAGCTGTTTTAAAAGTATCCTTTTTGAATGTAATTTAGGAATGCTAATATTCCTTCTAAGTGTTGCACACTAATGCTGAGAACTTACAAATCCTTTATATACTGTTTCTATTTGTCTCACTTTAATGGCCTTCACTGTTGCTAGGGTTCACGTCTCAATTTGATCTTTCAGGTTTCTGTAAGGCCCATTTCCAGTGAGAGTACGAAGGACAGCAAAAAATCTGTACCAGTTGGTAGAAAAGAATCGTCTGTAAGCCTCAACTCAAGTGAGGACCAGGGGAATGGCTCTTCTCCAGAAAGCCAGCCATTGCCTTCTGTAACTAGTACTCAGTTGGTACATGTTGCTGCAGATCTGGACAAACTCCAGGATCAGGTTTGTGCATATGACTTTACTGAAAAAAGTCTTTGTTGATCTGTGTGCTGATATTGTTTGACATCCTCTTAAGGATATTACATTGTTTAAAATAACGTGCCATAAAGCTATTTTTTTAAATCTTAAATGCTAAAACCGGAGTAGTCTGATATAGGAACTACCACTGGAAATAAATGGCTTACTTTGTGCTTATTTGGAATGGCAGATAGCAGAGAAACCGCTTCAGGTATTTAAACTGTTTTTATCAGTAGCTGCTGGACTTAACCCCTAAAGTAATAAATTTCTGCTCTTTTTTAGTGCAAAGCATCGCTGTGTCAGAATCTTACCTTTACTAGGAAAATCTCTGTTGCAGTTCGGAGTGTGATGCAATATTCAGCTTTAATATTATGTTCACTTTTAAGTCTTTACTGGGTTTAGTCTTTGAGGTTCAAAAAGGTTTTATTATCATAATTATGCTTTACTAATGATCCTGAATCTTAAAGAGATGTGTGGTATTATTTTTCTTCCAGTAGGGATGATTTTTGTGTACTTGTGATCAATAAAGCTGAAACTTCTGTAGTTTGTGAAGTTGTAAGTTGCATCTGGGTTGATACTATTTTGTTAATTCTAAACTATTTCCTCTGAGGACAATAGTATGGTAGGAGATTTAGTGCACAGGCCTTAATTCCCGTGAATATTGTATTCTTCTAGTACTTGTTTCCCATAAATGCAGTAAAAACATAGAAAAGATTGAAGATGTCTTTTGACGTGCTGGAAACATACAAAATGTAGAGAAAGTAATGAAAATATATTCGTAACATGAATGTAACTCTCTTTGTGGTTTTTTTAATCCAGATTCCTGACATCTTAGAAATGATTAAACCAAAACTTGAAATGATTGGCTTCAAGAATGTATCTTGTATTGCAGGTAAAGCTGAGAGGATGAATTCTGTCTGTTTCTCCTTTCTTCCAAATCCCCTCTGCCAACGAAACAAAGTCAGCTTTTACACAGTTTCATTATTTACAATGAAAAATTTGAAAATACTCATATTTTTATTACTTAAACTTATTGAGGTTTATATTGCTAAATAGAAACTACCTTGAACAGGCACGTTGAAATAAGTTGAAGTAACTTGTTGTTGTCCAGTAATTAGGATGATTCTCCAGAAAGTGGAGGATCTTAGACTAGAAGATTCTTAATCATATCTTTAAACTCCTACTTGTAAAGGAAATGGAGAAGTAGTGAGGAGAGACTTTCCGTTATCCTGTTGAAAGTAAAATATTTTTCTAAAAAGATATTTCTCTCTCTGGCCTAATGAGTCATGTAAGAAGAAAAGTTATCAGAGTTTCGTAGTTAAATACCTTAACTTCAGAGGATAGAAGCAGTTAAGTCTTTCAGCCTCTTTTTAGATCTGATCATTCTGTATGTGAAACATGGAGTGCGATTTTAATTAACTAAAGTCAGACACGTAGCTCAGTGAGTGAACTAGTACCTAAGTCTAGCCAGACGTTCTGTGCTGTGGATTCCATTTAAATCTTCTAAATCAGGATTATTAGGAGATGTCCAAGTCCGTAAGAGTGGTAGGAGCTTCTACACATCCCCCACTCAGTAGATGGTCCTGTTGTCAATCAATTTTGAGTTGAGCATGTTCCAGTCACCCCACGCGGAATTTAAGTGCTGAGAGAAAGAATTTCACAACCACAATTTCCTTGGTAGATCGGAACCATTTGATTCAAGCCGCTTGCTGCACTGGTAATACTGAAACAACTGTGAACCTGGAGAATGGTACTTTTACCCCTTCTTTCTTTCCTTCCCTCCAGTTTTTCCGGCTGGGGAACAGTTGATGCTAAAGGTGTTGTTTTATAAATGGCAAGCTTGTATTTATTTAGTAAGCATTCTGTATTTTACACCAGCAGTCATCTAGGATAGTGAGTGAGATTGGGATGATGAGGAGGTTCGCATCATTTGTGTTGTGATTGGGCAGGGTAGCTCAGTGTAAACTTTAGCATTTTTACTTCAATAGGAGCCCTGGAAGATTCAAAGGCTTCTTTATCAGCCTGCGTGCCTACCTTGAATAATAGGATTATCCAGGATCTCAGTGAGTCCTCCTTCGCTTACCTGAAGAGTGCACTGGAAGTTCCAAGGTTATATAGGAGAACCAATAAGGTCAGTGCTGGCTGCAGATGAGAAATAAATCTCAGAAAGGCCTATGCTAAGAATGTTGACTGGGCAGTACCTTTATGAATTCTTCAGGGCTGTCCATATATACCTGACTATCAAGAGCTTTATTAAATAGCTTGGGATAATTTAGTGATTTACAGTTAGTTGCAAAGGAAACAGAAAAGGTATTTTCAGATTTTTAGGTAACAATGAGAGCATAGGCCTGAAATAGACAGAAGGCCAGGAGTTGAACTGTTGGTGTGCAAAAGAGCAAGGGTTAATGAGAAAAAATGTGTTTCCCTCATGTTATAGCATATACTGTAAGATGCAGTGCTGCTGAGTGGTAGGCTTCTTTTGGGAGGATGACACTTCTGCCTGCTATGTCAAGAAATTTCTTCCCAGTGAGCGAGCTGCTTAGATTTAATTGAAGAAGTATCTTGCACAGAAGGAACAAGATGAGAATAGCTAAAAAGAGTAATTTATTGAAAAACTAATAAAAAGTGATGGTGAAATAGAATACCAAAGCCAATTGTCTGATCTTGGCTTACTCTACTACTGTCACTTGCCCCTGCTAGTCTGTCTCCACAGTCTTGTAGGTAGGTAGTTGGTATTATTCAGGCAACAGAAAAAAATGAGTGATGGGAACCACAGACTACTAGATCCTTGCCTAATTTGAGCACAGAAGGCAGGTTGCAATGGGCAAGGCCACAGTTCCTTCCCATTCAGCCCTCTTCCCTTGCTCTCTCTTCCTAATTATTTGTGGGGTCGTTTTGGTTGGGGGTGGGGCAGGGGTTATCTTGACTCACCAAAATCAAAAGCGCTTTCCTGGCTATCACAAAGAAACTACACGGCCACCACCAATGCCGTACTTTTTCAATTGCCAAATGGAAAAAAAAAAAAATAGAGCTGTTAAGTGTACTTCTTTGAAATATATTACATTTTCTTTAGGTGCTAAACATTTAGGGTAAGCTAGAATAAATTGTTCCTAAGGGAGTAGTTTATTACTTCCGTTTATTACTAGGATTTCTCACTATCTTAATCAAAATTTGTATTAAAAAGGAAGAAACAACCTCAAGGCTAATAAATTCATCTGTGTACTGACTAGATTATTCTGTCTTTAACAGAGAAAATTTTTACTTAAGGAAAGAGTAGAACAAAGTGTAAGTCTAAGGAGCGCGAAAACCCCAGCAACACTGTTTAGTTGACTTACCTGAAAGCAAACTCTGTGTAGTGATTTAGTGGACTGCCGTTGTCTCTTAGTTGTCCATGGGATATTAAAGCAGATGGTGGGCTAACTGTGCCAAAACAAAGACCTAGACCCTGGCCACCTTCAAGTCAAGTTGAGTTGCCATCTTGAATGCTGTATTGCATGAAAGTGACTGCATTGCTCTCTTGGCCATCAGTCCAGCTGGCTTTATGTGGTATGAAGTCTGAACTGATAAAAAGGAGAGAGGTTACTTTAGTAGAGAAGATATATTATTACAGTCATTTTAAGTTTTGGCAACTCTATTTTTACTATGTTCTACTACTTTGATTTTTTTCAGCAGAATTCAGAATTTGGCATGAGGATAGTCTTTGCAGGAATCAGATATACAAAGACTCTTTTGCTTGGCCAGGTTCTAAGATTTGAACCTTTAAGAGGTTAGTAAGGTATTTCAGGTGTCACAGATTTTGTGTACCTTGGGTATATTTGGTACTTTGCAATGCATGAGGTTCACCCAAGCTATTTGTGGATCATCTCTGGAGAGATAAAGCATTCTGTAACCAAAACTAGCTGAGAAGAAGCTAGTGAGGAGATGTTAGTTATCCCAAATGTGTTCTGGAAAACATACTGAGGGAGCAGGATGGTATAAGAACAGAAGGAGCAGTGTCTTCGGTTTAGTGAAGCATAGTATGAAAGAGTAGGTACTTTTAACAAAGATATAATAGTCTGTTGTGGACACTGAGGCTGCTCAGTCCTCTCTGAAATCAGCGTGAGCAGCAAGTGCATTCAAGATCATGCCCTGGTAATTGGAGTTGCTGGCTGGCACCATGCATCTCTCAAAAAGCCTTGGTTATTTTGAACCTTGTTCTATTTTACATCCTGTTGTATAACACTACTGAATGATTTCTGTGGTGGTGCCTTTCCAATGTGTGATAACCTCTTCATTGATTTGTCATGAATGGAGTATGTATCTCTTTGCTTAGGTGCAGGCTTAGCATTTTATGTATATTCTAGAATGCAGTGTTGATACTTTCAGTAAGGAAATTACTGATTTCCCCCCCCCGCCTTGTTTCCCTGTCATCTACCAGGAGGTGCCAACTAAAGCTTCACCTTATGTTGACAGCGCTCTTAAGCCCTTCTATCGACTGCAGAATGAATATAAAGATAGATTGAAGCAGCCCATGATTCATCAGTGGTTGGAAGGCGCCCTGTCAGGAAGCACACAAAAGTAAGAGAACCATGCAGAACATTTCTTTTTATGAATTAAAAACTCTAGTGTTCATTGAACGGACACAGGAAAAAAAGCAAAACGCTATGAATTAGCACAACTGTAAAAAAACCACAAATATACCCCTCTTTTGGCAGGGTATGTTTTTTCAGACTTCCTCTGGTGTTGTGTGTCCAGCAGATGAAAAGCAGGGGAGGGAATCCAGAGACCTGTCTTCTGCTCAGGCTTGTGCAAACCATGACATCATTTGCAAAACTATTTAGCTGTAGTAATGCAGTGGTAAACTAAAATTTTGCATTTTGTTTTAGAATTGGCGTAAGACCTTAACCTCATGTTATTTTCTGTGAACAATGGTCAAATTCTCAAGAAACTTGAGTTCTACTTTCCTTTGACTTTTTTGAAGTATATAATGATTATCCAACTTCTTAGTGGTTTTTTAAAAAAAAAAGCTTTGGATTTTTTAACTACTGAAGAGCTAACTGTTCAGAGTTTTAAGGCAGTTGTAAAGCAATACTTTCTTTAGTAGATCTTCTGTGTCCTTGTTAGCATCTTGAGGACTTCTTGAGTTCCTTAATGGATTTTGTTTCCATCTATTTGTCCAGCTGTATTTTAAATTCATACTGCCCTGGGATGTTTGCATTCTGTGAGTTCAAGCAGTTAAACTGTGCAACATGAGAGAGCAGTGTTTGCTTTTGTTTGGAAGTTCTGCCAAGTAATTTCACCGGACACCCCCTTACTTCTTGTATTATGGACAGTTTATTCCTTGTGCCAATTATAATTGTTTTATGATGATTTTTTTATATGATCAGAAAAGTCCATACAGGTTTAAGTGCGATACTGTGGTTTCTGTCTGTCCTTACATGGTTTTACTAATATTTCTCAGCATGTTGTCTTGTTTGTTGATGGCTGCTGAACATTGAACTGTGTTTTCTGAGAATTAGCCAATAATACTGAGGCTTTAAACTGTAGTCAGAACATGGACTCTTTCCTGCCCTTCACCTCCTTATCCCTCACTGCTGCTCTACTTCTGGCACCTCACAGGTATTTATTAATGCCCAATGCATCTGCAGCACTTTGCCCTCATTCTTTTGGTTATTCAGAATAAACTTAGAATTCTAAGACAATTTTGACCCTCAGATATTCACTATCTGTCCTTAAAATTATTCTTAAGTTGTTTTTTTTGTACAGGGAGAACCATAGATTGGTCTGGCTTCTACTGGTCACTGCCATTTTGCACAAAAGCTGCTTTTTCAAGCTTGGTGTCTCTTTTTAGCCAGTTATTAAAGAAAACAAGAAATATAAAAAGAAGCTTATTCTTAACCCACAGCTGTCGTGCTTGCTTAACATTACTGAAGGACTCTAAAGAATTCTGGAATGTCAAGTCGCATGCTTGTAGAGCTGAAATATCTTAAAGTGAATTCTCATCTGTCTGTCTGTCCACCTCTCTGTGTCTAGTAAGCCTTGCTTTTAAAACTTCAGCAAATCTGGTAGCTGTGCTGTAGGTCCTTGGATCCAGCCAGAGCTTTTTTTTTTTCCCCAAAAAGCAGTTTCTCACTTTCCATGTCAACATTACTGAAACCAACTTAAGTTCTAGGTTAAACACAGTGGTAGTGGTATGATTGCCAGGTGCATCCTGGCCATCCTTAGATTTTTGTGTTGATTTCTGTTTTCATGATTTGTTGTTACTGTTTTTATCAGTTTGTTTTAAAATGTCTTATCACCGACCAAGAGACAGGACAAAGAAACTGAATTTTTTAAATGGGGGAATATTGTAGTTTCTTCGTTGAGAATGCAGATGCAAGTAATTTAATTTCCTGCTGTGACAGCATTTTCTTGCATCCAAATGAGAAAAACAAAAAAAAGAGCATAAAATGGTTAAAAATCACTGAGGACTAAGCTTGCTTAAGTGGCAGAAGAACTTTAAAGTACAACAGAAGTAGAAAGTCTTCGAGTGCATGAAAAAGCAAGATATAAAAAGAAAGCACAGTTGACTTTTATTGGTATACTTCTAATTTTTGTAGAATAGTACCTTGAAACAGTTTTCATGGCGTTGACAAGCACTTTTTCTTTAGTCATTCCTGTCTAATTATCCCTTTCAAAAATTTGCATGCTTTCTCTTGCCTCCATCTCTAAAAGTAAGCATCAAGAAGTTTCTTTCAACTTTCTTAATCCTTAAAGGAGTAGTTTAATCACTGTCATAGGGAGGCTTTTTGAAAGTTACAGATTTTAGCAAATTATAGAACATAACGCAGTCTGGTCTCTTCTCATACAGATCCTCTGCTTTCCCATTGTTGCTCTGTTCTCTCCTCTTAGCTATTCTTAACAACTCACTATCCTGGACATCTGTTAGTTAATTTATGTGATATCATGCCCTTCCCATTTAGGCATGGGATTTCAGTCTATAAGGCTTTTTGAACTTCTGTTGATTAGTTGATTTGTTTACCTTCTTTGGTTCTGCTCTTTCTTTAATGTGGATCCTATTGTGTAGGAAGTGGTGTTTTACTCCCCCGCGTACCAGTTCTAACTTGTCATTGGTGATATTCTGAGTTTTCCTGCCAGCTTCCTAAGAGTCCTGTTTAGATCAATTTCTGCATAGTAGAGCTAGGTATTTCTCTCTGGTAATGTACTTTCATGCTCTCATATAAACGTACACTTCTATAACTTGTCTGTATTTTTTGGTCTGTCAGGCTCTTACTCTTGTCCTGTTTGTAAAGGAATTTTGCTTGGTGCTCTGCCGGTTGTAAAAAGAGGCTGCTTCAGCCTGTTTGAAATTGAGCCATTGCATTCCTTGGTCTCTGTTGAGTTTAAACATCTTGATCAGGTAAAAAATGTTATGATGAGGAGGCTTCAACTCTCAACAGTAAACTTCACATTGATGTCTAGAACTAATGAGGGAAATACTGATTAATTGATAATGATGGAAACATAAGTAGCTTACAGGGAAAAGCATTCCTCCCAGCATCCTTCAGCATTTTTTGAGGCCAGTGATGTACTGGTGTGTGTGATTCTGTAAAAGTGTGATTTTTTTTTTTGCCTTCTCATTAACCTTGCTTAATGTAGATACTACGAAACTGTATCTGATGTGCTAAGTTCTGTTAAGAAAATGGAAGAGAGCCTAAAAAGGTTGAAGCAAGCCAGAAGAACTGCAACTTCAAACCCGGTTGGTACAAATGGTGGCATGAGTGATGATAACAAGATCCGACTGCAGCTGGCCCTAGATGTTGAGTATTTTGGCGAACAAGTAAGTTATGAAAAACAAGTTTGCTGCTGTTACAGGTTTTGGAGGGGAGAGAGATAGAGGAGGAAGAGGAAGCTTGACTTAGTTTTTTTGAGCTTGAAAGGTTTATCAGGTGTGGTTTTGTTTTGGGGGTTTTTGCTTCGTTTTGTCACATGTTCTGATGGAGGTGACTTGAGACCCTGGTGATTGTAGGAAAGCATGCATTGCTCAGGTGCTGAGCTGTCTTTTCTTACACAAACACAAAGCTTGTGCTTCTTACTATTCAAAATGCAAGTACTCTTTAGTGCTTAGAAACACAAAGAAGAAACGCTATGTGGACAGATCATAGGGCAGGGACCTTCCTTAGCTCTGATGGAAACATCTTTATGGCCCTGCTTTTGTTTGCTTTCTCTCTGGATATTTCTAGCTGTGGCTTACTACTTAGTCAAGGGTCTATTCCCAAGAGCTTTGGAGAGGTGAACCTGATTTGTTGTGCTCTGTAACTGTAAGTTCCTTTCAGTGCCAAATATGACACCTTAAATAATAAAACAAATAAAAGAAGAAAATATTCCAGAAGATGTGCGCAGTAGCTATGTAAAATTGTATAAGCATACTATTTTGTACTCATTTTTTTCTGAAAATTATATATAGAAATAAACAGACTTCCAAGTGCAAGTCCATATCATTAGTTGCCAAGCAGTTGTCATCAGTATTACTAAGGAGCAGATGTTGATGCGTTATAACAGGTAGATAAAGTCTGGCTGTATGCAAGCAAATGCTTTTCTCATATTGAGACTTATCACAAAGGAAGAAGATTTGGATAAAAGTATGTGGAAATCTTACTAACAAGAACTATTATTTGCCAGGTTTTGGCTGGGGTTGGGCTTTTCTTCTTTTATTCCTGTTACATGCATTAGCATCACTGCAATATGAATTTAAGCTGGACTGGGATCGATTATTCATAATGACCTAGGAGCTGGTTTGGTACATATGAACATTACAAAGAGTTCCAGCAGCAAATGACTTTCCAGAATCATTTCATTACAGTTTTATTTAGGTCCAGGTTTTATTTTTCAGTGCACACTTAGTTTTCTCATGGCTGTGTTCTTCTAATTGTCAGACCAATAGATTTCCTGGGTAAGAAATGACTCGTAGCAACCTCTCTATTTGTAGTGCTGGTTTTGTCTCCCAGGAAGTTCAAGCCTAGAACCATCCATTCTTGAAGCCTACTGAAATGCTTTCATCATCATGTTATGGCTGTTCTTGGATGTATTTGTGTTTATCTTTAAAGTTTTGCCCAGAAACCTCACTTGGGGTTTGAAAAAAATTTCATTTGAAATCAGTACATTAAAAACAAACTTACAGCGAAGTTTCTCTTTCTGACTGTTTCATTGGAAAACTTCCACCTGGCTTTAGTTACAAGTTGCCTAGAAGATAGTTAAATATTTCCCTGCAAGACACACCATTAACTGGAAAGACTTAACTGAGCAACGTCGGATACAGGGTTTTTTTTTATGGTATGCACTATGCAGTTGTGTTTTTGTGCCGCACATTGATGCAGGACAAAACATACGCTTTGCTAAATGTTTTAAATAGAATAATTAGTGAGCTTTGGGTGTTTAAAAAAAAATTACTGTTTCTTCTGTGTCTTTTTAGATACGAAAGATGGGACTGGAAACAAACAGCATAAAAAGTTTTTCAGCTCTCACAGAGCTGGTTCTAGCTGCCAAGGATCAAGCTACAGCGGAACAATCCTAGATATTTTTGAAGGCATGTGATTTCAAGATAAACAATGTCCCTAAAAGAAAGAAAGAGAATTTAACTCTTCTTTATTTTACCAAATAAGTAGCAAAGAAGTGCTTCCTAATGTATCTTGAGCAACATATCAGTGCATCTTCTGTCAAGATAGGCTTGTTTTACCAACAGACTGCAAATTTGCCGATTTTCCATTATATGGAAAGCAATCAAAAGTTCTAAACTTTCTACTGCAGAATAAAAGTGGAAGAAAATGTGTTTTTTATTTTTGTTGTACATCTTAAAATGTAGAAGAATGAACTTATATGATGAAAATAATATGTAATAAATTGTCTTCCTCACTTTTGATGTCCTGTATGTTTTTGAATCCAATGTATTCATTGATGACTCAGAAGCTTTCAAAGGGACTTTGTTCCATCTCTTCTGGAATAAAGTGCTCACGGGAGTAGGAATCTGTTATTTCTTACTACTGCTTTGCAGGTAAGTAAGTACCTGCTTGTTTTTGTTTGCGTTTTGAATGTTTTCATTTCATTATTTCGTTTATTGATGAACCTTGTTGCTGAGAAGTGGTGCATAAAAAAGCACTTGAAGTACATTAAATTTCAAAAATAATTTCTAGTATAAGTATCTAAATTACTGGCTGTTACATTCAGGCTACCCATTTTCCTTCAAACCAAAACTTAATTCACTAAGCTAGAACTTATTCAGAGCTGGCATATTTCTGGTTTGTATTTTATTGACTATTAAAACTGAGGGCGATATTTTGCCTGAATACATTTAGAGTTCTTGTAACTTCAAAGCTAGTTATTCAGCACAAGGTGCATCTTTATAAAGCAGGAAATTTGAAAGTGTTATCAGGATTTCTAATGGTAGAAGGGTTAACAAAGTGGTCTGTGGAATCTATAGAGTGATTTGCCTATTGACACTTCCCTTCTATATGTAGGAGACAGGCAGCACAGTTCAGGGACAGCAGGAGGTGAATTTGGAGCTTTCAAGTGAGAGAATGTCCTGTGTGAGTGAAGGAAATTTTGTTTGTGATTTTGGTTGGGTTTTATTTTCACCCTGTGAAAATTTAACACTGGAATTCTAGTTCATGTGTATTAATTAAAAATGCCCGTTTCTTCCTAAAGTATTTAGTGAGCTTGGGTCTTCATGGGAGAGCTGAAGACGATGCACATCTTCCAAGTACTTAGAGATTCGGAGTTCGTAGCACGTGACTGTTACGTAGCATTGCAGTTGTAGCGAACAAAACTTTCACAGCGTTAAGGCTTTTATTTCTTGCTATTGGAGCACTGACTGGATTTTAGCTGAGAAGACACGACTATGTGATCTCTGTGCTTGTGAAGTGATTAGGATAAGTGATTACTATGACTTTTCTGAAAGGAGTTTTATGAAGGGGGACCAGGGGGAAAGGACTACTGCTTAAAATTTATGTTGGTTCCTTTTGGATTCAGTCTGAGTAACGGAGAGCAGGATTTGGGTCTTCTCATTTGGTTATTAGCATCTCTCTGTTCATGGCAACATATACCATTGAGAGAGCACCCAAATTTTTTTCTGAAGAAAGAAGCAGCAAAGTGAGCAACTTGTCTCATTCAGTGACGTCAGAGATCGTCAGCCAGCCAAGGACTTAGGTACGCCCTGCTGAATGAACGTGACACTTACGGGTTGTGAACAACAAGTTTGTTGTCTGTATTATATTTTCCCAGGCTTCTAACAAATGTACCTAGAAGTCTTGGTCTCCCTGCACCTCTTCATTTGCTATTTTTTAAGAGTCAGCAGTAGAGCCATCTTGCTACCACTAATTACTGGTTTTCATTTTCAGTGATGTTTTCTTGTTATAAAATGAGTGTGTAAGTTATTTTCTGAGACTAGGATTGTAATATTGTAAATACATTGTGCAGCTTCTTATTCTGGAAAATGTGTGTGTCTATAAATTTAGATTTCTGTATCAGCTGTCACAAAAGTAGCAGATTTTGAGCTCTGTGCATACTAGTGATTGAAGACAGAACAGCTTTGTATGCTCCAAATTCAGCGCGAAGGATTGCAATCTGTGTACCAAACCAAAAAAAAAAAAGCAGGAAAAGGTTACTTGCCCTTTTCTCACACGTGATTTCCAACATCTTCCCGCCATACCAACAGTTCCCAGTTGTCATCTGCTGAATACAAGCTGAATTTTATTCTTTTACCTTGAAGACCAACTTTAATTCCAGGGCAGAAAATAACGTTGTATAGCAAATCAGAATTATTGAATGGTCCTATGATTATTGTAAATGTCTACATCGCTGGCTGCGTGTCATTTCCACATCTTGTTCTTATTCACTTGAATAGCATATAACAGCATATAGTTTTGTTTTAGTGGAATACCCCTGTTGAAAAAAACAAGAGGTGTGTATTGGCATTGTCTTTGGTACAGTAAATTTTAGCATTGTTAAATACTGTGGATCAGTCATGAAGAGAGAATCTACCATGTAAGTCAGTGTGTTCTGATAGAGATACTTTTCTGCTACTAATCCTCTTTCTTCCGTTCCTCAGATTTTTTTTATTTTTTTTTTTCTGTGTGCACTTCACTTCATGACAGTAATGCAGATTTTGTGCCTTTTTCTTATTCCCTTCTAGGACTTCTAGAAAACTTGATATGCCTTTCTAAGTCTGGAAGAAATTTAGCTGGAAGATATTTTGTTTTCTAGCATTGAGGAAGGATATAGTAGTGACATATTTTCATGAAAAATGGCAATTGGATGCTCAAGGTTGTGGGTTGTAGCAGAAATGGACCAGACTGCTTTAACCTCATCAACTAAAGATGACTAGCAATATGGATATTTGGCTGGAGCACTCAATATTGAGGAATATTTACTCTCCTTTTTCTATCAGCAGTTGTATTTTCATGCTTGAACTGAAGGCATGAGGGAGCAAACTGTCTACATGCTTGCTTTTAAACTTATCAGAATAATTGTCAGCTATGCTCAGGGATAAACTAGATTGTTTTGATGAAATTTAACAAGTTCGTCTTTGTCTTCTTTCTCCAAATGTCCCAGCTGTTAGAGCGTAATTTTAGGTTCTTCATTCACTTGGCTGTAGACAGCTGTGGAGAGCTCAGTGTGTGAATGATGGTTGGGATGCTTGGAATGTGCATAGTTGTGTCTGGCAGAGGAACTTGGTGGGACTCAAGGAGAGCAAAGGGTATAAAATGCCATAAAAGTTTTAGATGTAAAATTGGTGTCAGAAACAAATCTCTGGAGAGTATACATTGTCAGAGAAGCAGAGAGATTTAGTTGGGAGGCTTTTGGAGTATTGTTTTTTGGTTGGTTGATTGGTTGTTTTTTTGGCATTTGAGTATCCAGGAGAATGGATACATGGGCAAGTAGCTTACCTTTTTGGTACTGTAGCACTTGCTCCAGCACCTTGCTCTTCCCAGTCCTTGCTGTGGCCAGTATACTTTTAGTTCCTTGTCTGTGCCCTTCCTTCCTTCCTTCCTTCCTTCTTTCCTTCTCTTCTCCAGGGTGTCAGTGTAGAGGTACTTTCCACCACAAAGTTTCTTTTCTGAAAAGCATATGGGTTCGTGGGTGGTGGGTTTTATTTGGTTGGTTTTCTGCCTGTAACCACTGAAGAGGGTGTGGAGTTCTCCAACAGCATGCAGCCCCCACCAGTGAATAATGATGTTTTGTCCTGTAACTTAACTGGCAGCGTGGCCAGAGGCTCCCTTTTGTTATCCTCCATCTTCATCATAGGAATGGAATGTTTTGTGGTCTGAAATTTTATTTGTGACTAATGCTGCTTTCTGACTTTAAATGGGATAACTTTAAAATTAGTATGAAGACTTGGAAGCTGCCTCTTTCATGCGTATAGCTGTGTCTTTGACTGTATTGCATGATAATTTGCAGTTTACTGTCTTAAAAAATGTAAATCTGACTTGGTGCAAATTTCAGAAGCCAGAACAAGGGATGTAGTTACGGACATAAACCCAACAGAACTGTGGCAAAGCAACTGAAAGTGGTTTTATTTGCATCTTTTCATCTCTGCATGTTTATTGTTAATTGCTTCTGTGTATAAGACCAGTACAGTATTTAGATGTTAGCACATCTGGAATGCATACAGCATAATCAGATAAATACTTGGATGCTGTATCATAGCACTCAAAATCCTAGTATTCTTAAGAGTTTTGTTGGTTTTTAGTCTTTTGCATTGAGCTAGAAGGATCTGTCCCATATCCACTTCACAGACAGCAAGCCACTGGCACTAGTGGGTTTGGAGTAGATAATCTGGGATAACAATGAGCTACCATGCTCTATAGGATACACCTGGCATCATATAAAAAAAGGGGTTTGCAGTTACTTTCTAAATGCCATCAGTGATAAAGACAGATCTAGAGATGAGAGGTGGAAATCCTTATTCCACTGAGAGGCTTTCCTTAGTACCAAGAGTCCACTCCCATTTCCTCACTTTCTAATTCAAGAGTCATCTAATAATCTGTGTTTTCCTGCTGAATGTTTCAAGCCTTTATGACTCTGCAAAGTGTTGGATTGGACCACTGAAACTTTTTTATTCACGTGTAGCAACACATCCATCACTCGTACTAGCATAGATTATTGCCATTGATACTGTTTTTAAGAACGTACGTGTTAAAGTTTACAGAGCTGGACTCTAAACAGTAATGTTCTTTTTCACTATAACATATGCCTCTCAGGTTAGAAAGTAATCCAAGGAATGCAACTGTTGGAATAATAGGCCTTAAAAAAAAAAAATCTAGATATAATTCTGTCAGGCTATGAGAATTTATCCATCACAGTTCATTAATGCTACTAAACCCTATTTTTAGCTTTTCCATAGAGTTAAGAAAATGAACGTATTCATCTGGGCTGCAGAAAGAAGAAACTTCCTCTAAACATGTTTTTGCTTCCAAGGCAAAAAAACTTGTCTCAGTGGGACAAGTGAAGCCTGCCTGTGCTCTTGGCAGCATTTTAAAGGAAAATACTGCTGCTGAAGCTAGAAATCTCTATGGATAACTGTAAAACTTTCAAGGTAATGTAAAAGGGAGTCTCTCTTGCAAAACTGACTAAAATAAAATTAGAAAGTGGCCTCTTTAAGAGTGAAGATATTGTTTACCTTTCTATAGTAAATGCTGCACTTTTTTTAAGTCAATGCCCTGCTCACTACTACTTTGTCCCCACTACATCAAAAAAGGGAGTTGGGGGCAGAAAGGAGACAAAGTGGGAACAAGGAAAGAAGCTGCAGGAAGAGTTTGAGTCACCTCATGTGAAATAGATGAACAGGGATGAAATGCTGCAATGTTTCAGCTTTCAAAAAGCTGTGTTTGAAACACTACCTGCTTCATCTCAAAGCTAAGTAGAGCACTCAACAAGATCAAAAAAATAGCTGATGAATAGGAAAAAGGTGATGGGAAATATGCACCGTTCACCTTCGTCCCCATCCACCGTGCCTGGATTTAAACCCCATGCAGAGGGTTTGTTACTCTGCCAAGGAAAAGCATTGCCCTTGACTTCTCTTCAAAAACAGCTAAAAGGAAGGGCTTGTTCACTGTTACGTCCAGAGGCACTGGGTCTTCCGTCTGGGCTGTGGGGTCTTCTGGCTGTTCTGTTCCATTACTGGTCAATTTGAAAAAGGCTTTATTTATTACCTGTAAGATGAAACATATGAGTAACGCTGGAGTTACCAGAGCATGACAATGAAGAGAGAAAGTAGAGTTTGAGTAGATGGTAAAACATGTCAAGTAACAACTTAGGTCAGCTGTAAGCAGCACAGGATAGACTCTGTGAATGTTTAAAGAAAGACACTGGAGTACCTGTTCCATAACATGTGAAAAACCTTTACAACTGCTTGTATGCTTGGGCTATATGAAATCCTGGTACCCTTGAAGCACCTGATAGAACTTCCAAAATGGGCCAGCTTCTAAAAATAAAATTCAGTCAAAGTAAAGGCACTCAGATTATGCTTCTGAAACATACTTTGATAATTTTTTTAAATTTTTTTTTTATGGTAGACAGCCCTCTCCTTCAAGCTCTCCCTTCTCCCCCTTGGGACTCAAATGCTGGAGCCTGTCCTCAGGTGGGGTAATGTGCTGTATGCACCTCTGCGCTTGTGATTTCTGAGTAGTCCCTAAGTGATGGAGGATTGTCCCTCAATAGCCCAGTAGCTGCAGCCTCTACTGTGTGCTCCAGCTGTGGTGCCTGGAGGTGGTAATGAATGCAGTTTAATTTGTACATACAGCACCTAGCACACTCATGTCTTGAACTTAATCTCTGTTGCGTGTTGTTTGGTGCAGTGATGAAATTTGAATGCTTTAAGGCAAACCTGTTGCTGCTGATGGTTAATCTAAGGAATCATTTAGTCATCTTGAAAGTCCCCTACTGAGCATGTCCCCCACATGGCTGTGACTAGGTTATTCTAGGTAAATTTATACAGTTAAAGAGGCTGAAACTGAGCAGGAGGCATATTTTTTAAATGCCAGTGATGTGTACTGTACCTTTCCAACTGTTAGATTGGCGTCGCTTATTTTACTGAGATCTGCCCCCTTCCCCAGCAGTGCTGGCAGTTCCATATCTGCAAGAAGCTCCTGTAGATCGGAGCTGCCTTCTATTGTTAATTCCGGCAGCATTAATTTAATTTCTCTACAGAAAAAAAAGAGAAAGACAAAGTGAGTGTGTGGTCTTCAATATGAGAGCATGGTGTTTGGGCAGTCCTGGGGAACGGCCATGTGAAAACAGCCGCAAGAAGTGCTTGGTATGTGGGGACAGACAGCTGCCAAGGGCTGATGGGCATCACGTTACTGTTTCTAAATGGGAAGTCACCCTAAATCTGCTGTGGGTATGCTATCAAACCCCACATCATCTCACTTCGTGGGTCCTGTAGTGTCAGCTATGGAAGGGCATTTTCCCATTTCCTGGAGATACCACCAGATAAAAAGTGGTTCTCACCAGAGCTGAACTCCCTTGGAGTGAGGCCCTCTGAGTTTGCAGGTGTCTCTCTTTGGGCTTGGTGTTAAAACTTCCCTGGTAGCATCTGACCATGGTCAGCCAGCAGCCAAGCCTGTGCGGTGCACCCTGTCTCATTTATCCCTACAGGAGGGTGTATGTGCCCAAGCCCTACCTTGGCGACAGCTGCTGAAGCCAGGATGAGGACTTCAATGGCATCTTAGACTCGACGTGCTCCAGGTCGCTGCCATTGATGGGTTGCAGCAGCACCAGCAGTGCAGTCTTGCTGATGGGGATTTCCACCACAGAAAAAGTCCCACTGGCATCAGTCTTGTACTTGAATGTCCCCGTGACAGACAACATAGGGACTAAGACTTTTGTGTTTGAATCCACCCAGAACTCCTGAGGCTCTTTGAGCTGGGAAGCTTGCTTAATGTTCACTGAAAAACAAATTGAGAAAGAAGAAATTGATTCTTCTCTTTCTTCACTCCTCCTCCCCTCTGCCCCTTAGCTGGTATATATGTTTAACAACAACACAAGGGCTGTGTGTATAAAATCACGTCTAGCTCCTGTAAACGTGTATCCTGTCTTTAGTATGGCTTCTGGTAGCGGTAGGCAGAGGCTGGTGCAGCTTGACAGCACAAGGACTGCGGCTATCAGAATTACAGCTAAAGCTGCTATATTTCTGCTGGTATTGTGGCCTTTCCTAGGCACAGTATTTCTGCTTGCTCAGTTCCCTGCTTCCTCACAGGCTGCCATGTGGCTCCAGGTTGGCTCGCAGGCCTCTGACAAGGATCTGCTTGGATTTCCTCTCCGTTCCTCAAATGGCTGTAGTGACACATTTGGGAGCATATCCATCAGGGCCAACCCTTGCTGCAGGAGTGCTCTCAGGCAGCTGGGTGGGCTCGGGAGAGAGAAGGCAGTACAAGCGCTGGCTGAGATTTCACCCTTGGCGATCTTACGAACCAAAATGATGGGGAAGGTAGTAAGCGTAACACTGAAGTGTTGATTGAGCCAAGAAGTTTAAAAAGGACATACCTGAATGCTTGCTAAACCTTAATATGAATTTCTTACCCAGTTAAAAAGTATGGGAATCTTTGCTCTCACCTCCTGCTGCTTCTGTGCAGGTTTTCATTTCAACATGTTATCTGCCCACTGCCATCGTTAAATGCTGCTGCACAGTTAGGCAGATAATCCTGTTGGCTTTAGAGAAACTGCTGCCATCAGCGAGGAGATCAGAGATCTCAAAATCACTGTTTGGTGGAATTAGGAAAACAGATGTATATGGTTTGGCAAAGAAAGGAACTCTTTGCACTGAAGTAATTAATATTTGTATGAAAGAAGAGCTGGTCTAGCTGTGCTGTTAACTACTTTATTCTCCTATACATTCAGGTAAATGCTGAACTCTAACATATTTAATCTGTAGTAAGTGGTTTTGCATGGGAACACTTGCCTCTTAAATGAGCTTGCAAAGAGTGTTTAGGCACTTTTGCCTACTGTAATGTCACCAAAAAGAAACAGCAGGCAGATGTGAAAGGTATGAGCAAAACAAAGAATAGGAAGGTAGAGTCGTTCACCTCTTTTTCTTAGAAGAGTAAGGGATGCAAGCAGAAAACAGGAAAGAGTCACTTTCACAGGGGCTGTATAACCTACCGAATTTATTCTCACAGGATAGCAAAAGTCAAGACAGTTGCAGAGTTAAATAGAAAGGAAAAAAGAATTGAGCATTCAGTTAGCTAAATGTATCCAGGTGGGATGGTAATAGGTTTTAAATCGTCTTGGGAAAGATACTGCAAAATTTCAAAGCTCTGCTATTGACTTTGGGACTGAGTCCATTAATATTGTGTCAGTTGTGAACCATGACAAATCAGCATCCCTGGGTTTGAAACGGCTCCTTGCAGCCTTCCGCTCAGTAAGGGTCTGGGTGTCTCAGCCCTTAAAGGTGTCCCTAGGTGTGTACTCTCCTGAAAGAACTCAGTCTTAATGTGACTATTTGTTTCTTACAGCATTTTTTTAAGACACAGGAGAGATGTATTTACTAAAGAAATCCTGCTTTTTTATCTCAGACACCTGGAATGTGAAATGAGGATAACTAAAGAAGATAGACGTCGCTTCTATAGAAGGTGATAGCTGACACGTTGGAAGAAATGGTTTCTTAGAGTGAGATCTCTCATGTCAGGACACAGAGGCTGTTGGATTGGGCAATCTTTTGGCAACCACATCAGAGCAGGGAAGAAACCTGTGTCTACAATATAGGGAAGACAACTGGAGTCAATTGCAGAGCATAGATGTAGCCTGGGAGAGTAAAAGATACTCTGCAGTCCTGGCTTGGGAGTACAGAAATGTTGGACCTCTCTGCTTCAGGTGATGATCTCTGTGTTCTGTAATACAGGCTTTATGCTTGACAAGCTTAATGAGATGATGACTTTCTATGGAAAGCTATGACTTTTCACTTAGAAACTAAAACAACAACAGGAAAAAAAATCATCCTACCAAATTTCTAGTTAAAACTGAAGTTGTTTAGGGCTGTCTGTTAGAAAGAGTTTGACGGGGAGAAGGTAATGGAACTTAAGTTCTGTGCAGTCCCATGGTATTATTGTAATTCACTAGTTTGCCATTATTTTACAACTTAAGAAAAAAAAAGTCTATCAGTAAAATCTGCACCTTATGCTCTATATTGTATTCTGAATAGCAGCCCCTGCTCGGCAGCAAGTCTACAAATGTGAAACCAACTCTGTGCAAGTGAACAACAGTTGAGACCATCGGAACATTTAGCTGTTGTTTTCCTGTCATTTTATCAATCATATGGGTGTTGGTAACATCTCAGGAGCACATATAACATGTTTCAGACCAAAAAAAAATGTACTTTTTCCTTTCTGCAGCTATAGGGATGGACATGGAACATGACAGCATTGTCTGTCGTGGTTGCCACTCCGTAACCAAACGGCAAAGCAAATGCTGGTCATCTCTTGTGTTTATTAGAAGAGAGTTGCTTATCTAGTTCATTTGTTCTTGAGTCAATTTGCTTCATCCCGTGTGTGGAGACTACATCTCAAGTGCACCCTTCTGAGAGAAAGAAGATGGTAGAACTGAACCAGAGACTCAGACCTTCAAGCATGTGTTCCTAAGCTAATAAAATTACAAATTTCCAATATAGAAGAAGAGAAAAATAATTATTCTGCTAAAGGAAAACTCAGCTCTTGTGACCATGCCCGAGTCTGTAACAAGAGAATTATTTTTGCAGGATCATCTCTATGCTAGACCTTACGCTGAAAAGAAAGCTGATGCTGACAGTTCCTTGAGGAGTTGCGATCACTCAATGACAGCACCCATGAAAGGCAAAGAAAACCTGATATCCAGTTTACAGGTGGGAAGATGAAGGCACAAAAGCGTTTTATGGGTGCCAGAGCTCCACCTTTCGCAATAGGGGCCTGCTTAGAATCTTATGGCTCACTGAAAGTTTTCTGAAATACAGTCACTAGTAGGCAACCGTGCAGCCTCCAGTATTGTATTCAGTTACAAGGATGTTGAAAAGCAGCCTCACTCTGAAGAGGAAGCTCTGTTGTGGTACAGGGGGATTTCTGGAACAGCAGTATGGAACTTAAAGAATTAAGTTTTATACATACTCCTTGCTTCTGTAACTAGTAGATTGGTTGCTTCCTGAGCTAGAAGTTGCCTCCAGACTTCTGTATTTAATAGCTACTAGAGAAGTCATATCCATTATATTTTTTTAGACTTTCTTAACCTCTGGTCTATTACCCCCAGTTCCCCTGTGAAAATAGAGGTTCTGGGGGAAAGGTATTTCTTAGGTTTACTTTAAACTTATTTCCTGATCATGTTTGCTGAAAGTCCCTCATGATATTTTGCTCCTTTGCAGTCAGAAGCGTTGTGCAATTGTCTCTTATTCACCTTTCTGCATCTTTCCTAATGCTTAGTTTCCCAGCCAGGGAAAAGTTCTCAGATGTCATCTCCCTCCACCTTCTCCCTGTTGCCATTGCTAGCTTGGGGCAGAGTGCAGGCAGGGCTGCCAGCACAGCGATGGAGTGCAGGGCACTGTACATGGGACAGCAGTCCAGCCTTCCCTTACTGCCGGCCAGGCGTGACCTTGCTTGTTTCCCAGGAGCAGAGCCACTGCCTGTCCTCCCCCTAGCCCTGAAACGAGCAGTGCTGCTATGTACCTGCCAAGTGGACATCCACTGCAAACAGCAGGTCGGCGGATGGATCGACGTCTGTCAGTAAGCATTTGCTTTGGCCCTTGCTTTTGGCCTCCACAAAGGTGTTTATTTGCTTTGTTGCCTCATTTGGGTTTGTAAAGTCAACAGCTCGCGCGTAGAGAGCATCAGCAGAGGGGAACAAGTCCTGCACGAACAGTTGGCATAGAGGTACGCCAGGGGCAGAGAACAGCCAGAGCATCTTGGAAAAGCGCAACTCCTCATCCCCGCTCTTCACAAGGTTTTCAATCATCCTCAGGCTGGAAAGGACTTTGTGTCCATCTACCCTGGAAGTGCAGTCAGGGTCTCCAGAAGGGGGGACAAATCCCAGCAAACCCTGCAAATCAGCTGCCGTCTGGTTTGAGGCGCCCAGGTAGAAAGACACCAAGGAGCCATAAAGACTGGTTGGGGACAAGAGCACGTTTTGGCCCTGCCGAGCTTCTCGCAGTGCACTGTAAAACCGCTCACCCAGCACGTACACAAAGTCCTTCACATAGCTCAGTTTCTGCCTTCCCTGGCCATTCAAGCTCAGGGATTCCGGCTTGTCCTTGTCATTCACATCATCTTCATAGTCAGGTGTAGTTTGGGACTCAATGGAGACAGGGACAAAAGTTTTCTTTCCTTCCTGGACCAAGCTTTCCAGCTCCTCACAAGTACTCTTGTTGAAAGAAAACAAATTGAAAGGGTGGACGTAGACCCGGTCACAAGTCACTGCAGTGAGGCACGCCAACAAACAGAGAAGACCTGCTACCGGGTTCATGTTGCAAAATTTCTTCCCCAGTGCCTGCTGAAAGAAAGGAGGAAATAAAACTGATCAGCCTGTTGTAAATACAGTTTTTCATATCACTGGTTGAGGTGCTACTGCTGTGTTGGAGTTACAGTGGCAGGAATTTCGGTATTTAGTGCTGACTGGTCTGACTTAGCCCTCTGAAAAGTCCAGGATGAGATGGCCGCTGGTTTCAGTGGTGGCAGGTGAACCACAGAATTGACTCCATTACTCACTGCAGTACCTTAACACTTTAGCACGGGAAACAATGTGGTTGTGCATGCTGATTAGTCAGGCTTGCAAACGCAAGTGTGCTAGTTGAGGCAAAACATTGTCATGATGTAGCTATAATGCTCCTGGGACCTGGTCGGAGCTATCTCTGCAAACCACTGCATTAAATCTTACTGATACACGGATGGGCTAAGTGATTTGCCTGCTCTGACGTGGGAAGTGGGTTTGGAAACCAGGTCTCTTAAGGTCCAACCACTGAACGATCCCGCTTTGTATGTCTTGTCAGCATAATACTTGGCTCTAGCAGCGCATTTTGTATTTTCATAGCCCAGTGCAAACATTCGTTCTAGATTCTAGGTAAACACACTCAAGGCTTCCTTATACAAATGTGCTAATACTGAAATCATTTTCATAGCATGTTCTTTATCTGAACATAGAGTTAGAAGGGGTAAACTGAGCTTTACTCTGCTATATAGGCAGTCTTCTGTGGTAAAAGACCACCTGCTGCTCATAATTTTCCTGGTAAGTAGAGAATTTTACTGGATGTGAGAGTCATGGGTGTTTTGGCACAAAGGATCTTGGACATACTGGGAAGGAGAAAGTCATGGGCACACACATTTCGCTTTTTCATAGTTCTCACTTTTCCTATATCCCATTTTTTGATAAATAATAGCTTTGCTGTATCTTCCCTGGATTTCTAGAATATGACTTTGAATTTGTGTATTTGAAATCCAAGTATGTGGGGAATTACGCATCTGTAACACCTGTCATTGGTCCAAGCATTGTTATTCAGAGCTATGTTTTTATTCTACTAGTCGTTTCTTGTTTGTTGTAGTTTTGTTCACTCTCTTTTGCCCTTTCCGATCTCTGCAGAGCTCATTGGATGGACAAAACGTGAACAGTCTTGCCAATAACTACGCTCTGCTCTCTGCTTTCTTTCTCCAAGATTTTTTGAGTCGTGCCAGCCTGTCAGGTATTGCGGTTCTGCTAGCCTTTTGAGAGGACAAAGTGCAATGTCTGTCTCACCAACACTTTAATTTACACAGGGTGGAAGCGTCTGGGTTTAAATCCAACCATTCAAGAGCTGGCATCTTCCCAGCCTGATTTACAGTGTATAACCTTATTCCTTTCACTGAGAGATACCCAAGTATTTCACACCTAATAATGCTCTGATTTGTAGTATCGCCGCTCTCTGGCAAATAAAAAAACTGAGATGCTCAGATGTTTGGTGATGAGACAACCTGTGCTAAGTACAGATGCCTGCTAACGTGCACATCTACATTCCCAGGCTGTAGGCTCCTATCTAACAGCTTTGTTTGCAAATGGAGGTTCTGCTGTTGTGATGGTTGCTTGGGATGTCTCAGCATCTTCCTAGTGGAAGATATTTGCTCCCCAGAAGCACGCAGGGGAGGACTTGCTGTAGATCTCCAGCCCTGTGCCTTCATTCAAGGATTGCTCTTCCCTATTAACTCCCACCCCATCCTCTAAATCAGGGTGTAGGCAGCAGCAGTCAGTGCTGCTGTCCCTTCTGCTTCCTGCCTTGTCTTCACCTCCCCGGTCCCACTGGCAGCAGGTGACATGCATCACAGAGCTTCTTCATTGCTTATGACTGGATAAAAAGTTATCTTGGAAGGTCCCTTCCCAATTTCATCTTCACAGTGAACCCAACCACTGTGCTGGTGCATTCCTAGACTACTCGCTGCATTTTTCTGACTGAGACAGCTCAGAAAAACAAACCAAAAAGGTACAAATTAGAGGCACTGCCTTTCCCACTCTGTTCTCTCCATCACACAACTATTTTGAAACATTTCTTAATCTTTCCTGTAGCAACAGGAGAGGGATGACTCTGTGCCACCTAGTCAGGCTGTGCCATGAGGCACCGTTGGTGTCCAGTGATTACTCCTCTACAGCTGCCAGAGCCACCATGCGAGCAGTTCTCATTACCAGCACCTACACTGAGCTCTGTCTGTGGAAAGCCAGCATGCTTTATTTCCCTAAAGGAGTCAGCCCTCAGGCTTTCGGAAAAGTACGAGAACCTGAGCTGAAAAACTGGCATTCAAAGCAAATCCAGTAAGTGTGCTTACTCGCCTCTGTCCTGGTGCGTGCTGCCCCTCTGAAACCGTCCCACCTTGGGCAAGCTCCTCACAACACCTCTTCTCCCTGGAGTGAGGGCGCGTGAGTGCAGGTGGATTTATGCCTTTTCCATGGGAGGGCCCTTTCTGCGTGTCTACAGTGGCATTGCGCAAAGCTACTTTACATCACAGGCTGGGGGGCAGAGAAAAGTTAGCTCAGTCCAGACAGGACCCCATGAAACCTGAGCACGGCTTAACACTGGCTGCATAGAGAGTCCCAGGGATGGATACACAACCTTTAACCGGTCTGTGTAGTCTGTGCAGCCTGCAGTTACACATTTACTAAGACAGACACATATTTTACAATGCAGAAGAACCGTTTGTAGGAGCTGAAAGTAACTCAGCTCATTTTGTGCCAGAATAAAAGGAATGCAGATTTCTTTGTTGCTGTATTTGTTGTACAGTCGGACCAGTTTTTTTTTCTTCTCAGATAATTGCCTTTGATCTCTACTTTGCAGCCTGGGTACCCATCAGTAAATGGGATTTGTATGCTACTGAGGAGTACAATGATTAAGCTCTCAGTTTTTACCCTTTCTTTCTCTCTTGATCTAAACAGAAGATCAAAAGTTTGTTCTTTTTCCTCTTCAAAACATAATGTATTGAGAAGGAGAGCATGAAAGCGAGATGGATTAGGTTGCCAGAGCCAGATCCCAGACACTTCATCCCTCTCAGTCTCAGCTTCCAAAGTCCTATTTGGCAAAAGAGTAGAATTTGGATATTTTCTGCTACTTTCGAAATGGTCCTGCAGTTTTGGTGTGGCCCTTTTTCCTCTTTAAGCAAATAAACAGTGAACCAAAATGGGGATGATGCAGCTGGGTTAGACTGGTTCTCATTCAGTGCCTCTGTTATAGTTAGCAATTAAAATCCCATGGCTCTAATGGGAGTAGGGCAGATTTAACATCTGTGCCCTGATTTTAGAGGGCCAGTCAAATGTGGTTTGTACTGCAGTGCCCAGTTACACACCAGGTTCAAGGAGAGAGATGAAAGAGAGGGATGTGTTCCGTGCACCTGGGCAGTCAAAGCTGGTGGAACTGAAGGTGGAGACAGGGACAGCCGAGTCCTGCCAGCCTGAGCATTGTGTGTCAGGTGCCTAATGCCAAAGGGATGTGAAATTTCTGTCTCTGCAGCCCTGCTTTTCTTTTAAACAGCCTGATTACCTTAATTCTAATGAGATCTGAAAGTGGTTCCGAGCGCAGGCCTGTATGACATACCATCATGCACACACGGTTTAAACAAACAGCTTGAAATACTCAAGATGTTTTGTCCTCTTGATGCCTGAGCATCTCAGTCAAGGAAACATTTGGCAACAGAATAATCCATGAGCATTTGTACCAGTTCCAGACAGCTACAAAATGCATGCAGTCCAGCCAAGGGTCCAGGCAACAGGAGAAGTAGTTCCTCCTTTAAAAATGCATTTTGGTCAACTAAATTCTAAGAAAACGAGCTAGGGTTGCCACTCCTTTCGCCTCTCTTCCAGACAGTCCTTCCCACAGGCAAGCTGGAGGAGAAAGCCTGTCCCTTAGAGACCAATGAAGGTCCTGGTGAAACATGCGACAGCACAGCTCAAATCTGTCTCCTGCACTGCCACTCATGTGCATCTGCGTGAGGCACTAGGCACCAGTAGCGTGCACAGGTGGCCAGACCACACCATGCCTGTGAGCTGTAGCTGGCCTACAGCTACACCCTCCTAGACAAGGCTTCAACACAGTGAAAGTGCAAACCTTGCCTATTACTCTCAGTATCGAGAACACAAAGCCCAAGGCTGTTTCAGTGAAGGACACATTGTGTTCTGCAAAAATCTGAAAATTATCCTTATTAACAAGAATGACCAGCTTCAGCTAATAAGCTCTAATTGATCAACAACATATACTACACTTGTCCAACTCACATATTTGCTGTAGACAATAAACACTGGAAGGGGAAAATGACATAATCTCTACGTTGTTTTGTTGTTTTGTTTTTTTTCCATAAATCATTGTGCCTCTATACTGTAGCACCCAGAGGGTATTGTTGTCTGAGTGTCCCCTGCGGTCCATGACCAAGTCACGCTGCAGCCAGTGGTCTGTTTTTCCTATAGGTAGCAGCCTCAAGTCAGGCATCTCTGGCTGCCAGGGATGGTGGCCCACAGAAGAGGGGAATCAGGAGGCACCTGAATGATGCCTGGAGGCTCTGTCACATGAAGAAAGTTCAGGTTTTAGTTGAAAGTTCTCAAGGGTTTTGGCCAAGTTGACCTTTGAGGCTGTTTTTGTGCACCCAGTTCTAGTGTTTTCTGTCAACAAAAAAATGTCAGTCTTTGAGGAGCACAGGAGTCTTTCTTCCCACCCCCACCCTCAATCAATAAAGTTATCAAATTAAAATACCCCGCTTTCTCCAGGAAAAAATGTTTCTCCCAAAAATGTTCAATGACCCGCTTTCTCCACAGTACTTCTCCTGCTTTGGACCACTGGGAATTTGGCTAGCCTTAGTAATGAGGGAGAACCTTTGATTTCACCTTACTTTCATGCCCTACTACAAAGCTCAGACACAACTCCCCCCTAATTTGCCAGTTACTTACGCTTACTCAGTTAATATTCCCCTATTAAGTGGCATCACACACTAGCGCCTTTCTTAGATCTTTGTCTTTTATCTTCTCACAGTTTCTGCTAAAGAAGAAGCTTTCAGACTGTGAAGAACATAGGCAGCTACACATGGAACTTATTTTATTCTAGTAGGATTTAATTACAGTTAGTCTTTCATTTTAGTTCTGAGCCATTTCTAAGAGGGAGTGCGTGAGCATTATTCCAATTACTTTATGTGGACCCTGTCGTCAGGCTCTTTTTTTGCTGGGTTGCCATGGTTTTAGGAATGATTGTATGCTTAAAGATAAAGCTTCAATATCAGAAAGAAGAGAGTCTCTATTCTGACCTTTGGTTCCGGTGTCTGAGGATTTGGCTTCCTAACGAGAGACGTGCCAGAAAACCTGCATTGGACCAAATTTGGGTGAAAAGCTTTATGGCAACTAGGAACCAAACAAGGTGAAAGTGAAGCTGTTCCTACAGGCATCCCCTGCGTAAAGCAAGACCAGGGCCCACACACAATTCCTAATGAATCTCTCCCTGCAACAGCTGCAAAAAGGTACAAAGAAGCACCGACCTCTCAAACCTGCTCTTCAGCGAAGAGGTTTGCGCTCTCCTGTTGCCCCACTCTTCCCGGTTTTGGAGGGGCACTCTGCTCCCCCTTTTATACCCGTTCTTGCATAAGCAGGGCCCTCCCTCCTTCCCTCCACTGCCCTCATTTCTCTTCAAAACCTGCCTCTGTTTTTCCTGCTTGTTATTCATGGTCACTGCTGAGAGGGAGAAAAGAGGGGTGGAAAAACACTGGTGCTGCAGTTGCAGGTTCCCTTGCAGCCATGCTCAAAGGGATCAGATCTCCTGGTCACCCTCTACTCTTCTGAAGTACTAACAGGGAAGCGCTCCCCTGCTCCATGAAAATTTTTCAGCGATGGTGCTATTAGTGCTTCTTCATGTAAATACTGTCAAACAAGCTTCAGAAATTTTAACCCTGGCAGAAGAACACTAACTCTACAGCCTATGTGCAATTTAGTCTTGAATAGGAAAATTATTTTGTCTGAGCTAGAATTTCAATTGGTCAGTCAGGCAGCTATTCTTTCACTGAAGAATGTTGTGTCTCCAGTCTGTCAAAAAGTGTTTTCCTTGATCCAGACTGTTCTGGGAAAAGCTGTATAAAATTCAGCTCTTTGTGCAGAGACGATACTAAATATTTTATTCTGTTTCGTTCAGTTTGTTTTCCAGCTTTCCCGAATTTTGCTCTGGGACCTGAATTCAAAAGGAGTCAGATATACTCCTGTGATGATGTTCTTGTCTCCCATGAGGTTATGGTGGGAGTCACATATGAGGGATAATAAACTACTCAACTCACAGCCTCAGACCACAGACCTTCACATGGGCTCTTCCTAGGTTGAGCTGGCATGTCTGACCTACATAGATTATTAATTAATATGCAGCTGATTCAGACATAATAACATGTACATGGTCACATATAATTTATTACTAAATTTGAGGGTTTCTTTTGAAACCAAAAGTAACTTGAGTGAGAAGTAGGCCACAAGATGTTCGTTTACACAACCTGTGGATTGTTGCTGGTAATCGTAAAGCTCTACACCCCATCAACATTCATAACATTTCCTCTCTCTTCTACTTTAGCAAGGGAAGAGAGCATGGGGTCTGGACAAGACACACAATGGAGAGGGCAACAGGCAGTGGGAAAAGGACAGGAAGGAAAGGAAAAAAGAGGATGCCCCTGTGGGAAGATCAACAAAAGGAAGACAAGGAATATTGCTTCATTGGCTGGTACAGTGGTTGCCCCAGGTGTGGTAGGCGATCATGATGGTGGAAGGACCACCAGGTATGAGACATCCAGGAAAAAGCTTTGTAGAGCAGCCAAGCAGCTACAGAGACCAAGACTCCTCAGTTTGGAAGAGAAACCATCGGCATGGGGAGTATAAATGTAAAGTGATGATTTTGAACAGAAAGCTACGAATCACTGTTCTGTAATAACGCCAGAATCAGTAGGTTCCCGTGAAAATTATCAGGTAGCAACTGTAAATGAAAGGAAAAGCCCTTTCATGTATGTAAACTGCAGGAGGCATTGCTGTAGGATGCTGTGGAGACCAAAAATCTTGGCTGGTATAATAAGAAATTAAAAGAAATCACAGAGGGCATGGCCAATGGAGGCTGCAGAACATGGTGGTCCAGGTATGATTGCTGGCTCAGGAAATCCCCAGCCAGCCAGCTGTTGTGAATAGTAGCTTGACCAATAAAATAGCTCTTGCACCCCTCTCTAAGGGCTTGTCTTCAACTTGTGATGGCAATAAAGATACCTGAGCTGAGGGCAGCGTATGCTGCCCCATTTTGCAACACAGACTGGAAATCCTCTTTCAGTAGAGTTATGCCAGTGACATACAGCCACATACAGCAAACCCGACCCTCAGTCTTGGTGTTGCTGGGCTGTGCTCCGGTGCACAGCATGTTTAGGAACCTGTCGCTATCTCTTCAAAATCAGCATAAGCCCTGGGAAGTATGAACAATTTTCAAAAACTGTGGATAGGCTCTTAATATGCCACTTTCCAGGTTTTTTTCTCTCATAATCAGGCTACATGTACTAACCAATGGCAGGGTTACTGCACTGGGATCTGAAGCGTGCCTCTGTCTTGTGATGGACCTTTGGGCTCTGTTCTCACTTCAGCTGCACACAAAGCACCTGGTGAATTTTTCTAGAGTAAATAAATAGAGGAGAAGGGGTACAGCTCTGGCAACACTTCAGACAGGTTTCTATACATCAGTAAACCAATTCCCCTCCCGTTATGTGAGAACTGTGGCAAGCTGCCATGGGCCTGATTTTATCTCTTTATTGTTGCCATCTGTGGTGGGGAAAAGCTGTGCAAAGTTCTGAAGGTTTTTTAACTGTTTTAATAAAACTTTGATAAGGAATAGATTTGCATGCCATTTTCCCCATGTTTTCTCTGTACGCCTGACCTTGTTGGCTGGAAGCACTTTTTCATGAAAGCAGCTAGTGAGCATGGGGGATATACTCAGCTTGCCCAATTTTTTGTGTAAAGAGGATTGCAAAAATGCTTTTCAATAATAGCATTCAAAGTACAGATGACGAAAGAGAGAGATTATCCCGTCTCACTCATGGTTTCTCACGGCAAGGAGCAATGGAAAAATCAGTAATATGGCTGCTATAAACCCCAGGGGCCATGTCTGCCGCCCCTGTGCTGGGGTGGAGGGACGCAGTGTGCGAGTCCAGATGATGCCAAAATGCACATGGTGAGTGGGCAGCCAGAGAACTGACTTGGGTAGCTGGGGGCCTCCCTGAAAGGACGTATGTGGCACAACACTTCCTCCTCGCAGGAGGAGAGGTGCCCTGGCTGTGCTAACTGCCCCAGCAGCCACTGTCCTGGTAATGCTGCAAACCCTCCATGATGGAGGAGGGAGCATCACCATCTCCACATTGCTCTCTGCTTTTCAAGAAACTGTCCCCTTGAGGGACATCTGTGCACTGATGATCCTGTATCTATGGAGCTCTTCTAATGATTTAATCCTGAAATGAGCTTATATTAACACTAGCTCTTGTTGTTCCTGTTTATAATTACATTTGGGTCATTACAGCTTCTGTTTGAAGGCCCTGAGCATAGCAATTGCTTCAAATTTTTGTAACTCTAATTTTTTCCTCTCCCAGTGGAAGATACAATTTTTAACAGCATTTGAAGAATGGTCTGTGCACAGCCTGCACATGCACACAGAGGAATGACTGTGTGCCCACTGTATGTGGGCAAAGGGAACCTCCTACCTTGAGAATCTCAAAATACTTCGTAGTCTATCAATTACTTTGGTGATCTATAATCGGTTTTGGGTCCTTTCCTGTGGCAGATGTTGTGCCTGAAGCAACCAGAACAGAACGACCCTGTCTAAAGAGGGAAAGCAGACACATGACTCACCTTCAGTCATGCAGCAGTTTGGCAGCATCTCAAGGACAAGCAGACAGGTTCCCTGTCTCCCAGCCTAGTCTGTTACCTATTGGATCATGATGTATCTCCATCCCTCAGATGAGAGCTACAAGGCAGAGGAGCAGGGATGGCAATGCCTGCACAGTGAGATGCCTGCCTCAAAGAGCTGAGGCCAGCTTTGTTATTAGAGTTGATAGACTTTTCATGACACTCTCCTGATAGATGCTTTTGTGTTGGGGAGGGATTTTCCGTGTCCAAACATTTCCCTTCTGGATCAGTGATGGAAGTCTCAAAGCTGTTCCCTAAGATGAGCGAGGCGAACAGCCAGGTGATCACTGTCTGCAAGATGCCACAATGTTCAGCTCCAAATAGTTCCACTATAAAACATCCTCCTCCTCTCAGTATTGCAAGGTTGATGCATAAAGCTCAGTGAAGATTTACTCCCTGGGAACCTTCTAAGTGAGACTTTGGAAGGCTAATCCTTGCTGGCACTACTGGGATTTTGAAACTCTCATTGCACATTTTGGTCCCGAGCCAAATTGTCCCCAGGGCACCATGCATGGTAGTTGTTGTCTCCTAGCTTTGAAATCTGAAGCATAACCACAGAAAGACCTTTGGAAGCTACCATAACCCTATTCACTGTCTCCCTCAGGCTACCTCCAACACTTCTCCCACTCCTCTTCCTGCAACTTCTTGCCCTGGGTGGACAAATAAGCAGTAGGACTCTACTATTTTGGCTGCTATTCAGTGTTCATCTGAGAAGATTATCTGTGGTGGTCTCCTGCCTCACTCAAGGAGTGGTTTTAATCATACACATTTTATTCAGTTCATTAGTGAGAAACAAACTGGCTCCTTCCCTGCTGGAGGGTTATGGGACTCTTATGTTTCCTTGAGTTATAGCCACAGAAAGGCAGTTCCCACCTAGTCAGCCACACAGCTGCAGGGCCAAAACTCCAACTCTCTTGGACCATCAGCAGCAATTTTCACTACTCCAAATATAATCCGTAGTACAAAAAAAAAGACAGAGCCATTTGCGACCTGAGATAAGGGTGTGATTTTCACATTCACTTTAATTTGAGGGATGCACAACTGACAATAGCAAAATTTTGGGCCATACTGGACTCCCTCTCGCTTTCAGGTTCTGGCAGAAAGATAGGAAGGTAGAAAGCAGAGAGAGAGAGAGAGAGAGAGAGAGGGAGAGAGGGAGAGACTGAGCCAGGCTGCAATATGTTAAGGCTAAAGCCTCGCAAGATCTCTCTCCTCGGGGCTGCTGTGCAGATCCATCAGCTCCTTCAGGACCAGCTCCAGCCGTGCCACGCTGAAGTGGGAACCAACCTCCCGCGTCAGCATCTATGTGAAACTATTCCCAGGTCTAATGTTTTCAAAAGAAGGTGGAGACGGGGCTGCGGCACCTCGGGACGGCGGCAGATCGCTCTCTCCTGAGCCGAAGCTGCCTCCGTGCGGATCGTCCCCGCAGCGCCGCTCCCAGCTCTGCCGCCGTGGCTCCTCCGTCAGCGACATTTGGAAACGGTCTTACCGTTCTGCGCTTCGTTAAGCCAATAATTCTGAAAGCTAGAGGAGGGAAAAGTTAAATTTATACCCAGTGGGGTTTTTTTTACAGGAAAGAGGTTGTAATTGAAGCTTTCTGGGGTTTCAGTAAGTGGCAAAAATCAGTCGTCTTGCAGATCAGAATTTCCAGCTTTTGTTTTTACTGGATGATTTTTAAGCAAGGGCTTAAATGTTTGCTCGAGTTTTGAGTTCGTTCTGTTTTCACTTTGCTTTATTTTTCCACCTTTTCAATGTTAACTGTGAAAACATGAAATAACGTTTTAACTTAACTACTTAAGGGATAAAGCCATGGAACAGTAAATTCAGCCCAGGATATTTCTAGAGAGAAAAGAATTAAGATTGCCTCCTGATGAAAGTCTCTGAAAACCACATGCCCCCGCTCAAAAAGATCAGTGGGTGTTCTTAGAGGTATTTTCTGGGGGA
>VWZK01009188.1:15382-93905 GCA_013396935.1 Baryphthengus martii | reverse complement strand
AAAAAAAAAAAAAAAAAAAAGAGATGAGCTCCCATAGGGATTGCCTCTGACTCGGGGGGGTTGAAAAAATGCTGCAACTTGGCTCCGCTCCCACACTGCCGCTTGGCATTTCACAGTCTAAAGAAAAAGAATAAAAATAATCTTAAAAGCCCTCTTTTGTTTGAGGAATGGCCACTCCTTCAAAATAATGAATTCATGCAGCGGTGTATGCTTAGCTCTGACAAAAGCCTGGGGCAACAGCTCGGAAAACCATGCCTGTTTGGCTGGGTAAAGTACTTAGATGGCTGTCTAATGACGGTATTTCAGCTGCCAGCACGGATAATGTTGCTGTTACTTAACCAAAGCACAAAAGCAAACGTGTTTTGTATTTCTTTCTAGATGTGCAAAAGGGGAGGTAGACCATCGGGGATGCTAAGCAGAAAGGGGACAGGTAGAGCAGAGCTGCCACCCAGCCCTGGGGTGCTGTAACCGTGGGGGCAACCTGGGCAAGCTGAGCTATGGTAAGGCAGCTGTCCATGGGGTCACCCCTACTCATGGCAAAACTGCAGGTAATGTGAGCATGGATTATTCCTAAATCCACATTTGGGATTGATGTCTCTTTAGGAGAAGGACCTTTTGCTATCTCACAGCACAGAGAAAGCAGCCAGGCTCTGGCCTCTGGCCTCTCATTATTATGCAAAATGATGATGAACATTCACTGTAATCTTAGGATCCTCCTTTGAATGAGATTTTTATATCCTTTGAGACATCTTTTTTTCTTTAATCAACTCAAGACAGGATTTTCAAAGGGCACTTCTTAAAACCCCTTGCCTTGATTTCCAGTACACTTTTTCTCATTGCTCTGCAGTGTTTTTTTTCTCTGTGTTGTCCACAACATTTTGTAGGGTCGTCCAGTCCTTAGGCCTGGCTTGCAGTCCCTGCACAATCCTTAAAACCCTGCACGACCTTTCTCACCTCACCTCTCCTCCCTCCTCACTTCTGCCTCTGGAAACAAGGGAGAGAAGAATGTTCCAGCCTTTCTGTAGTGAACCCTGGAAACATCAGAGAAAGAGCTTATCACCTTATTGCTGGAAGCCGAAGGAAAAGTCCTTCAAAAACAGTCCCAATTTGGGCTTAGTTTCTTCTGATCTCAGCTGTTGTTAGAGCAATATAACATGTCCCCAGCTAGCAAAGATGTGTGCAGGAGCATGTGCAAAGTCTGCCAGGCTGCAAGCCACCGGGCAGAAGTCCATGTTCTGCATTGAGCCAAAGTAATGGAAAATGTAAGAAAGAGCATGATATCATGTGACCGTGACTGTGGCATTTGGATTCAAATCAATGCAGGGCTCAGAGGTCGCCAAGCAGTATGAAATGAGACTAATCTCAGAGACAGAAGAAAGATGTTTTATATAACTTCACACAAATTCAGAGGAGGAAGGAAGGGCAGAGAGCTGCTGAGCTTTACAGATGGTACCTCAGTCTGCATAATAACATCTGCCCTTAAATCTTTGCAACTATAAGGAGAGTTATAAAGAGACCAAGAGAAAACCAACCATGTCTCTCAACCCCCTGGAGAAAGCATAAACCAAAATAATCTAGCCTAAACCAGTCCCTTAGAGAAGATCAGATGATACCGAAGGGGTTTAGCCAGCAGGCAACAAGCAGTGGAGAACGTCGGATCAGTCAGGTCAAAGGCTATGGATAAACCCTCCAACGTTAAACTGATGACAGGGCATGAGGTTTAATGACAACTGGGTTATGAAAGACTTAATCAGGTTACTGTCATTTGAATAACCAACTTTAAATCCTGAATGACCAGGGTCCACCTGATGTTAATGGGGAAGGAATTACATGTGACTCAAAAAGCACATGCCAGATGCTGAAAGGCAGGGACTGAAAGTCAGAGCTGTAGGATGATACTAAGGCCAATGAGAAGTGGAAAATCATATTTACCTACACCAGGACTTTTGGGTTCCCTTTATGTCACCTTCTACTCCATGAATTACAGCTGGAGAGAGAGAGAGAGAGAATGAGTCTCTCTTAGCTAAAAAGCAGCTAAAACCACAGAAAAACAAACAAAACTTTTTCCCTCTTGGTGAAAACAAGATCCAAGGAAATCTGACCCAATAGCATTGATGATAGGAAAAGAAATGACAGGATTGACTCTTCTCCTGTTCCAATCAGCAGTAAGTGTGCCTGAGGATCTGCTCTTGGCAGAGGATGCTTGTCCTACGCCCAAGCCACCACTTCTTCAGAACAATGCCCACCTGGCCCCCTCTGTGGATTATGTGGAGAGGGCAGTGCGGCAGGGCAGGAGGGCAATTCCTGCGGCCAGCTGTAATTGCACTGGTGTTCACACTCTGTGTGCTTTGGAGTCATGGCTGAAGGTAACAGATAAAACTCCTGGTGTTTCAGGAACAGGCATTTAATGATGGTGCCTGAAAGAAAATGATGTTCAGCTTTAACATAGATTGCCAGCCTGTGCATCGCTTGTGTTGCTACACTGTCACCTTGAAATCTTGCCTGGTGGTTTGGCTCAGAGAGAGATCTCTACAGACTGCAGGAGCCTAATGATGTCCAGAGGTGGTCTGTTGGGAATTAATTGCATTCCAGCTGACATCTATCTCTTGGTCAGCAGCGCCTTCACACGCTGGCAGGAACTCACTTGGCATACTAAGGACAAACCTGTCCTATCCCCGCTGCTGAGAGAGGGCCAGTGGGCTAGAAGCCCACTGTTCCCCGAAACAGTGTAGTCACAGAGGAAGGACTTTATTACTCAGGGCTGTCTTGTATTGATTTAATGTCACAATATGTCTGTTGCTACAGCGTGTCAAATGAAAATGTACACAGCCTGGTGTCTTACTGTCTGTGGTCACCTACTGTTTTAACTGAGTGTTAAAATCTACTCTGCTTTTACTCAGAGGACCAACATATCTAAGGAGCAAAGCAGTTCTCAGACAGTGGTTCAAGTCCTGCCTGTCACTCTCCTGAGCTAGTAGCAAGGTGTTGCTGGTGTCTATCCATAACTGAGTGTCATAGGACCTGCGTTTCACTTTCCTCCCACCTATAAGAGTCCCTGAGTATCTGCAAAGAGCACCAAGTGGCAACAGTAACAAAAGTCATCTTAGGGGAGAAATGCGTTTCTCACTACTTTCAAATGGTAGTTTTATAATAAAAGAGCAAAACTTCTTGAAGTCCTTTTCCTCCTAAATCACTTGAATGGGAAAAGTACATATGTGATACATATGTCTGTGTTTTTCTCCTTCCAGACCAGAGAACCTCAGTGTTGTTTTTTAACGAGAACTGAGATATATTATTAGCATTTTCTGCTTGTTTCTCTTTTTTTTCCACCTGCTTTCACCAGACACCATTTCTCCCGGGCACTTTCAGTGCCTTGACACCAAGGCTGAGATCTCAGAGATGTGAAACTTTCCTGCAGTGTCATGACATGCAGCAGCAGAGTGAAGAGAGGGAAAGGCTGTCCTGCCCTCTGGGAGAATGACTGCAGCCTGAAAATGTCTTTTTCTTCTCACCAGTATTCACGTATGAATTCTACAGCAGGATGAGCACCCATAGGGCTCAGCTCACACATTTATGTATGCAACTGAACTCTGAAAAGCAGAAATTCCCTGGAGCAATATATATGGTTACTTTCCTTGAGCCATAACAGGTGTGGAGGCTGCATGTCCAGGACACTGAACATCTCCTTCCCCAGTCAGCATGTTAGTCTAGTGTATGGTCCATGCAGAAGTGTTGTGGATAAATTAAGTTCCTGGTTTTTTGTCACTGGTTGAATGTGGTGTATTGGACACATTGCATCTCTGGGCTTATGTTGGCACTTTCACTCACCTTAGCCCCTTGGCTGGGATTCTTCCCACTTGGCTATATACATTTAATAGCTGGGCGTCTACCCCAAGCTAGTCCATGAGCATCCATCTGCAGGCAAACGAAAGATACAGTCATCTCCAGCAGGATCTTACGGATGAGTACACAGTGAATCACTTTCTGGAGGTGCCGATCTTCTGCACTGACTGTAGAAAAAGCTGAGGTCAGTAGCTCGGACTGTACGCTGCAGACCTAAAGTTTGGTCAAATGAAGGCCATGTTTGGAGCACCAGGCCTGCCTCTTCTCACACGTTTGGACAGCATCCATACATTTGAACAATGGGAACTCGGTCTCAGCAGAGAGCCTGCAGGCATCGACAATAGATGCAATTATGGGGAACAAACATGGGAATATACGCTCTGAAAAAGAAATCTTTCTTCACAGCACTGCTGTGAAAAATAGCAGAACAGAAAGGAGCTAATTCTGTTTCATCTAATTGCTCTCCGTAAATCATCTCTTGGCAGCAACCTCGACTGGTTCACCAAAGGGCCAATTAAAGCAAAAGGAGGCTGAACATTGTTGGTACTCAGGACTGCATTTTGTATTACAGGAACTGTAATTTGTTCCAAGAGGGTGGCACCTCTTCCCTTTCCAAGCAGAAAGGAATATCCATGCCCATCTGGCTCTGAGCCTTGCTGCTATTCCTTTAGAGCATCAACAGTACATTGACAGGCACCCTCTCCAGCACAGTGCTTTACTGTCCAGCACGAGATACGATGCTGCAGGTAAAACCTGGGTAGCAGAAGCAGCACAGTGATGGATGAACATGGTCATGAAACCTGGAAATCAGCATCAAGTATAAAATCCCCCCTCGGGGTACAATTTCCTGACACTTCCCCTGGGTTTGCCCAGCTGCTTGGTACATGTCCTGCTCCAGGCATTCCCCACTAGCTACCACCACCCCTCCTGTGCACACCCAGCCCTGGCCCTGTGGCCAGATCCCTGCTGGCAGAGCAACCCTGGCCCCATATTGTCAACTCTCGACCCTGCTGTCCCTCCTGCATGTCGTCCAACTGGGACAATAGCTGCCCGCCGAGGCAGCCCTGCCACTGGCAACTCCAGGCTGCTCTCCCACCAGTGAGAAACAGGGCAAACCCACACAGCAGCTACACCCTGCTGTGTGGCTCCAGTTTCTCTCCTGGCTCTCATCATCACTGTGCGATTCAAGGGCTCTGGCTTGGTTTTGCATATCTCAAAGTCATCCCCGGCCCAGTGGCAACCTCCCACCCAGGCCATGCACACCAGGGAGTGGTGCCCAGTCCCATGCACACCCTTCCCCGCTGGGCAGGTGAAGCAGCTCTGCCCCAGGGAGGACAGGGAACCACCTGGCCACTCCTGCTCCTGGCGTGGCCTGGGCTAGCCACTTTCCTTCCCTGTTTGCTTTCAGGGTGTTCGTCTCTGCTGCTGCTCAGAGCAGCCAGAAGGTCAGCCTAGCACTGTAGTCCAAGGAGGTGCAGCGGAGGAGGGCTGGAGGACATTGTCGGCTCCCACACAGAACGCTTTTTTTCCTCCTTTTTTTTCTTCACAAGGCACTAGAGGTATTTTCACTCCCTCTTCTTTTTCCTCCTGTTCCCCACCTCTTTCTGCCCCCACCACCCTCTAAGCCTCAGCTCCCTGGGATCTCTCTCTGTCAGGCAGGAGAGAGCCATGCCCTACCTGTACCGGGACTCGAAGCCGAGGCCACCCGCGCTGCCCAGGGCCGCACGTGCCACCCACAGCTCGGGGAAGGCCTATGAGGAGCTGAAGCAGGACTGCCTGCGTCAGGGGGTCCTCTTTGAGGACCCTGACTTCCCCGCCTGCAACTCCTCTCTCTTCTTCAGTGAAAAGTCACCTATTCTCTTCATCTGGAAGAGGCCTGGGGTGAGTATATGTCGCGTCATTGTGTTCTCTCTTTTCATCCTGCCGAAAGCCGGACACTGCTGTGCTTTGGGATCACACCAAACACACAGCATGTTTAGGGAGACGTGGAGATGAAGTGCAGAGGGAACTTTTCCCATCTCAAGGGCAGCAGTATAGGGTCAGGATGTCAGCCACAAAGAGCTCAAGCTGTGGGATGAGAAGGCTGGAAGACTACACCCCCCTTTTCAGACGTAACTCATTGTATTTCCACACTTCATGCATGTGTATTCATGTACATGCATAAGCAACTTGTAAACAGCCTTCTATTTATATTATTACCAAAAAAAAGCAATGTTAAAATGAAAATAAGAGGACGTGTGGAATTAAGGGTAAAATACACTATGATGATGTTCTAACTATGTAAAAATCAAGTGTTGTTAATGTAGGAAATTCCTATTCAAGGTTAAACTTAAAAAAATCAAACCTTTTGACTTCTAGAGTATGGGACATACTTGCTTGCTTCCATCATGGAACACTGAGAGATTATGGATACATGCCTGGTTACTGAGCCATTCAGCAGTAGCCAAGGGCTTGATGAGTATCTCTTAATGCATCTTGCATAACAATCATTTAATAACACAGCAAGAGCCTTGAAGCTTCGCTTGTCATATGCTTTCAGATCACAAACCCAACATCACTGCAGGTTCCTTCTCCCCACTTGTTTCTGTAACTAATAGCCACAGAAAATTTATGGCTACATTTAATTTATTTGCTAGTGATTGACATTTAGTCTCTTTTTCTTCATAGTTCTTTCTACTAAGCTTCTCCCTTAGTAGAAAACTTTCCTCTGGCGACACTAATACCAAGGGAGAAAAAGAACAAAATAAGCTTAAAGAAGGGTTTAAATTTTGGCTTAGCTTAATCCACAGTGATAGGCATGTAAATGCCTCAGCATCTAATAGTTAACATGGTGCCGCTATAGAGCAGAATTAAGGCTGTTACTCCTGGACAATTTTCAGCTATGAAAAAACAGAAGATCCCTACACACTTTAAGTGCAGCCGCCACAAGCACTGCTGCCTGCTCTGCCTACTTGTGCCCCAAAAGCCAGTGGGGTTGTAGGGCTGCCCCCCAGCACAGGACTGGGCTGTGGGCCTGAGATGCTTTAGGAGTGGTGACTGGAGTGCTGTGGGACATCAAAAATGCAAGTGTCTGTGACATTAAATCAGAAAGAACAATTTTTCTTTGGCCAGCTGTTAGGTTCTAGTTCATAAGGTTTTTTCCATTTAGGGCTTCACAATAGTTAAGCTTTGCTGTAAAATGTGACCAGGAGCAGTGGAGAGCTTGTGTATCATTGTGCATGGTACCCAGGGACAATGGAGGGCAGTCTGTCTGTTGTAGTTGTCTCAGTCTTCTTCAGGATCCTTGTGCACTGAACTGGAAACATTTCCAGGATGAGTAAGTTACCTGAAACAGGATCTGCCTTTACACTTCAATTCCTACTGTGCTTAAAGGAGAACTTTTGTGACCTGCATAGAGAAAAATAAAGCTCAGGGAAAGTTTATAAGATTTATATATAAAGATTTATAAGCACAGAGTTTCAGTTAGGCTTCCCTCTGTCTCCTCAGCATTTGAGCTAAATCAGTTTCATCTCTATTATCCATCAGGAGCAGCAGCAAAATAGAGGCACTGTAGCACCATTTCAAGTTTTTATTTGCAAGTGGGATACAGGTCTGGTGTATGTGCCAGGTTAGTCGCTACAGCTCAGCTGACAAAGTTGTGGTGCTGGAGAGGATGAGCATAAGAGTATGGCCTCTGTGGAGGGTATTTGTGTTCAAATTGCTTTTCTTGTTGACTGCCTCTCCTACCAGTATTTTACAGTAGCTTTGATGAAGTGTAGCACAACACATGCTGGTAATTGTAGGTCCAAACAATGTTAGTCTTTGGATTCACATTCTGTTAGTGTTTAATCTTTAGTAACGAGAATAGAGAAGGCTTTCTCATTGATTTAACATGCATAAATGTGCATATATACACATCCGTGCATGGCATGAACAAGACCCTCAGATAGTCCTAATCTATAAATCTCTCACTCCAATCAGTGAGCTACAGGGATCTGCATCAGGTGAATATCTCACTTTCTACATAAATCTTAAATGCTCTAAGATTCAGAAAGATATTTAGCAATGTTGTTTAGCAATCCCATTTCATTATAAATTAAACCTTTGAAATGGTACTTTACTAAAATTTTAGAATGAGCTGAAGAACAGAAGACCCTTTTCTCATTGTGTTTCCCCTTTCACCTTTCCTTTCCTTTCCTTTTCCTTTCCTTTTCCTTTCCTTTCCAAATTAATGTGCTAGGATAAATTGAACAGCTCACTGTATAAGCTGAAGAATGGAAAGACAAATGTGTTTTACCAATGCCAAATGAGTCTATGATCTACAGGAGGAAGTAAGAAGGATATCCTACGCATGTGAGCAGCAACTGGTATGGCAGGTCCTGTCTGCTGGAACTAGGCAGAGAAATGTAATTAGACAAATAAGGCCACCTAAACAGCCTCACCCTCAGCCTTGCTTAGGTCTCGACATACCCTCTCTACCAATGTGAGATAGAGGCACAGGGGATCCAATTGTTTTTTCTTTCGAGTCTAAAGAAAGGTATCTTTGATGTAGCATCAGGAGAGTCACGGGTTGCCTTGTTTCACCTCTCTGAGGACTGCGTGTTGCTACTTCTAGGTAATATCCTTATGCAGACAAATCCTTGAATTACTGTATGCTGTGTGTGAATGCAAGATCCAGCTCTGGGTTTTGTCCTTTAACAAGCTGAAAACTCTGATACACATTATTATACCATCCAATCTGAAAATCCTTTTAAAATTAATGTTATTTTTGCAACATCCACTCAAAAACTGTAGAGTGTGGTTTTCTTTTGTGTAGCAGAGAACATGGCACAGGTCCAGTTAAAATCCTTTTGATTCTCTTTTATTGATTTCTTTTTTATTGATTTCTTTTTTTTTTACTATTTGTGTTTGATTTAGACATAGCAGATAGATTGAAAATATTTTTCCATTTGCCAGTTGCAGAGCTGTGTAATAAACAATGAGCTATGAATCTAATGTTCAGATCCATGTCAGTGGAAAAATTTTTTTATCTCACCCCTTGTTAACACATGGAGTTTCTAGGTGATAGCTAAATACAGCTATTGCTGTGAGATTTCTGTTCCACAGAAGCAACGATGCTAAAACAAGGCATATTATTAAAGAACAGCTACTTTATCAGCTGTTGTTATATTTATATCTAAGGGCATTGATCTGTGTCTTTTATTGTTCACGTCCAGTCCCAACAAGACTGAATGTATTTAGGAAGCAGGCGGGCCAGGTAAGGAGGAGATGCTGTTTGATTTCCCTTTGCTCTACACACCGGGGCCATGACGTGCTGCGGTGCCTGTTCCCTGGAGTACCTGTGGCTGAGGCACAACCTCACACCCACCTCCTCCCCAGCAAAAGCAAACAGAAAATATGCAAACCAGCTTCCTCCTGAATATTGCCTCTGCAGGATGAGCATCGCAGGAGCAGTGCTGGCTCCAGCACTAGATTCTTCAGCAATAAGTGCACGAAGCTGAACAAAACTATCAATAATGTGCCCTGATGGCCTCACAAAATGCAGTGATATGAACCCAAAGCAACTCGGTTTCCTTCCAGGCAAATGTAGCAGTTAAATGACTGAACACGTTCTTCTAGTTTTCCCCCTATTTAATTTTTTTTTCTTTTTATTTTGGCAAGCTTCTTAGGCAGAAAGGTGTGCTTCATGCCATAAGGTCTGCAATAACACATCAGGGCAGAGTAATCAACTACAGGCATATTCCTCTAGCAATATATGAGATACCCTCCTCCTCCCTTTTCTATTCAGTTCATGACAAAGGAGAGAAGAGAGGGGAATTCCTGCCACATTTTTTAGTTTACCACTGTAATTTGTCTATCCAGCTGACTAAAAAAGCTGAATGCTTGAGAACTGCTTTAATGCCATCGTGAGCACCAGTCCCTCTGAGCACACATGGGTGGGTAGTGTTAGCTCCTCCTAAAAATTAACTCTGTAAAACAAACAAGGCTGTAGTCTACCTTTGTTGTTTGCTTATTTGAGGAGGAAATGGTCTCATGGTTGCCAGATACTGTATGTTCCAGGTATTATGTACAAGTAAATAAAAGGTTTAATGGTGCATTTAAAAGTAAACTGCCATTTTTATTTTTTCCACCCATTGTGGGAAAACAAACAAACAAACAAACAAAACCCATTAACCAGGGTTGCAGCCGAACATCTAGATTCTGGACTAGATCATGCTATGGTATCTTAACAATTGCCTACAGATGAATAAAGAATGCCAGCCTTTCATTAGCAGCCAACTAATTATAAAAAACCGAGGGCAGTTGATTCTTTAATTGCTCTACACTGTAGCTAATTAGCAAGTTTTTTTGTGGTGGTTATGCATGCTGCATGTCTGGGCTTAGAGTGATGGTGATATTTTCCTGCCATATTCTAAGTCATTTCTGTGTCTCTCTCCCACTCTCACAGGACATTGTCAAAGACCCCAAGTTTATCGTTGGAGGAGCCACAAGAACAGACATTTGTCAAGGGGATCTTGGTGAGTAGCTGCCCCTGGGTGGACATGTTCCTGACTACACCTTGTGAGGAGCAGCAGAAATAGCCTCATGCCTGAGGATATGTTGTCCCTCCTAAACTGGTGGGAGCAGTGAAGCTGGACGTGCCACCCATGCTCACCTTGCCCACAGCCACTTCTTTCTTACTGCCATCTCATCCATGGCAGGGATCTTCCCGGTGCAGTGAGATTCAAGATCAGGAAAGGATCTCCACATAAAAGTACTGTGAGCCCAAGGGAGTTTCTTGTCTACCAGCACCTCCAACTGCAGCACAGTCTGCCCTGATCAGGCAGGAACGCACTTCCTGGGGTGACACAGGCTGTCTTTTTGATTTCAAGAAGGGTGGCAGCTGAGTACCATAACATATCCTCTGGAAGAGAAGAAAGTAAGGGCTTTTTCCCCCCTTCTCTATTCACAGGTGACTGCTGGCTGTTAGCAGCCATAGCTTCTCTCACATTGAATGAAAAAACACTGGCAAGAGTTGTACCACTGGACCAGAATTTTGGGCCAGGTTATGCTGGAATATTTCATTTCCAGGTAAGATGAATATCTGGCATAACATAAACACATTTCTGTCATTACAAGCCATACAGTGGGACTGCTGGTTATTGCAGAGGAGATACTTTAAAAAAACAAGAATTGTTGAACTTACACTGTTGTTTGTGTTTTGAGAAACAACCTAGAGGGCTACAGCAGCCTGCCACTTGTACATACGTAGCCACATCTGTTTCATGAAGAGATATACAACCTTAGAAATCATTTCACATTTTCCTGGTCATATGAGCCCCATTTAGGATGTGAGGCCTTAAAGGAGTTGGACTGGGATCTGTAATAGGTGTGTGTCTTAAATGTGTGTTGAATCATGCGGCAACTGCTTGTGCAGCTACACAAGTGATGTTATCCAGACATGGAGCTACAGTCCAGCTCTACAATTCTAGTTTTAATCTTTTCTGAAGATAGATTACTCTTCCTTCAGAGCATCCTTGAACGGTATAGTGGGATTAGACAATTTATATATGACTTCTAATCAAGCTTATGATTTCCACTAACTTAAAATTATAAACGCTGGAACACCAGAGTCCTACACTCAGAAAATAACATGCTGTCAGCAGACTCATGCCCCATCCTTTCTAGTTTTGGCAGCACAATGAGTGGCTGGATGTTGTGATTGATGACCGACTACCCACCTTCAAAGGCCGGTTGGTTTTCCTGCACTCAGCTGAACACAATGAATTTTGGAGTGCCTTACTAGAGAAAGCCTATGCCAAGTAAGTCACACTGCACATACATCATTGGCTATTTGTACATACATTATTCACAATTTTTACATATGTTATTCACAGCTCAAGTGGAAAGCTTCTACCTAGCATTGGGTTTTTTTGTGGTGGTAGTTGGGGTTTTTTGCATTTGCTGCTGCTCTGTTCTAAAGATGTTATGTCTGTCTATCTCTTGTAGGCTGATCCAGCTTCCACTACATCATTAGGTACAATCCTAGCTGATAACAATAGAGTTGGATCAAAGCTTGAATACTGCCATTTTTGTCTCTGTTGAGACCCCAATTGATGGTTTGGACTCTGCATTTTTAAATAACATGGCAGGTAGCAAGCCACTGACACACAGTGATATTCAGTCCTTGATAACCTGACAGCTGGCGCTAAAGAAAGAAAAGCCCCAAGTTTTAAGGATGTGGAGAAATGAATGAATTAAAAATGTAATTAACAAGGAAAGCAGAATGATCCCAATACTCCTCCCATATATCCTGGGTACATTCTGGGGTACTTCTTTTATCTTCAGTGCTGTTGCTGCAATTTTATGCCCATGTGAGAAAGTTCTAAAACATGAGTACCTTCAAAGTTTTGAAAGCATGTCTCACAGTGTGTGTTTTCCAGGTTGAATGGCAGCTATGAGGCTCTGAAAGGAGGCAGTACAATAGAAGCCATGGAGGATTTCACTGGGGGTGTAGGAGAAATGTATGAGGTCAAAAAGGCTCCTGATAATTTCTATGAAATTCTAGAGAAAGCTCTGAAAAGATGCTCAATGGTGGGCTGCTCTATTGATGTAAGTAAAAAACAGAGTCTGAATTTCTCATTTTAGTTTTGTGGTTTCTGTGTTAAAAACCCCTGCTTTTTAAAGTCTGGTGAAATTAATGACAAGTAGATGTTTATGCACTGCAAGTAACATCTGTGAAGTGCTGGATAAGTGATATTAATGTAGTTCTTAGTACAGCTGTTTAAAATAAGAGAAAAAGATTCATCACTTTTCTGCTGGAGATGGCTACTGTGTTTAAAGCAATGATGACGCAAGTATGAGCATTTGGTGAAAGTGAACTTTATTTCCTGAATTATTTGGTCACTAGCATTAAAAATGACCATAACTTTTTGAGGACTTACTGGTTCCAGGAACTACAAATTTGGTTTATTTTTTTCAGCCCCAAGTTCTGTAGCAATACCTGTGGGGACTTGAGAGACCCAAGACAATTTTCAGGATCAGTGTGTTTGTTTGTAAACAGGGTCTAGGGCTTAGGGTATGTCAGGTTTATCCCTCCAGAAACTAAAACCTCCATCTTTGTCAGAGAAAATGTTGTTGGTGGGTAGCACCTGCATAGCTTACTTATACCACTCTGCCAGCATGTCTGACCCAGGGTAAAAGGAGCCATCCACATGTCCTTCGCTTTCTGGTGAAAAACGCCTGACCTGCTCAATAGCAAGAGTGAAACCCCATTCTGTTCCTTGCTGACTGTGTTGCATGGAAAAGGCAGTTCAGAAATGAAAGTGTGCCAGGTTTCTCCACCAGAATGAGCAGCTGTAGAAAAAGGATTGAGAGCAAATGAAAAATTCCATGAAGCACAAAATGTTTCATTTCCCTTTTGGACACTTGTAACAAAGGCAAAGGAAGTGCCCAGGGTGAGGCAGAAGGAGAGAGGCTTTTGTTTGCCCTCTGCTCAAAACATCATTGAACACGTGGCTGGGCTGAGGGAGAATTGTCTCAAACCCATTGTCTGCCTGCCTGAAAACAGGGATTTTCTGCAAGCTCTCTTTTGCTCAGGACTGTGTCCTCAGCATTGTGGTTCAATGTTTTCTGATTTGAGTTCTCCTTTCTTTTGCGATGAAGCTTTGCTGCTTGCAAAGACTAATTAAATATTTATTGAACTAGAGAGAGAGTGTGTGATACTTAGCTGGCTGATGAGACTCTTCACTGTCATCACTGCTCCATCAATGTCTTTTTACAAGAAATGAGACCATATCAACACCTAATCCCAGTCTGAGAGCACTTTTTCCTATTCTTTTATTGACACAAACCAAATTTGGAGGGGAGATAAGATTGAGATCCTGGAAATGGAGATAATGTTGATGCAAAATCACAGGAGCAGAGAAGGTATTTCAGCCTGGAACCACCTGATTTTCCCTCTGAGTGAACAATGCTAAAAAAGAAAAAATAAAAAAATCCTTTCCTTTCCTCAAAGGACACTGTTGCACCATCACTGTCTCCACTGAGCAGACAGACAAGTTTTCTGTTCATAGTATTGTTTAGCCACTGACCTCCCATGTGATGTTTGGAAGGGACCAGGTGGCACCACTTGCGATCTCATTGAAGATAGAGATTCACAATTTTTTTCTCATGTTTCAGACCAGCAGTGTTGCCGAATCAGAAGCCAAAACTCCCTTTGGCCTGATAAAGGGCCATGCTTACTCCGTGACTGGCATCGATGAGGTATGCTCAGCAGTACAGGGCAAGGAGAGACCCAGGGAAAAGTGGAGAGAGTTTCCCCCAACTTCAAGTGACAGGGGGCAGTTATCCTGGAGGAGCTATTCAAATTCCAATCCACCTTTCCCTCCCGAATCTCCTGTAGCAGCCTGCACCTTTCACCCTTCCCTCCCGAATCTCCTGTAGCAGCCTGCACCTTTCACCCAGCTGTTAAAACAGCTTGCCCAGCCTCTGTACACTGGAGAAGTCCTGCTCCCTGGCTACTGACACATGTTATTTTCTCTATTTCTTTATTCCCTAGGTGAGCTATCGGGGCCGGCAAGTGCAGCTCATAAGGATAAGAAACCCTTGGGGACAGGTCGAGTGGAACGGCCCTTGGAGTGACAAGTACGTGTGCTGTCCCACACGTGCTGGCCTCGCAAAGGCCAAATCCCAGCTGCTTCTCCACAGCTTAGCTTTCTGCAACCCCAGCTGTTCCAAGGAAAATGAAATCAAGAGTTTGCACATGTGTAACAGTATTACTGCCGTACTAACATGTCGCCCTCAGTGTTTTCAAAGCTGCTCAATTATAGGGACACTGTTGAGGTTGTTTAGCTCCCAAAATCTAGCATTAGCAAAAATCATGCATTAATATAAATGGGAGAAGTTCATTTTAAGAGACTCCCGATTGGAAAAATTATGCATTTGGAGTGATTCTTTGTTTGTTTTTTTTGCAAGCTTGTTGCTGTAGTAGTTGTAACACAACATCCATACTTTGTCCTACTGCAGATAAGCTGGAAACTGATACTGTATTAACCCCTCTAAGTAGCTTATGAGTCTCTAGTTCCATTTACTGTTTTGGGTTTCTAAACATGTCAGGAGTAGGCAGGGACCTCACAGATTATATGTGACCATTAAATGAGACCCTCTCCACATGGGACCCAAAACCACAAGAGGATTGATCTGAAAACCAGTCTTACCAAAGGCAAAGTTCAAATAAGGCAAAAGAAAAAAAAAGAGTAAAAAAATAATAATGCATTCTCCCCCAACGTACATTTTCCAATAGATTTTTACACATGTGCATGGTTTCATTTTTGTTTCATTTTCTTTTACTAAGTTTTTTTTTATTCACACAGATGTAGAGGAGAGGAATCACGACGTGCCTGGCTCTTTAAAATTGCTGAGACATATAGTCATCTATAGGACTACTTGGAATGTCCCCGTCCTTAACATGACTCAGAAATAAATATTTCCACATCAACTACGATCCTTTGCTATCTTGAAAAAGAAAATGTGGATAATTGGCACATATAATGAGTGATTAAATCTCAAAAAAACCCTGAAGGAGTTAAGATCAGGACAGGCATCTGGCAATTCATGTTGTTTATTGAAAAAGCTGTCTTTGTGAAGCAGAGCTCTGATTCTACACTTGGGAAGTTTTCTGAAACTCAAGATGCAGAGGGGCTCACAGGTCAATACAGGAATCTCTATTAATGTGTCGTAGTAGTTGCTGGATTTAGAAATCTCAGTACAAGGTGCCTGCTACTTCCTATTTATTACATCAGATTGGAAATGTAGTCAGGTTTTTCCAGTTTTTTAAAAAAAACTTTAGTAGGTTCTTATTTGGTTTTGACCTGTTCTACTTGGAGTTGTAGGGGTGAATGAAAAGAAGAAAAAGTTTTTTTACCTGGAACCCCAGAAACTCCAGCAGAGCTCTCTGTACAGGTTAAGGACCCTATTCAGTTCCCACTGACTCAATTTTAAAGAAACATCTGGCCCTAAATTACTGACAAACATAAAAGAGGAGATGATGCTACACATGGAAAGCGGATTTAAGGAGGAGTGTGACTTACCAAAACATTGAGGTTTACAAAAAGCCCTATTATACCCAACCACAACACCGGTCAACAATCCCAACTCTGAGTGCAGGCAATAACTTATGCAGGACCATCCTGGAGCAGCTTTGGGATCTTTGGCCTGGTCCTGATTCCAGCTACATTAGTTGGGTCTTTGCGGCCATGAGTGTCAGCAGGATTTGGGAAACCTCTTCAATGCATCTGTATTTGTGTGAGCCACTCAAATAAAACACATTTGGAAGAAGACAAGCCTGTTGCTATGTCCAGACAGTTGTTCTGAGCCAGGGAAAGTTAATTGGAATGTACCTATAGTAAAGCTTGGTTTTATTTTCCTACAGCTCTCTGGAGTGGCGTTCAGTCAGTCCATCAGAGCAGAGACGACTATCTCAGGCAGCACTGGATGATGGAGAGTTCTGGTAAGCCACAGGTTTTTAAAGTGTGGGGCTCTAGTCAGGAAACAAGGCTAAAGGGGCCAAAACGAGCTGTAAGGAAGAAGTCTCTGTGTGAGGAAATGTTCAGTTTCTGCCTAGGAGAGGACAGGTATAATGCCCCTTTTGTTTTCTGTGTTTCCTGTTTGCCCATGTCTGGTTTAATAACAAAAAGCATTTTAAAAGTTAGCTTGGTTAGCTGACATTAGCATATTTCGAGTACTAAGTGTCTCTCATGGTTGCAATGTCCTTTAAATCCCTCTCATGAGCCAAGGAAGGCTATACAGAAGGGAGCATTGTATTGCACTGTAACACCTATGTGATATGATATGAAATGCCTTCAGGGATGATTCTAGGCATACACTGGAAGGGAAGGGAGTCCTGAGAAGCAATACTACTTGTTACAGAAAGTAAAAGAACACCAAGATATGTGTGAAATGATGGAAAATTTTAAGAAAAGATGAAATGAAATGGAAAAAAAAGAACATGGTGAAAATTGCTTTAGAAGTGTGAAGTGTTGTTCATGCCAAATTCACAATCTCAGACAGAGCAGATGGTTGGCTTGCACATGATCCCCCCCTATATCAACCATGTTGTGCATTGTTGACAATGTGTCTGGTCACATTTTCTGAGGCCAGATGCTCATCCCTTTTACACGAAGGTAAATGTAGAGAGGTATGCAGTGGGGGGCTGTTGCAGATTTTTCCTGCAAGTTAAACCAAAGTTCAACTTTAGGCCTGAAAAGTGATTGGAGATAGACAGTGCAGCATGTTAAGTCACATAAAATTAGCTATCCCAAACTTTGATAGCTCTGGATGAAAGCAGATCCAGTGGCTGATCCATTCCTAGGTATTTTTGAGTTATTTTGCTATTGACATTGCAAATTCATCAGGGCATTTCCAGTTTTTCCAAAAAGGTTTTGTGGGGTTTTTGACCTGGCTACAGCTGGAGCTTATGAGGTGAATGAAAATGAGGCAAAGACTTTACCTAGAACCCAAGTAACTCCAGTAAGTCTCTTAATACATGACTTAAAGAGTGTGTAATGGAGGTACAAATGTGCAAGCAGGCATCAAATGCGCAATTAAATTCATGAAAAAGTCATCTGTCCAACAAAGCTAAGCTGATAGTTAAGTAAGTCCTTGGAAGGCCAATAAAAATTAATGAGTTTGAGCATATTCAGACAAATGTTGCCCTTCCTTATCCAGCATCTCAGCCATTCAGAGCAGAAACAAAAGCCATTGGGACTGAAATTTCCGCTGAAGGGCTTAAGTGGACAAAAGTCCTATGCAGAAGATAATAAATATTTCCAAAACCAGTCAGGCGAGTTTGATACCAGCCAAACCCTCCACCCAGTCCATCAGACTTATTCTTCCTAACGCCTTTTGACTTTCTCTTTTTGTGTATTTCTCTAAGGAGTGTTCTCTTTGTCCCCTGTAAGCCACACCTTGGTGGTTTCCCCATCAGGCTTCACATACAGACTTCGCATGAGCAATAATGTGATGTATCCCTAAAGACATTCAGATGGTCAAATAAAGAGAGAGATTAATACAGCTGCTTCTCACCAACTTTCAGTTCGCTCCTACTGTGGTTCTTGCTGATGCAGTTTAGCTAAGGACATGGAAAATGAGGTATAGTCCTCCTTCTGCAACTGAGGACCTTCAGCCAGTCTGTTCACTCCTAGTGGTGACTTGGCTTGCCTCCCTGGAAAGATTGGGTAATCTTTATCAGGTGCTCTGAAACTTGCTGCTAGAAATAGTGAGTAGCAAAGTAATTAGGTCCTCAAGAGTTCAAAACTTATTCTCCATGACGTGAATTATCTTTGGGCTTAGAGAATAATGTAAGGTGTAGTGGGATTCTCCTCCTTATTGACCACAATTGGTTTCTACTCAAGTACTTAATAGTAAGGTTTACAGTCAGCAAGCTTTTTGTGCATCCTTTCATAATGTGTCTGGAAGTTGAAAGGGAGCCCAGGAAACCCACTATGCACTCATCAACAGCTTCTGTAACTGTGCTGCAGGTTTTGGATCCAGCTTATTCCATGCACACAAAGCAATCGTCATTTCTCCTACACAAACTCATTTCTGTTAAACAAAAGAGGAAGAAGAAGAAATATACCTGTTTATTCTCGTGTATTGTGTTAGATTTCATCCCAGCTGGAATAAGAATGTTAGGAGGAATGGTAGTGCAGCAATAGAAATCAGATCAAAAACTATGGAACTTTTAATATAAGTAGGTGTCATACTACCGCAGATAAGATATTGTCCCTTTTATTCCCTAGATTTGTGAGGACTGAAGAAAATCTTCATGGTAACATGTTGAGGTCCTGGTGACCTCACAAACTACCCCAAAGATAGTTTGGCTACGTATTAGCAGCTCAGATCAGTCTTGTCCAGGAGATGCAAAGAAGGCATCTTGCTGTTTGCTAAGAAATCAGCTTCTCACTCACCCTAGTCCCTTCCCTTCTAAAATCAGAAGGTCAGAATCTTCTCTTCCTTTCATCAGTACAAATCCAAGACAGCCTTAGAGAAGTCAGACCAGGTGTTTTACCTCTTAATAGCCAAATCTGATCTATAAAGTGCAAATCCTTCATCTGCTTTGCAGTATGTTTCCAAAGAGACTGAAATTGCCTAGTGTGGCCAGGAAACAGCCGCTTAAAGAGACAGATTTTGCTATGCTGCTCCTGCTCTAGTGTACTGAGCATCAGAGTGAGAAATAGCAGTGCCTAGAGCTAGCAGTATATGGGAATAGCTGGCAAGAAAGAGGATGAGAGCTCAGGAAAGCAAATCCTGCTGTTTCTTCCCACACCAAAAGCAAGTTGTAAAATGGCCCATAGCAGGTGTAAATTAATACCATCACAGACACCTGTCTCTTATGTAGCAGAAAAATGGAGCTAGCTGTGTTTGATGAGCTAGCTCATTTGAGGGCTAGCTCTGTCCTATCTGTGGCTGCCACAGCTAAACATGTGGCTGTGAAGAGCTTTTGCTCTCCTTGTACTCCATTTTTTTGGTAGGTACCAGCCACTGGAGAAAAATTATAGTTATAGAAGTTTGTGTCAGGGAGATGATAATGTGTACGTTATTTCCAAGGTTCATGGAAAGAGAGGGTCTCTTATAGGTAGTGATTCAGAGCAGAGGACATTTCTGCATGCTAAATTGCCCTCAGGAAGGCCTAATACCTCTCCCCTTTTACTGAGGGAAGTTCAACCTCCCACGGTTACCCTCAGACTTGGAACATATGGGCCTCCTGTCCTTGCAGTGCCCACCTTGCAAGCTGCTGTCTCTTATACAGCTTCCCTGCTTTGTTCCTTTTGCACAGGGCTGCACACTATATCCAGCGGTGCCTGGCTCTGGCTGTCCCTGCTCTTGGCTGTTTGCTCAATCCTGAACACCAGGCTCCTTGGCCAACAGGACTGTTGGTCTATTTTTGCCCTTTTACTTGCTAGATAAAATCATGTGGCTTATCTGCTTCTCAGCATGCTGAGCAGGCTAGTTTCAACCAGTCCAGAAGCTCAACAATGTCTGTATTGTGTCATTTGCTTCTTCCTTCTCACAGTTGTGCGAAGGACAACCTGGGTGCCTACCTTGGGTATAAAATATATGTAGTGCCATCTACATGACACAGTAGCAGGCAGTGGTGTCTACAGCACCTTCAAGAGCAGGTTGGAGCCGCTACTCAGGTCCAAACACACTTTTTGTCTCTCATGTTTTGTGTATGTTTTTGCTAGGACAAGGTCCCAGGCACCTGTAAAGGAGGGGAAGGTGAGCAACTTGAGCCTAGGCACCTTAACAGAGGTCCAACTGTGACTTTATCTGCTGTGCGGACAGGCTAGTCGTGCCATGGCTTGGCTAATCCGTCACCATGCGTTCCCTGTAGTATTGTCACGTGGCTGGCGTTGAGCACACAGCTGATTTGTGGGCAGACTTAGTTCCTACAGAGAGGCCTTCTATCCTTGGCTTGGCTCTTCAACAGTACAGATGGAGCTGTTAAAGTCAGGTTGCTGTTGGTGAAATAGCTCTTTCCATTGTAAGTGTTGTGCCAGTGTTACTTCTTTTCACCTTATACTCAGCTGTAACTGAATAATATCAATGGAGTTACAGGGTAAAAGAAATGTGTAAGAGACATCAGAATCAGACTCAGACAATCAGGTTGCTTGTGTTTTACATCACAGTGAGTGACAGCTAGCTTCTCCTCTGGTGTGCGCTGGTGTATCTCCACGGTCACTGAAACTATCCAAATCCACACAAGCTGATGAACTGGCCCTGGGACTCTGAGGAGTAAGTATTTCACTGAAGTGAATGATTGCCTGTTCCTTCTTATGTCTTTTGCTCAGGATGAAATTCGAAGACTTCAAAGTGCATTTTGATAAAGTTGAGATCTGCAACCTCACTCCAGATTCCCTGGAAGACAACACTGCCCACAAGTGGGAGGTGACCATCCACCAGGGGAGCTGGGTCCGGGGATCCACTGCAGGCGGATGTAGAAATTATCTGGGTAAATAGATACTGCTTTGGAAATGAGAAGCAGGCACTAAAGTCTTTACCCATCCTCAGCCACCTCTCCTGTTATCTCATAGCCAGGACTGTGGGTGAAGGCCAGGCCAGTTAAATTCCAGCTAGCAGGAACCAGCCAAAGGCATGAATGTTCATATGATAACGCTTGCGACTTTGCAGTAAAAGAACTGCTTTCTTTGCTCTCGAATTCGTTGGATTTGATTTGCCTCATTTACATTTGCATGAGCAGGACTAGGTCTAAATAAGTCACTTAAACTGCAGCAATAAGTGTAAAATGAGACAAAAATCCAGCTCATCTAGCAAGTTTATGTAGGTCTGAACTAGCATAATGGTTCTGAACTGTGTTACTCCAGACTGGCGCCAGCACTGTGATACCATTGTAGCTATATACTTTTAACAAAATCACATCTGACAACTTTGTCTAAACCATGGTAACTTCTTAATAAAATATCGGGCCTAAAATATTTTTTATACCTAGTTCCATGAAGTACTTTGGAATTTGGATTATTTTCTGCAGAGCTGAGTGGAACTAAATTTGAGTAAAACCTCAGCTTAATTTTCCTTTTCGTTTTTTTTTTTTTTTTTTTTTTTTTTTTTTTTTTTTTTTTATTGTTGTTGTTTGGTTTTGTGGGGGTTTTTTTGATAGTAGTGGTATTATTATTCTGAAGCAAGAAATTCTCTGGTGCTCTTTACATTGACAGAGACTTTCTGGACGAATCCACAAATCAAGTTACATTTGACAGAGAAAGATGACGGAGAAGATGACTGCACATTCATAGCAGCACTGATGCAAAAGGATCGCCGTAAACTCAAGAAACTTGGCGCTGAAATGCTAACCATTGGCTACTCTATTTATGAGGTACTCGACTGCTTTTACACCACAGTGGCTGTCCCATCAGTGTTAGCATCTTTCTCTGGACTTGTACCCCTGCCAGACATCATGTATTTTTAGGGCCCTCACTCTTAAAATAATCTTCTCAGTGACATCAAGCCCCATGGAGAATTTTGATGTGGTTGGGATGAAGTCATCTCAGAGGAGGATTTAGGAGTCCCTAGGGAGCCATGGATTCCCAAGATAGACTTCTCGGCCCCATGATTCTGTCTGGTTTGCTGAGAGGAGATGTTGCTTTGTATGAGCCTCTTGGGGCACATCATACACAGGGGTGCTTGTTCCTGAGAGAGGTCATGATTGGCAAATCTGTTATCCCTGCTCGGTGACACACTGCCTGGGATGGTAATAGTTAATGGCAGGTAAAGTTTGAGCAGGAAGACAATGTCCCAGAGTCCTCTTAGACTGCCTTCTGGGTGGGAAAGGACCACTGGTACCAGGTCATTGCCATAAAATGGAAGCTAGGTTACTGCGAGCACCTGAGTGAAGGGATGACAGTCAGGGTCATAGCCAGGGAAGACGCTTGTGCCAGGTTTGGCTCTGTGATTGGGAAAGGGACAAGGATGGTCCTCAGTACAGTCTGACCAGTGCAGCATTGCCTTCATTTCCTCTCCTAGAGCCCTGACAGAGACGGACACTTGGGTAAAGACTTCTTCAGATACCACGCCTCCAAGGCCAGGAGCAAAACCTACATCAATTTAAGAGAAGTATCTAACCGATTCAAGCTGCCACCGGGTGACTACATTCTTGTTCCAACCACATTCGAGCCCCATCAAGAGGCAGATTTTTGCCTGAGGATTTTCTCTGAGAAGAAGGCCATCACTGAGTAAGTCAGCAGCAAGTCGCAGGTCCTCTGGTGTTCCCTTGCATATGGGGCCAGTGGCTGCTCGGGGGAGTCTGGCTGCCAGGCAACCTCCTTACAGCAGAGCCCTGACATAGAAATCTTCTGATGTATGTTTTTTTGCATTTGCCCATTTTTGCTATTTTTTTTTTTTTTATGAGAGGAGCTTAGGAGATGGGGAAACAGGGCTTGCCATGGTGAATCTTCTGGGAGCTTGATAAGGAAGAGCTACTGGCTACCTGATACTCTTCAGCAATCTGTGAATGCAGCAGTGTTTGTTTCCTCCCAAAGCTTAAACAAATAACCGTTTTATATTAAAAAAGGGTATTGAGGAAAAAGTGTGTACAAAATGAATAGAGAATGAGACTAATTCTTTGCCAGACAGTATGCACAACTGTGCCCTACCTGAATCCTGCTTAAAGTCTGTTTCAAGAGCTTATACCAAAATTTAATTGGTGCAAAAATCTGATCATCTGATCAATCTGTTTGGTTAAAAACGTGGTTTTATCATTCGCCTCCTGAAAAATGTATTAAGCAAGTTTCCACCCCACGTAGATGTTGAATATCTCTAGATACTGAATGAGGTTTTGTTTTCTCCAGGGATCTAGATGAAAACGTTGCCATCGACCTCCCTGAGGTAAGTCTACAGAGTTAAAATAGCAAGAGAATAGCTCAGCAGAAGCCAGCACACACTGCTTTTACGGTCTTTGGCTAAAATGTGTTCATTTCACAGGAATGTTACACAATTGCCAGCTTTATGTAAGTGACTGAAACAGTCAGTTCCCCTGACTATGGTAAAAGAGCTGTAACAATCCAAACCATAATCATTATGCTTCTGCATCTGCTTCAAGGCAGTCGGTGTCAGCCAGTGCTAGGGGCAGGTATCAGCCACCGTGGGTACACTGAAAGTACATCCATTAGCACTGGAGAGGCACATGACGGTTCACATCTTTAAAAATTTTATTTATTATGAAAAAATAAAAGGCAAGAGAACATCTGCTGGCCTACATTCCTTCTGCATACAAATATCTTTATTTTACTTATCAATATCTGCAGGCCTTGAGAGGGAATGCTTGATGCATGTGTGTTGCCTACTGAAATGATTAAATTCTTTTTGTTTCTAAATGACCTGGTCTGCCTGCTAAGCACTAATTGCAACTGAATCTGAATCAGCTTCTGTTTAACTGTATCCCTGCAAATAAGCTATTAATCGTGGTGTGCTTTCCCATGGAAACAAGGTAAACCAAGACCTCATGTGTCTGTCTTGAGTAAAACTCTTCTCCAGGGACCAGTTAAAAAGTGCATCTCCATTTCTAGGATCTCAGGGCCATGTTCAGTAGAAAAGTAAATCTGTTCACCTGTCCCAGTATCTGTAAGGGACTGCATCCAAACTTGAGGAGAAGGAAGTGAAAATACAGTCCAAAAAGCGTTAAGTGGAGAAGCAAGTGTCACCAGGGCCACTCTGGTGACAGTACACTAAATAACACCCATGTTATATATCCTGTGGGTAAAGGAAACAAAGCCCAGTTCTTTGCTTCCTGTGCTATTGCCTTCTTTTTCCCCATTATTTTTTGGCCCAAGAACTCCTCTCTGTTCACATGATCACTGCAAACGTAGCAGTGGTTCTACACTATTGCATATCTCTGCTCATCTGTGTAGACTGAAGTCTGGTCTCTACAATTCTGCGACTGCCCTGAGGCACTCAGCTGGCAGCCAGCTTGAAAGTTCTTCCAGGCTCAGGATGGCACTGGGTAATGTGCCAAAGTGCAGCCGCCTCTGGCTGGTGTTCTCAAGAAGGGTGAGTGGTCCCTGGATGATAACCGCTCAAAAGAGCTCAGTAGAGCCATGGTTGTTTAAGGGTCATGGAAGTAGAGTGGTGTAGGAGTGGGATGGGAGGAGAGGTGTTTTCCAGCATGGGTGCTCTTGGTTTTGACACGGCCAAGACAGTGACATGCTACACAATTACCCAGTTGAAGGAGATGATGTGGTGAGACTCCCCTCAGGCAGCTAGATGGTTGAGAGGCTTCAGGTCTAGCAATGCTCAGGAGCATATGTACCCTTATTTCAAGAAGTACTGTGGTCCCCTGATGCACTGAAGGTCTGTGTGCAGGAGAAATGTCATGTTTTACAATTCTTGTAATGACTTGTGTGCTTGATGTTGCAGCCTCTAAACCCAACTCCAAGTCCACAAGAGACTGAAGAAGAGAAGCAGTTCCGGGCACTATTTGAGCAGATTTCAGGAAAGGTGAGTGAAAAGCTCTTGTGGGTCGTAACAAGATGTAGAAAGAGAGGAGACACTTCTGCTGCCACTCAGGGCCAGGTGAAAGGAAACAGCGTATTTTGGGAGGAGTATGTTTAGTTGTAGCGTGTTGTTTGAGCACCAGATGTCACCGTGCCTTGTCTGTTTGGAGAAGGATGCAGCTCCTGGTGAGAAAGCAAAGAGGACCAAACCTAGAATTCAAACTCTGAGGGAGGCTACCTGGTTCAGTATCAAGCTGCACATGTATTTTATTTTGGATCAATGGATCCTTCTTGGGATCTCCTTGAGAGAGCCTTATGCACAGCACCACTCCTATGTTTTGGCAACCCTTTAGTTTTTAGCCTTTTCTGGGTTTTGTATGGTTATCTTTTCCTGAGTTGCAATAAAGTACAGATGGATGATGTTTGTGGTTTTTGGTATGTCTGATTACAAAAACATTCAAGTAACAGATGCTGCACTTTTTTCTTTTTTTCACTTCAGGACATGGAGATATCTGCAGAAGAACTTGAACATGTTCTGAATACTGTATTAAAAAAAAGTAAGTGCCAATAACCTCTAAGTTAAGGGCTGTAAAGGACTTTATAAAACCTGCCATTAAATTCACTTATAGATAGAAAAATAAAGTCTGTGTTACGACTTCTGCCTGATGTATCTCCAGCCAGCTGGGGCAGAACCAGGAAAACATCTGGTCCAAGATCTAACAATGAGCTTCCCTTCCTCCAGCATGATCCTCATCAGCTCAGTAAGGCCAGCTCTCCACTGCACTACCGCTCTGCTATGGAGAGGCCAGCACCGGGCTGGGACTTGTAAGAGATATACATAGCTCATCACCCTGCTACAAGCCTCATCTCCTGATTTATGAAACAAGGGCAGTATTTCCTGTCTTGTCTTCAGTGAATAACTCTTCTGTCTGGACTGGGACTTCTACATGGTGAGGGCTGTCTTCATATTCCAGTGCACAGGTGCCCCCAAAATGAGGACTGAGTCAGATATCTCTGCTTATGAAATCCTGGTTTTAACTTTCAGTTTATAAAAGGCAAATTTACCCAATGACTGCTTTCTTATTGTTGTCCTTTTTCAGCAAAGAACATCAAATTCAAGAACTTAAGTCTCATTTCATGCCGAAATATCATTTCTCTTATGGATGTATCCTTTCAAATAAGTGTTTGTGAGGCTAGATAAATACTGAATATAATTGTTCATACCGTTACCTGTCATGGATATCAGAAATGGATGTGGTAATGTCATGTCAGAACACTACCCAAAGAAAAAAAAAAAAAAACAACATATGAAAGTTATATCCTGACTTTTCTTTTAGAAAGGTAGGATTAGGAGCTTAAAGACAGACCATTTTCTATTGCAGATTTAAGGGCAGATGCTTTAATGCTGAGCACTACTAAAGTAAATCTTAAACTACTCCTGTATAGAATAGTGCATTTTTCAAGCCATGGTTTATTTGAAAAAGGCCTAGAAGGTATAATTCAAGAAAAGTCTGGTTTCTGGAGGGTTGAATTGACCAGACAGAGTTGTGCATTCAAGTTATGGGTTAGAAATTAAGGATGAGTAGAGTGATGAAAATTACTGATATCAAAGCTGTTGGGTTTTTTTTGACAACCAGACTAAAAAGCTGGAAAATCTGGTCTTTCAGCTAGATCCTGAAACTCCAGTAAGCAGACATGTGGGTGAGAGTTGTCTGTCCAAATTTAGGCATTTGTGCTGTAGGTGTCTACATCTAAGCTATCTTTCTAGACTTCTTTTGTAGATAATGAAAATAATGATGTAATTATGCTTGTTCTGGATGCACCTAACTGTGAGGGATGCTAAATGACTGCTCAGATATTAGGTGAGATGAAGCATAGCCCTGGTACTTCCCCATCAGCTTCGTCCTTTGCAATGTCCTGGTGCCTGTTGAGTTTGCATAGCATGGCTTCTCAGGTAGAGCTGTTTTTTGTAGTATGCTTTCCTGATAGACAATTTTGTTACACATGAGACAAAACAGACATGTTTCTAACAAGGCCAAGTATCTAACATGTGGTTTATGTCTTGCTTGTTCAGCTGAGAAGTTCTTACATTTCACTTTTGTTCCTTCAGTCCATGACAGAGGTAACATCCTCTCAAACATTTCTAACAGAAAACCAAAACAGACAAAACTTTATCCTGTTAAAGCTATGCCCATAATATCAAAGTTCAGTGCAGATCAGTCACCACGAATATGCAATGAGAAAGAGGGGACGAGTCCTAAATTTCCTCCCCTAAAAATCAAGCTTCTGGAGGGACCTGGTCCATGTTCACATTTCATCCTTACATGGTATTGGAACACAGCCAGGGTCTGCACTTGACCCAGGAGCATGGCAGCAGTCCTAGGTTTACTATTTAGGATAGAACTGAATAGTTTCCATGATTTGCAATGCTTCCAAGCAAATCTCCGCAGTTTTGAACAAATGGGGAGACATCTCTTCCTCTGCTTTGGAAGCACAAGGAATGCAGACGCAATCATCCCAATCTCAACATGGTGTTTGGAGCACGATGGAGGAATAAAATGACACAAACGCAAACCTGAGTCAATGCTGGCAGAGCCTCCTCTGTGTCATATCCCGCCAAATTCCCTGGCTACCGTTACCATGCAGTGTTGTGGAGCAGGGACAAAGTTCTACATGACCCTAGGAAGAGAAACTTGGCTGGGTAAAAAGACAGCCTTTTCGCAGGAGCGATAACATCCCTTGGGACCTGTGGGTACCCTCAATGATGTCACCAGTGTAGGTGCTAAATAATGGCAGGCATTAGTTAGACCCCATCTGACACATTTAGACTTTTGTGAAGGCTTGCTGAGCTAGTATCTGTCTGAGCAAGGGCTTTGTCCTAGCAGGTAAGATGGAAAGGGGAACGAGCTCGTTCTTTCTTTAGCATTTCAGAATAAGTGCGCTATCATGCAAGCGAGCTGTGCTTGGGGGACATCAGTAACTCAGTAAAATAGGTATTAAGACCCTCACACTTCAGGCAGAGGGAAGTCAGGCAGATCTAATCGCTGCTTCTCAGAACTGCTACATGGACATTATTTCAGATCATAAGGACCAGATTTTGCCAGCCTCGCCCCACCTCCCATTAATTTTTGGTTGAACCATTACAACCCAGCCTGGACTTTAGACAAGAATACTGTACAGCACATTGGTTGACTAACTCCTTTGAGTACAGTAGCAATTTGTTTTAATTGGGTAATTTAATTCTCTGAATCATTTTTATCCCATTTACATTCAAAGCTGTTCTTACTTTAGAACAATCTGTCTGTCTTTCTCCTGTGGTTTTATATCACATAATGTTCCCCAAGAATCACAGCCACAGCCAGGACTGTAACTGCTAGAGCTGCACCTGGTGAGAAATCCCAGGGTTGGTTTCAGTGGCACCATGGGCTTATCAGGCACCTTAACATTTTCCTTTCTTAAAGGAACAGCTCTGATAATTTCAGACAGAATTTGGACCTTCATGTAACAGATCGTTTTCCTGAATTCAGATTACCAGACCAGTGGCAATGGGAAACTGGAATTTAGTGAGTTCAGAGTTTTCTGGGAAAAACTGAAGAAATGGATAGTAGGTGACATTATTCGTTGTATTTATTTCTCCATTTCATTAGCTATTTCCTGCATAGTTTATTATGTATACGCAGACGAAAAATGGAGACGGGATTGTTTAGAAGCCATGAATTTTAACTCAAAACAAATGTTTTAAAAGTATGGGAGCTTGCTTTGAATAGTCAAAGACATTCTTAGCTTTCCATGGTGCTAAACCATAATGGTTTTCTGGAAATAATAGAGATTTTTGTAAGCAAATCAACTATGTTTGGGATAAAGAATGCAATGAGCAGTAATAAGTAAGCCAATCAAAATGAAACTTAAGGAGTTTCCATTACTGCTGTTGCACAGAAGAAGAAAGTGGTGATTCATGACTAGAAGGAAACAATCATTTCCTAAGTCACTGCATTTCCGTTATTGATCTCTCAGGAGTCAATCGTACTAAAGTCTGGGAGAGTGTTGATTCTAATTTTAAACACATTTCCCTGCCACTGCATATGGCAGTAAAAATAAGCAGGATTGCAGAATGAGGCCACAGACTGAGTATTCAAATAAAGACATCATAATTGTTTCCTCATGATCATTAATAGTTTCTTCTAAATTCATGCTTCACCCAAGCATTCCAAATAAGCTGTCCTCTGCTTCTTGTCTAGCCCATCAGAAATGGTAAATGCTTTTTCTGGATACTAATGCCACATCTCTTTTAACAAAGGATTTGTTCTTTTTTAACAAGGGGGCTTGAGAAATCCTTGTACCCTGTAGAAAGATTCATGTGTGTATTTGCTGGAAAATTTTAAGCTGAATGTAATGACAGTGCTAAATAACTCATATTCCAAAGGAGAGACATATTTATCATCTCACTAAAAGGATGGAATTTAATTCCAGCTTAATAATTATTTCATATTTAGGTCAAAATTCAAACTGTCTGTACCACTTCTCTTGGCTGTACCACGAATGTGGCTGTTTAGATCTTTCATACCTAGAAGCAAATGAATAAGTGACAGTCTTAACTTCACATTAAACAATTTGTTTCTAGCTTTCAGAATTATGGAGAAAAACATAAAAAGAGATAAAGAGAATGTGTCAGTTAAAAGACAAAGGACAATATGTCCTTCCCAAATGGAATAATAGAATTGTTTTGGTTGGAAAAGACCTTTAAGGTCATCAAGTCCAACCGTTAACCTAACAGAGCCAATCCTACCTAAGCACCTCATCTGTAAGTCTTTCAAATAATTCCAGGGATGGTGACTCCACCACCTCCCTGGGCAGCCTGCTCTGGTGTTTAACAACTCTTTCAATGAAGAAGTTTTTCCTAAAGTCCAACCTAAACATCTCCTGGTGCAACTTGAGGCCATTTCCTTTTGACTTATCACTTGTTACCTGGGAGAACAAACCAACCCCCACCTCGCTACAACCTCTTTTCAGGTCATGGTAGAGAGTGATAAGGTCTCCCCTGAGCTTCCTTTTCTCCATGCTAAACCACCTCGATTCTCTCAGGCGCCCCTCATGAGACTTGTGCTCTAGACTCCTCACCAGCTTCGTTGCCCTTCTTTGGACCTGCTCCAGCACCATAATGTCTTTCTTGTTGTGAAGGGCCCAAAATTCAACTCAGTACTCAAGGTGCGGACCTCATCAGTGCCAAGTACAGAGGCACAATCACTTCCCTAGTCCTGCTGGCCACACTATTTCTGATACAAGCCAAGATGCTTTTGGCCTTTCTGGCCACCTGGGCACACTGTTGGCTCATGTTCAGGAGACTGTTGATCAACATCCCCAGGTCTTTTTTGGTAGGGCAGCTTTCCAGATACTCCTCCCCAAGCCTGTACTATTGAATGAGATTGTTGTGACACCATGATAAAATCACTTCCCAAAGTGAAAATCACCTTAAAAGATAAAATATTTCTTTAAAAATTATGGTATTTTTAATGAAGAGCTAATCATTATTTCTGAATGCTTGAGTTCAGCAGTATTTGTTTAAGATACACAACAACCTATTCATATGACAAGAGAATTGGAACCCAGATTTGCTTAACAAAAAATAAAAATTGAAAAATAAAAAATAAAATCAGACCAAACCTAGACCAAAGTCTTGTTACCTTTCTTAAATGCTTAAGTTATGCAGTCAGAGATAAATACCTTGCCTTCCTGTGCCATATCTGTGCTCCCTTTCATGAACAAATACTGAACTTTCCATGTGCTCCTTTCATAACAGACTATCTTTCTTCAGTTTGACTTTGATAAATCTGGCTCCATGTCCTCCTATGAGCTCCGCAGTGCTCTTAAAGCTGCAGGTAAGACAAGCACTGCATTTTATCTGGGAAACCTGTTAGGTAAACGGACTGTGGGTGAAGAGGGCTGCAATTAGTTATGCAGGCTGGGTGCTCCTGAACAAAGAGGTCTAAACTGCAGGGAGGACTTGGGGTGGGCATTGAATAGATGAATTTTGCCCCAGGTACTCCCAACTCTGCAGGGCAGTTAGTCAGAGCAATCTTTACATTTTTATTGAGCTCTTGATAGACTCAACAGGGCTGCACATGTGCAGAGCTAGACTTTGAAACAAACCACTTCAGAATCCATCTCCACTCAAGGGTTAGAGGAACAGTGAGTAAGCTGTTTGTTATGAAGAGCAGTCAGTGAGCTTGAATTTCATTACAAATTGTTTTTATTAAAGCACCTACTTTTGCAGAAATCCCTCCAATTTTCCAGAAAACAGAATGATCTCTCATACACCAAAAAGTCCATGAACTAGAAACTGCAATGACTGCAAAATTTCTTGTTCTGAGTTTGTTATTCATTGCAAGCTTAAAGCTTGATCAGATCACTTTCTAGATGAATGCGTATTCCACAAAGTATTCTCCCAGTAACTGGTTTTCAAGATTGGTTAGTAGACTTTTGCAGATCTTCCCTGGCCTACGAGGTTGCTCACCTTTCCTTTGTGCATGTGTCTTTGGGAAGGATACCAACTCAACAACTACCTGCTGCAACTGATTGTCCTCCGATACTCTGACGAACAGTTCCAGATTGAATTTGATGATTTTCTGAACTGCTTAATTCGCTTAGAGAATGCAAGTCGTGAGTATCTTTTTCCTCTGAAAATTCTTCCCCTTTGAAAAAAAAAAAAATCCCACTTCCAGCTGTCATTGAGCATATTCACAATATCTGACATCAAGCGTGTACACGGCTAACAGAAAGGAGCTGTGTTTAGCATTTGTTTTTAGGCTGGCTTTTCTCCTATAAGGTGAACAATGTTCTGCTGCCAATGAAAAATTTCTTCATGTGAATAGAGCTTGTTTCATAAACACTGTAGCAATGTAGAAAGCATATGAAAAATGCTGGCAAAGTCCACGTCGTAGCCTTTCTCGTAGCTCACCCATGAACCTAAATTTGGATCATAGAATATCAAGGTTCAAATACTGCTTGTGCTTCATGCAAAGAGATGATTGGCATGTGCTCAGGCAACTATCTCCTGTAGCTTTTACATAACTTATCCATTTCTGGCAGAAGATATGGTTCCCATACAGGCACTCTAGGTCTCAACTCGTTTGTGCACAGGGCCACTCTCATTCTGAAGCAGAAGTAGTAGAGGTAGGTAAAACAGTTGGATAAATGTTGAAGTGATCATTAGTGTGGCTCCAAATTCAAATCAAAAGCAACTCTCTTTGTGAGAAGAGAAAACCAACTTTCTTAACTGATTTCTTTTGTTCTTCTCTTTACTTTCTGGTTCAACCCGTGACAATAGAAAAATTAAACTACCGAGAGAAAAAAAGTTTAAAAAGTTAAATAACGTATATTAAGAAATGCGAATTGCTCAGTTTCGTTTTGGAGTATCACCCAAAACAGACTGTTTAGAACATTCAGGACACCCTCTTCCACTCAAGTCCTGAAGTGAGACTTGCACAAAGGCTCTAAGTAAGTCAGCAAGACACTTCCTCTTGCAAGGACTTCATTTTGTCAGAGAAGCTACCACCACCAAGCAATTCTAAGCAAACCGCCTTTGCACCAGACCTCCCTTTCCTTGTCACGGCCACCCATCGTTGTGGGATGGGGAACTCATGTATGAATATGAATGAGGTGTATTTATAACGCCGGTGTCCTGTTTTTCATTTCAGGAGTATTCCAAGCACTGAGTGTGAAAAACAATGAGTTCATTAACCTGAATATAGGCGAGGTATGAACACAGCTTCATAGACACTGACAAAATGATGGGGTTTCTCTGGAGATTTGTCTTCTTCTAAGAGCTGGAGTGTTTTTGCATGATGCTTCAGGTGGTATCTATGTCTGTGAGAGTGCAGGGGGCCATAGGTTTCAGCAGGGCTGGGATTTTACAGCATACAAACAGATTACATCTCCTCCATGTTATTTCCTCCCTTCCTTGCCCTGTGGCATATGGACAGCTTCCCATCCCCCTTTCTAGATTTTCTGCTTTTTAATTCCTCGGGTGCCAGCTTTCAGTGGGAGAAAGGGGAAGCAGCAGATGGGAACAAAGGGTCTTTCACTCTCCTTGAATCCCCAAGGAGTTCAGCTCAGCCTCTCCTGTGCATGTCCGTCATCTGATTCTCACACTTCTCAGCATAGGCTTCTTATTTTCTTGTGCTCTCTTTGTCTCCCTGTTGCATATATGGATTATGCCTCATTTTACACTAACCCAAAGCTTCCTAGGGCAAGGTAGAATGAATTCTCTGGTGCAAAAATACATGATAGCCTACATGGACTGCAAGGATGCAAACAAAATCACTGCTGTTATTGGCATCTAGTGCTTGGAGAGCTCTGCCTCCTTCCCTCCAAGCACAGAAGTAAATGCTGGTTGAGGTCTCTTCTTATTACCAGGGCATAAAAGCCTAGTGAGCAAAGGTCCCCTTCCCTGCATGCGGTCAATTCAGAGTGCTTTTGAACATCTCTCTTTCATCTGGGGAAAGGGAGGGGGAGGGAGAAGAGCCTGAAATAATTTATTGTAAAGTTGATCTTTCTTCCAATACTAGTTTATCAACCTGGCAATCAACATCTGAAGAAGTCTGACTTGGATGCTGGGAGTTTCTTGTGACATTGCTGCAGAGACTTCTGCCCCCAGCAGCCGGGGTCCCCTTCTCATGCAAACTTTACCAGCAGATTCTGTGCAGAGGAACATGCATTACACCCACACTTTCTGGTCTCCAGCCTTGTTGATGAGTTCAACAGTCAGATCGCATTTTGTTTTTATATTTGGGAAAGCCAAATACTGGATTTGTTACCATGAGAGGCGTTTGGATGGGGCACACATGCCTCTCAAGCAGACTGAAACTGATGTCCCTGAGGAACCACAGGTTTTTATGAAAAAGGATTGTATTTAGTTTCGGCACAGCACAGACTACAGTGATTAAAAGTCTTTATTGCTGCTTGGCTACAGATTACTGTAAGGTGCTTTTGAAAATACAAGGTTGCATAAAACTTTGTTCAGTTTGGAATTTATTTCCAGACACGCTGTGTGGCTACATAACAAGTCCCTTGTTGTAGCTACATGAATTGCAGTCTGGTGGAGTGCAAATAAAGGAAGACTAGGGAATGTATGGATGAAAATTCTTCCCTGAATATTTATGACAGAGGTACCTGGTCCAGGCTTCCTTAGAAGGATGCTTAAGCCAAGGTTTGACACTTATTACAGATATAATTTAGGGAAAAATTGTTGCATATCACCTTCCCTTAATCTTTCCTGTGCTGCCAACAAAGTCCCTTTGCCTCTCACTTTGCTCTGTGGCCAGAATGTGTCTCACAAGCCAATCTCTGTAGAGTTGCACACAGCTGGCCTTCATCTTCAGAGAAACATATAGGCCCTGAGACAGTGAGCTCCTCTATAGCGTCATGTTCCTCTAGGCAGTCTAAGATTGTGTCCCATACCAACCATGCTCCAGAAGAGCAACTATAATCGTGTTAGATGAATTAAATATGTCCATTGGTAAGGCCCTGAACTCTGTAGCTACTTCTGTTTTGCATCTGTGACTTACATAGAATTATTCATGTGCTGTGGGTAGCCAGTGCTGACTTAAAAAATAACAGTAATAGCAGCCAGGGACTTAAGAGGTCTTCACAGGATTTGTTTCCATGATTATCCTCATAACTTATGTCTATCTTATAATGAATCAACTGTCTGGATTTGTTTCCTAAAACCTTTCTTGCAGTGAAACAGATGGCCCTAGAACAGCCTTGTATTCCCTACTGTCCAGCATCACCGACACAGCCAGGGGTTTTTTTCTCTAGATCTAGATCTAGTGAGCAATTCTTGAAGGGAAATCAAGCTGCAGAAAAAAGTGAAGTTCAAACAACAAAAAAACATAGAGAGCATCATGTTTAAAATACCCTCTTTCTTTTTTCTAACACTTATAATCTTGTAACTATACAGAAAATGCTCTGAAGCTAACTGGAAGCTGAGCAACAGCTAATGGTTGTAGTATTTGATTAACTGAGGTACTCAGCCCCCTGAGGTGTATTGATTTTCAGATGTGCTGGTTTTATGCCCTTTTGATCCCCTTTGTCTAAATCTTAATTTGTCAAATTAAAATCTAGACTGTCCTATTAACATTCGGCCACATACTTGAAACAAGAAGTCACAGATCCTTAATTGGTTCATTGTGCAAACTTAGATGTGGATACAAAATTGTTGTAATATAGCACCACTCAAGCTATGCAGAAGAAAAAAGATGGCTCAATGCCTAGCATCACCGGTGTAGCTTTCTGTTCCTCTACACAGAGCTGGGAATGTCTTGGTAGAATCAGGATTGATGTAAGAAAGAGCTAAATATTGAGATGGGAGCAATGGGATGCAGGTAAAAATGCATTTAAAAGAAAATTCACACATTTAAGTAAAAAAACAACACCCTGGGGTGTTTTTTCTGTCTATTCGGATCAGTTGCCTGCTGACTGTCCCACAAGGAATTTAGGAGTTAGCATCTGAGTCCGTTGCAAATCGAGCTTCCTTCCTGGCCAGTCAGCTGCCTGCAGAGATCGAAGTTCCTGTCCTACCTTGGGGTTTGCACAACATCCATAGCCACAGCAGAGGTCCTTGTAAGGTGAGTTAGGCACAAGAAAACCTGTACATAGAACTAAGCTGTCCCATGACCATCCAGACTCTGTTGCAGCACAGTCCCTATCTCACCACTTTGGCTATAAGGATGTGTGCCTGTGCTGCAAGCTTTGCTAAAATCAAGGGGAAGAACATCAGCTGCTCCCTCTTGTCCTATGTCCTAGACCATTTTCTTTCTGAATTGGAGTAAGACTCACCTTGAAAAGGGAAAAGTAACCTTCAAAGTAAGTGCATGTGAAGATGGAGAGTTATATAACCCCTGGTAAAGGGGATTTTCTGCCTGTTATTTTATCACTCGTGTGAGTGACTGAGCAGGTGAGTGAGAAACTTTTGACTTCACAGCCTCATCTGAATATGATAGTCCTTCTCAGCACTGCACTCACCTGGTGTTTGGGCGGGAGTGTAACTCGTTGTCTAGATACAGGGGCTTACTGGTCTTTTAACCAAGGATCCTGAATTTAAAGCAAGACTTTGCTGCCTTCTCTGACCTGAGCTGTAGATATGTTTGGCTCTGTACCATTACAGGGCTTATGGCAAATCACTTATGATGCACTTATGTACCACTACGAATGGTACATTCCCTAATGTGGTACACACAGACCTTGTTAGCAAGAACTGGCTCATGCTGGGAGCCCTGCCTGTCTGCTAACATTAGTAACATTAATGGGGAACATGAGAGGCATTTTTTGTAATTGTACTACTGGAAAAAAAACTAAAAATCACTTAGCTACAGGGTTGCAATCCGAGAATGCTCTCTCACTCCCTCACAGAACCAAAAATCTCTCTCTCAAACTTACTGCTAAAGCCTCAGCCCAGATGTTAGCGTGGGCTGACTGCTCCTTGGGTGCTGGTTGTCTTCCTTCTGCTCCCCTGTGCCCTCTCAGCAGCCTCAGCTCCCCAAAATGTTGGGCCATGCTCAGAGACATGGCATGTTTTTCAGTTTAAAGGAACAACATCAACTCAAGCCATAAGCTTTTTGAGAGGTGATAAATTTGGAACTTGTCCCGAGCTCAGCCACCTTCACCAGCCGGATGGTAGATTTGGCAACGGTGTTTTTCTGTCTTGAAGAAGGTTTCCTGCCTTGTTGCTGAGGTCAGAAGGGATACAGTTAGTGAAAACTGCCATGAAGAACTGCCATTAAAATGTAGAGATCGAAAAATAGTGAAATTGCATTCTGCTGGTTTTCCATATAGACACAAAGGCTGCCAACAAATATTTTTGGCACAACTATGGACAGAAGCATTCTATGTTTCTTCAAAAAGTTCCCAAAGAGTGGTTCAGCAATGCTGAGTCTTCAGCAACAATAATTGCCTCAGAAAGGGGGTTTCTTTGTTTCGTTTTGTTTTTCCACAGGCCTATTTTAATCGCCACTAGTTTTTTGAGGGCCCACAAACTCATATGTCAGCCCAAAGGGAACATGAAGCATTGTAGGGGTGGAGGCAGGGGAAGGAAAGAAGCGAAATCCAGCAATCCCACTACTGGCTAAGCCTCCATGTTGTGGTGCTGTGGCACCAGGCAGGAGACATGTTAGTTGTTAGATGGGCCCTCAGCTCAAGGAGGACAAGGAACTGCTTGAAAGAGTCCAGCACAGAGCCACAGAGATGATTAAGGGAGTGGAACATCTCCCTTATGAGGAAAGGCTGAGGGAGCTGGCTCTCTTTAGCTTGGAGAAGAGGAGACTGAGGGGTGACCTCATTAATGTTTATAAATATGTAAGAACCGCGTGTGGAGTTTCAGGAGCCGCGGGGTGGAAGAGGCTGGCATTAGGACCCTGCAGCTCGCCCCTGCCCTGCCGCCATCTCAAGTGCCCTGCGTTGCTCTCCCCTCCCTGCCAGCCATGGCTACACCGGCCGTCACAGGAGCGATTAGTGATCTGGGGAAGAGAGCAATAATTAGCTGCACCCACTCCCTGTACCATTCTCCAGTCTGGTCAGTCAGTAAACCTGATGGGCAGTGGCGTTTAACGATGGATGCGTTAACAGCTGCCATCACAAGTGTCACTTCAACAGTAACTGCAAAGGGCCGTGGCTCACCGTGAGCTCTGCCCTGTGGGATCCAGGCGGTAACAGAAAGCAGACGGAAGAGGGGGAAGGTGGCGCACTGGTGGGGGAATCACTTGCCCTTCTGCTGGCAGCACAGAAGGGAGCTACTTAGTAGGAAACAGGCCTTAGTGGGAAATAGGCCTTAGCGGGAAATAGATCTGGAGAGCTGGAGACTGGCCATGGCTAAAGGCAGCAGCAGTCCCCACTACAGGCATATGTGGGTCAACCCATAATAGTGAAACTGCTCTCCTTTGGCACTGGGCCTGTGACCCTTGCAAAACCTAGAGGCCTATGTGCGTGGAAAGCTCTGAATGTGAATGGGAAAACCTATCCATTCTATTAGTACTTGGCTTGATATTTCCAGACTTGTAACATTTAAGCCCGGTTTCTAAACCGAGGCCAGCTCTGTGTTTTCTTACAAGACAGTGGACAGCCAGGACCTGGAGGACCGTGCGAACTCACCCGAGTGATGAACTTGCATCAGGGGGTGGGAATTGGAACAAAACCATCAGCAACACAGCAGGCACATTCTGGACATACCAGCATCACTTCAGAACCAGAGTGATGAATAAAGGACTCAAAGCAATTGTTGCTGTGTTGGGAACCAGTGACCTGGGAAAAGTTTTGGTATATTTGTTGATGCTGGTTGGAGTTACAGTTAAGCCACATTGGATGCTATTGTGAAATCCATGTTAATGGTGAAGGGTCTATCCCTTGAAAATGTGTTCAGATATTGGATATTGGAATGATGACTCACAATGAGCAGTAAACCTCACTGAGACTGCACCCACTTTTAACCTTGGAGGCAAGAGGTGACTGCACCAACACTCCAAGGTAACCAGTCGAATGGCGACTGTGGTCACGGGGTGGATTGCGGCAGGTATGGCCTCCCCCACAGACAAAACCCACAGGCTGTGCTGAGCAGTTTGGTGCCTCGACCTGAACAGTTTGAGGCCTCGGCCATTCAGTTGCACCTCACGGTGCTTAACTGGCGCGTCAGGGTCTGGACCTCTTAGCAAACAGGCTCAGGGTGTGGGCTTTTCTGTGTTTTGTCCGGGCCTGTCCCTCAGCCAATGAGAATGACCACAGTACACCTTCGACTAGGGTACAAATGGGGTCCTGCCTGAGAGCCAGGGGACTTGGTTTTTCACAGTGCAGCAGGCCTGGCCGTCGGACCCTCCCCTTGGGCACGCCATCCAAGGATACTTGCACAGGTTGAGGGAGTCTCTGTGGATTGAGTGAGCCTCGCCCCCTCTTTGGCTGAGTGCTATCGCAGACACTCTGCTGTGGAAGGTTTCCCCTTTTGCCCATTTTAGTTTGTCATTCCTNCCAGCATCACTTCAGAACCAGAGTGATGAATAAAGGACTCAAAGCAATTGTTGCTGTGTTGGGAACCAGTGACCTGGGAAAAGTTTTGGTATATTTGTTGATGCTGGTTGGAGTTACAGTTAAGCCACATTGGATGCTATTGTGAAATCCATGTTAATGGTGAAGGGTCTATCCCTTGAAAATGTGTTCAGATATTGGATATTGGAATGATGACTCACAATGAGCAGTAAACCTCACTGAGACTGCACCCACTTTTAACCTTGGAGGCAAGAGGTGACTGCACCAACACTCCAAGGTAACCAGTCGAATGGCGACTGTGGTCACGGGGTGGATTGCGGCAGGTATGGCCTCCCCCACAGACAAAACCCACAGGCTGTGCTGAGCAGTTTGGTGCCTCGACCTGAACAGTTTGAGGCCTCGGCCATTCAGTTGCACCTCACGGTGCTTAACTGGCGCGTCAGGGTCTGGACCTCTTAGCAAACAGGCTCAGGGTGTGGGCTTTTCTGTGTTTTGTCCGGGCCTGTCCCTCAGCCAATGAGAATGACCACAGTACACCTTCGACTAGGGTACAAATGGGGTCCTGCCTGAGAGCCAGGGGACTTGGTTTTTCACAGTGCAGCAGGCCTGGCCGTCGGACCCTCCCCTTGGGCACGCCATCCAAGGATACTTGCACAGGTTGAGGGAGTCTCTGTGGATTGAGTGAGCCTCGCCCCCTCTTTGGCTGAGTGCTATCGCAGACACTCTGCTGTGGAAGGTTTCCCCTTTTGCCCATTTTAGTTTGTCATTCCTTTAAAGGTAGAAATCAGTTGTGTAGTAGTTACTCCACGACAGACATCCAAACCTGTGTTTAGACAAAAGGAGTGCTGGCGACCCTGGCTGCAATAAACCCCATTTTTGGATAGCAGATGCTGTTTGTTGTGTGGGTGCCTCCGTGACAGGGGGATGGAGCCAGGCTCTTCTCAGTGTTGTCCTATGTTAGGACAAGGGGCAATGGGTGCAACCTGGAGCATAGGAGCTTCCGGGTAAACGTAAGGAAATACTTTTTTATGGTTAGGGTGACGGAGCACAGAAACAGGCTGCCCAGAGAGGTTAGGGGGTCTCCTTCTCTGGAGACATTCCAAACCCGCCTGGACGCGTGCGTTCCTGTGTGACCTGATGCAGGTGATCCTGCTCTGGCAGGGGGACTGGAGTAGATGATGTTTTGAGGTCCCGTCCAACCCCTAACATTATGTGATCAGTCCCACCGACCCGGATTCTCAAGGTACATCCACGGTCACCGAAGCCAAAGCCTTGCTTGTCAGCTCTGCAGCCAGGCATTCACACGTTCCATTCATCTCCTCCTTCCTGACCCCCTTCACCCCACTGGGAGGACAGAGAAGAACTCCACCTATGCCCCAGACCCTTGCAGAATTGCTCCCCCCTCCCTCCTCCCCTCACAGGCGCAGCATTTGTTCAAACGTGCAGTTCATTGGCAGAGGGAAGCCCTCTTCCAGCATCCTGCTCTGGCAGGGGGATTGGACTAGGTGATCTTTCCACGTCCCTTCCAACTCCTGTCAGTCTGTGATTCTGTTCTTCTGTGAAGTGCTGTGGTGATTCACCCCAGCTATAACAGTTGTGGTTGCTTCCAGTCATGAAAATTAAATATTTGTGAATAGATACTGCGTTATCTAAATAGTTTTATTTCAACTGCATCATCTCCCCGCTTCTCCACTGCAACATTTGAATCTTTGTGCTTTTTCACTTGTGGCAGCATATGTTTTGGAAGCACATCAGAGTGCTGAGGGCAGTTTATAATGTTCCCAGTCAGGCTGGAACGTCAAGATTTTCTAAATGAATTACAAATACTTACTGATTGAGGTAAACAGACAAACAATTGCCAACAACTATATTTTTAACATCAGCCACTTATAAGGGCAAGTGTGTTATAAACTACTCTCCTAAAAATTCTCATTAGTTTTCATCCCTTGCCCTTTGCATGGTCCTTCAAGGGAAGTCAGCTCCGCTGAGCAGCGTTTGGCCTCCTGGGTAGTCTGGATACCTCTTGGAGTGTCATACGCAGAGACAACAGAGTCAAACAGGGCAAGCACAGCAGCAGTCACATGCCTGTTTTTCTTCAGATAATTGCCATTTTTCCTTTATTTTTATTTAAAATGCCCTGAACCAAAGTAAGACGATACATTCATCCCCATCTCCCCAAAATGCAGAGTCAGGAATAGTGAATATTTTCATTTTCAGGCACTTCATGAGAATACTCCAAGCTTTTTCCCTGGCCTTTCGCTGGTCTTTCAGAGAGTAAAAAAACAGTTTTCCACTCAGATCCAACAAGTCAGCATGATCAAGAGTGTCTGTGTTTCATCTGCCCCTGGAGTGCTGCCAGGGCAAGGGCGGTGAGGAGTGAGCTGAGTGTGTGTGTGAGTTGCCTGCATGACTTGCCTACATTGCAGCATTTGCCAGGTGTGAGGTACAAATCCCCTTGAACCTTTGGGACAGCCAGTCGGGGAGGCAGAGACAGGGATGGAGGTGCCCCCATGAGTGCTATGTGGTCGTCTCACCTGCCAGGCACCCGCGCCCCCCCTCCCCAGGGACACAACCCAGCCCTCGCCCTGGTCAGGAGGGCACTGCCAGCATTTTGTGACAATTTTATCCAGTTGCTATGCAGCTGGGTCCCAGGGACACAAACACAGTGAAAACAAGCTGCTCCAAGGGAAAACGACTGCTCTGCTCTGGGAGAGCTTCAGACCAGTGTCATCCTCTCCCCTCCTCGCTCAGTTGCACGTGGTTTTGTGTGGTTGTTCCAGGGTCCGTCCTGGGACCTGAGCGAGGGTGACTACATGTGCCAGCCTTTGGGAAAGGGCTCCAGCAGCCAGGGGCCAAGCTGAGCTGCCTTCTCTCCTTGAAGGATTGGCAGCCCTTGCCTGCCTACGGGAAGCTGAGGGCACAGGCCTGATTCTTCCAGCCCCTGCAGCTGAGACTGTGTCTGTGCAATGCAGCGTTAACTGCCACTGGGGCCAGAGACAGCAAAGCCGTAGCCAACTCTCCAGTCAGGACTCGGGGCACTCCCTGCCAGGATGCAGTTTCTGCTCCTCTCAACAGTCAGTAATTTTACAGCAGTGCTCCCCTTGCCTGACCAGCAGGACCAGTAAATCATAGTTTTAAACACTTATATACTCCCTCTAATGTTCCTGACTTCTCAGAGGACTACTTTGTTTGAGTGCAAAGCAGAGCAGCTCCAGCACAGGGAGCTGAGAAGATCCCTGCCACCACACCACAGTCTCATATCCTAGTGGTTTGAGCAGAAACAGGAGATCTGGGGTGAAAACCCTTGAGCAATTCAAATAACATTCACCTTCCTCCAGTCTCCTCTAGTTGTCAGACACTCAGCCCTTCTGCATCAGTTTAATACCTGAATCAGAGGTTGTCAGCCACCCAGGAATTAATCTGCTGGACCTTCAGAAAGATGCATCCTTTCCATGCAACATGAGAGAGTGGGATGTGCCATACCTCAGCAGGGCATTTTAGGACACAAAAATTGTGTAGCAAAACCGTTTATTGTACAAGGGGGCACAAACACAAGTCTTCAGGGATGCAGCCACATTGCACTGCAATCCCCTTGGTCATCCAGAATCAGACTGCTGGGATGGGCATTTCACTGTCTGCTCCAGCTTGAAAACAGATCATCTGGTGCCACGGAGAATGGATTTATCATGACTGATCCCATTCATTTCCTAGAGAACATGCCAAATGACTGAAATAGAAATGGGGTCAGCAATTAATAGGGTAGCTCTCAGTCACTGTCGCCATATGTTTATATGATGATGGTTGGTTTATATATTTATCTGATAAATAGCTTACTGAAAGCAGGACACAGGACAAGGAGAATGGAGACAAAACTCAAGGGGCTTGAAACTGCCATCCTCACAGATTTTTTCTCTAGCGTGAAACCACACAAAAATATTTCTCCTGTTTCAGGGAGCGTTTCTTCATGTCACTGGGGAAAGCAGAGTGGATGAGTTGCAATCAGCTGCAGACTCAGCTTTCTGCCCCACCAGGCTCAGCTGAAGTGTCTCACTTTATTCCTCACAAGGACATCATATGTGCTATATTTTCCTGAACTGAGCTGGGCAAACATTTGAGCACAAGAAATAGAGACTGAGAAGTATCTTAGTGAAGGTGCCACAGTGGCAGTGACTCAGGCTCTGTCCTACACTGAAGCCAAGAGCTCTGGGCCATCTTTAGTACTGCCGCCGCAAGGGCTGTTTTCATTTCTCATCCTTTTAATAAGTCCAACTTCCTCTGCAGCTCATTGGTAATACTGCTCCAACAGAACCCATAGCCCTCTTTCAGATAGATGTTATTCCTTCCTGAGGCAGGAAATTTCAAGCTTTTCAAAGCACTTTTCAGAGCCAAGAAGAGCTACAGGAGAAATATTTTGATCAAAACCAGGTGCATGGCTGGCTGGCTGAAACAGTCACAGTGCAGTTTGCATAACCCCAGGAGGAATGATGTGTATTCAACGTAAGGAAAAGAAAATGAGTGTTGGGTTGAGTGTGACATGGTCAGCCTGCAAAGAGTCAGGGAGCGATGGCTCCCTCAGCAGCTTGCACTGCGGTCTGCAAACATTTCATTGAAAGTCTGGCTTCACTGGGTGGCCATCCAGTTTGCCTAACCTCTAGGCAGCAAAGGTGGTGCTCCCTTCTGCCAGTGTGATGGAAGTGTGCGAGCCATAAACAGCTGCAATAGTCACAGGTTTAAGCCTTGGGAACCAGAAGAAAAGGCACCATCCCCAGCCTGAAAGGCCTGAAAGGAGGAGATCAGTTTGTCAGGGGCCTGAGGGTCCCCCAGGGCCCATGATGTTGAGGAATGATGAATGGAGCAAATCCTTCTGGGAAAAGGAAACCGTCTGTATACAGTTTCTGGGGATGGGACACTTGTCTTCATTATTTTAGCCTATAAAGTAAAGACCTCCAGTAAAACCATTTAACATGATTAGTCAAACAACTATGGATGGCATTGGGAAAAATTTTTCCCAATTGTGTATACATTTTGTGTCCAAGCTGACCTCATGCTCTTCCACTCATCTCCTAGAGGGCAGCCCTCTAAATTCTGCATTGCCGAAAAACAGATGTCTATTTGGGAGTAAAAAACCTCTCACATTGCCAAAGCACACTGGAAGAGCTGCGCACACAGAGCAGCTTTGCTGCCAGGATGCATCCAGGTTGCACTCCCAATGCTCTGATGAGGATGGTGTGAGGGGCTGGCTAAGCCGCGGCTGGACCCTTCTGCTGTGAGCAGATGCGGGGATGTACCCACAACACTCACAGCACAGGGACAATATGCCTGCATAAACCAAATGTGGCCCCATCCTCCACAGAGCACAGGAAATTTCTCCAGTAAGGTGCCATTACCTTGCAACACCTGGGGCCTGAGATGACCCAGAGGCACCAGAGAAGGCACCTCTGCCTGGTCACAGTGGAAAGACATAGCCTGTGATTTAAGCTCTCTGAAAAGGTGCTCTGTGCCATCATGTGGGGTGGAAATGACTCCACTACTGCTCAGAATTTCAATCTGCATTAGAAAGGCACCTTCTTTGCTGGCAGCCTTTATGATTGTGCTGTCAATGCCACAGGACTTTATCTTCTCTAGAAGGCTCTGAAAAGTGAGAATTGCCATCTTTTTTATGGGAAGTTTTAGCTTTTTTGATTACAGAGATTATCTAGAAAATGGCATTTAACAGGCCTTAAAGTTTCAGAAACCAGAGCACAAATAAAGATACAGCCACATTAGTTATTTTTTGAAGTCTAACCCCTGTTGACAATTTTAGTGGCCCTAACTCATGACTCATGAATACTTTGATGTATTGTTACTGCTCCTGACATAAAATAACCCTACACAGGCTTTATTTACAGGCAGGGATTTCCTTCCCTAATAAATGATTGAAAGTGTTCGGGCAAATAAGTCTCCAGAGTTGTTAATTTAGTAGTTTCTCTGATCAGTAACAACCAGCTCTTGAAAAACATTAACACTGAACTATCACAAGAGCGGGAATTAATGGTTTAAAGACTTTTGAAGACTTCAAAAGACTTCAGCTTCCTAATGCTGCATTTTTAGGTGATATTCCTTTTCTCCCCTTAGTTTCTCTACACTTGGACATCTTTCAGATGCGCTAACAAGGGAGGGAGACGTGGAAAGCCACTGCTTCAGAGGCATATTTTATAATAACAACCCCCAGCAGTGAGGCAGTTGGTCCCCTAAAATACTGACAACCAACTTTTGATTCACCATGAATGGATGATCCAGTTTCACAATTAATAGGGAAAAGGAACCAAAGCACTGAGCCTGCTCTGCACAGACAATTGCCTGTAGTCACAGACTCACCTCTGTCTCAAGGAGAAAATTCCATTTCTTCAGTCACTCAGTAACACATTGGACTTGAAAAGCCAACAAAAACATCCCATGCATTTTATGGATCCCTGAATGGAAAAATGCAGGCAGGTGTGTGCCTGTGCCCACATGGGGAACCTGAAAGAGTCCACAGTGGCCAGTGCCCATGGTGAGCGAGGAACTGGCCATTGTGGGTGCTCTCCATCAATAAACCCTGTTATATCAAAAGCTCTATCAAACCTGCGTCATGGCAGCGAGCCTTTGAAACTCTATTAAATGACCGAGTGTCTGGGCCAAGCAGGCAATAGCCGACGCAGAACTCCCAGCAAAATGCCTGTTTCCAGATGGTCCCTTTGGTTTGTAGGTTGGTGAAGAGCATTTACGATGTGTTTGGTCTTCCTGAAATGAGAAACCAGCTGTCCCTAGTGTCCATCCATAGATCCGAAGGATACTTTTCACCCTTTTCGTGATTCTAGCTTACATCTTGCATATACACTGCACATGTAGATTTACTCTCAGTCAGATTTGCATTAGACAGCAAAACAAAAATATCCCAGGCTTTTTTGCCTCTTCTTAGTGTCTCTCTCAATTCCTAGTCATTGCCGGCCTCAGGTACCCTGGGTAACTCTATGTTGAACGCAGACACCTTCAGCTTCAGTGAAAATTATGTTTAAAATTCAGCACTTAGTCTTTCCCATCTGAAAGTCAACTTTAGGCCAAGTAGCATCAATTTAGATGATTTATCAAGGTATGCTACAACTCAAGAGGGCTTTCAGTGCTCCTAAGGCTAAAATTAGACATATCAGCTATGTTTTGGCATTGGCAACATGCTCCAGCTAGCCCAGCTGGCTGTCACACCAGGGTGAGATGCTCGGCAGTGAGGTGATTCCCAGAGCTCAGCGGTGACCCCTGACCCAAGGCAGTCTGCCCTGCAGGTCACCTGGAAAGTTGCAAAACTGACCTTCAGTGGGACATCAGCAGTGTAGAGACCTCATGCCGTCTCTGGGCATGGGGCAGGATAATTAGCTGTGTTTGCAAAGGAAGGTTAAAAATAAAATAAGCAGGAAGCTATAGATCCATCAGTAGAAAGTGCATCCAAAAGTGGCTCCAAGGCTGGCCCCAGGTGTGCACTGTGGCAGGCATTTTGGAGGGGCTGTCTCTCTCTTTGCCAGGCATCAACATGAGCACGGATGAAACATCGGGTCTGCTTTCCTTTGAAAGCACAATAAGCCACTCTTTTCTATGTGCAGGATTTTGGAACAGCAGCCTTCTGCCAGGAACACAGTGTACAGAAGTATCAGGGAGAGCAGTTCCCTGTTACTGCCCTTTGCCGAGAGCCGGGAAGCCCTCGCCCAGAAAGGGCCACCATGTATGCAGGCCACAGTGTGAAGTCTATCAAAGAGTGAGGACATTTACACCACTGCTAGCCCATACCTTCGGCTAGGGTCCACAAAGACTTCTTTGTCACCAGCTCAAGCGACTTACGAAGGTCTACTTCTTGCACTTCCCACCATGAGGCTGCTTCCAAGTGACTTCAGCTGATGTTTTTTGTAGCTTTTCAGGAGGTTAAAATGATGCTTTGAGTTGTGTGCTGGCGTTCAGCTTGGGGTGAATGTTGCTATTTGATACCAGCATCAGAGCCTCTCGCCTTCACTGGAAGTCTCAGCACAGGCACCTCAGCGCACTTTCCATTATCAAGGCAATATCTGAAGGATTTCAGTGCAGAAGAGTTCTTTGGAATAATTTTGAGGTTGGAAAAAAAATCATATCCTGTAACAAGAAAATTTGCAAGTTCGTTCATTAGTCTACAGTTTATACAGTCAACTGAGAAAACGAAGAACTGTGGGATGTGAGTAATTTGGGAAGGGTAACACTGCTGCCAGTAGTCTTACTGAGGCTGAGGTGGGCCAGGAGGAGCATGAGCACATGGTATTTGTCATGGTCATTAGCAACTGCTTTTGCCAGCAAGTTTTCATATGGTATTTCTGCTCTTATTTTGTATGTCATACGTAAAAACATAATTCACCGGCCCCCCATGGTCTTTATCAAGTCAGACCTCAAAAGATGACAACAAATGTCAGTATTACTGTCCTTAGGCTCACATGTGCTTACACACATGACCAGCGTCCCCACAGGACAACCTGTAAGGGCATCTTGAGGTGAGCGAGTGATCTGAGATCACGTCAAGTTAGCAGGCAAAGGCTTGAGCTGAGGTATCCCGCAGCAGTGCTCTGATCGGTGCAGCTTGGCTGTCCGTGGCTCCTATCCCAGGTCACCCCTTAGGCACTAGAGCAGGAGGAGGCGATTCAGGGTGACAGTCCAGCCGTGCTGCCAAAAGGGACAGCAAAGAGACAGGTTCTGCCACAATCTGCTCTGGGAAGAGCTTGGCAGATGGAGCTGATTCCAGCCCTCAGAGGTTTGCTGAAAGAGGAAAGGCTGGCAGATTTTCAGAGTTTTGACTGCTGTTATCAAGAGTGAGCATTTTTAAGCCTCAGTTTCTTGAATTTGAAAATATATGCATATATTTGTTCTCATCCTGTTGATACTTGGTGTCCATCAGGACTGTGAACATTTCCTTCCCTAAAACCACCACCAATTCTGAGTCCTGCTGTCTCCTGTAATGACTGGGCATGGAAAGAAAACACGTGTTACATAAAAACGGATCAGCTTTTGAACTGAGTACATTTTGCAGGTAGTTGGTTACAAGCGCTGAGGCTGTAAAACTCAAAAGCAATTTTAAATGTGATAGAAGTAACTTGAAGCCTATGAATTTTTTAAACAGCAGAGCGCTGGATCAATTAAAAATCTTTCAGTGCACCTCTCCAGTAACAACTTGTTTATGTGCCACGTGCTCTTCGCCTCTCTTTATTTGGGTTATAATTACTCTGTTTATAATGCTATGTGTGGTGAATGCACGTGCACATTTTACCTGTTTTTCTTGAGGCAATCTGGCAGCTCGGATTTGGTTCTTCCCCATCTCATGACAGTTGCTGCCCTCACTGGGGCTGGTTTGCAGTTTCTCAGCCCTGCACAGGCAGCTCGGCTGCGTGAGCAGAGCAGGGAGTTGAGCAGCATTGCCTGTGTGCCAGGAGGATGCCGGAGCTGTTGTGCTTTGCTTTTGTTGCCTTTTTTCAATATAAACTATGAAATAAAATATATCAGCCCCATCTTGAGGCAGTGGGAAGCTCTGAAATGCTGGATTTTTCCCCCTTTGTGAGGCAGGAACCTGTTTTGCTCCCCCACTGTTGGCAGCACTCAACCCTCATCTCTCCAGGATGGGTGAGGATGTGGGGTGGGTTTGGTGTTGTCTTGTAGGCTGAGACACTACGGCTGCTGGAAATCACCTCTCCCAAACTCACGGAAGCCACGGGCAAATGCGGCTCCCTCAGAGCCTTTATGTTTTGGTTGGGTGTTAGTCAGGCTGGGCTGCATGTCCTGAGAGTAGCCAGAGAGCCAGAGCTCCAGTCCATTGTGGTCTGCAGGCTGGTGGTGTTATAGAGACAGGGAGAAGCTCCAGAGGGGACAAGATGGATGGGTGGTGCTGGCTGTGTGTGGCAGCACAGCTGAGCAGCCGCTCCAGAGTTTCTGTGTGATGGACATGAAACGCTGGGTGCAATGTGTCCTACAAAAACATTTTTTTTAATTTGAAGTTTAATATTCTCTTCCCTAAGCATTTCTACTGCCTGGCCAAAAATGGTGTCTAAAATTAGCTGCCTCAGATAAAGACATTTTTGTCATATTTAGTACATTCCTATCCAAATACTGAAAGCCAGCTGTTTGGGCTGGGTTGCTGAGAGAAATCTGTTTGTAACTATACTGATCTGGCATTGTTAGTCCTGGAATTAATAGCTTTTTTATCTGTCTACCTCCTATGCTCATTTTTTCCATGCTAAAAGAATGCCAGAGGAAGCATTATAAGGGCTATATAATTAAAAGCAGAAGTGCTTCCCAGTGAACTTAACAGTAAATGCTAATTGCATTTCTAGCAAAAGCAGTGCCCTGGGGGACTCATTGCAAATGAACTAAGAAGGACTCAGTGCTCTTGCTTTTGTGGATTTTAACTGAATCTGTGCAGTTGAAAGGAGTTAGGATTTGGATTTTTTTTTTCATGTCAGTTGAAGTCCTCTGTAGCTGCAGTCACCAACTGCTGGGTAAAACTTGAGACAAGATTCAGAAGCCACCCCTGATTCTGTTGTTTATCATTATGTAACTTTACTTACCAGGACATTACCATCCCAACCCAATTTTTCCATCTACTCTTTTGGTTCTACATTAGTGAAAGTCACTTGACCTCAGGGAGCGGTGATGGAATGAGAAAAGAGCTGCGCTCTGTGCAGTGCGAGGAAAGGGCAGTGGGACGCTGGTGACCTTGCAGTCCTCAGTGCCCACCTCTGGGCTGATGCCAGCAAAGGGACTGAGGGCTGTCTCTGCACGTCTAAGGGCTCTGCACCCTTTAGGGTGGAAAAAAGATACTGAGAGAGACAAAAATAACATATTTAAAGAATGCCCACAAAAATCCAGCGGTCTTATAATAGCTGTGCTTTGCAAATACTTCTGTGCCTGATTTTCCAGGCATGCGTGAGAAGTTTGCACAGGGAGTTTTAAACTTTGCTGTAAGTGGTGAAGCCTTCCTGTGGCCTGGACACTGAGGGCCATGCTGCAGGGGCGGGGACTTTGGCAGGAAGGCAGAAAATTGAGGCGCGGATAACAGCTCAAGATGAAATGCTTTTCTGCGCTGTGGGTCGTGAGGATAGCACCAGTGAGCTGCAGACGGGCTCTGGTGCCTGGCTTACAGGCTACTGGCAGCTAAATGCTTCGAAGAGAAAGCATCCTGTCCTGGCACAGGGCCTTTCACAAAGCTGCTTCTGCAATAACAAACTGCTGGGGAGCAAGCTGGCAGCCTGGGAGGGGATAGCTTCCTTTAAAAGGGCAAGACCAGTGCTGGGCCGGGTTGGGCTGGAGGCGAGGCGAGCTTGTGCTCACCTTACCAGTTCCCAGTTCCACCTCCGTTCATCAGTACCAACCCCCACTCCCCCTAGTGCCTTGGAGAGCCCAGACAACCCAAAATAGACGGCAGTCTGCTAGAATTGACCTAGACCAGTGACTGTGCTGAGAGAGGTCACAGTCACTGGAGCATGGCTGCAGGCCTGAGGGACCTGGCTTGGTGTTTGGGCAAGTTCCTGTCATGCTGGGAATGGAAAGAGCAAATGTCGTTCCTGGCAGAGAGGTGCTGGACAAATCAGTGATGAGGGACCACATGGCAGAAGTTGCTTTATCTAAGTCATAAGTAAGTTTTGCTTGCTCCCAGACAGCACTGGTTTTCAATCAGCTATTGGAAAGACCTTTGCTCTCTGCTAAGCTTGTTCTTAATCATCTGTGCTCCTGACGAATTCTTAGTGATTACTGATGAAATCTTAGTGATAAGGCACTTCCCTGGGGCTGTTGCAGGATTTCCATACAGTCGGTTGTGTTGAGATCATAATTAATACATGGATCTAAAGCTTGGGTCAAGGCTGATGGTAAAGATATGGTACAACTTGACCAAAGATTAGGCACTCTGAATGGGTTGTCGGGATTTTCCCCACCTTCCGCAACTCATTTCAGTGGTGTCTGGAGGAAATGCAGCAAAGATCTGCATGAAATTTAACAAGCCAGGTGTGCCTCAGTGAAAGCAAGTAACTGACACCTGGCTACGTTACTAAAAAGTCTTACAATTTTACATCTTCTTGCTAAGATGACACTGCATGACTTCAGTGAAGCAAGACCATTCTCTCATGAGATGAGAGCCACAGAGGACAGAACAGAGGACGAGCAACAAGCAATACTCCTATGTTGGCAGGGCATTGGGCCAAGGAACTCTCATCTATTTGTACTTTTGCTGTGACTTTGGCCAGACTAAGTTTCTGCAGCCAGCTCGGTGTAGCTCAGACTGCAGGCCGTGGGATTTGCTGAAGGGCTCAGAGGCAGCAGTACAGCCCTGGGCAGCAGCACAGCCCTGGGCAGCAGCTACTGGCAGCTCAGTCCCTCCAGAAGCCGCCAGTTGCTGCCTGCACTGCTGCCAGCCTGGTGGGAGCTTCTAGGTGCCTGAATCACCAGCAGCAGCTTAGTTTCTCCAGAGTGGAGAAGTAAAAAAAAAGCTGTAATTACTGGCCACAAGTATTTGCATTATTCTGTGCTCCAGAGGAACTGAGCTGCAGCCAAACAAGGGTAGAAGCCAAAGGCTCCAGTACAGGCCAGAGCAGTGTTTCTTAAACATAAGCTTATAGGCGCACACCAGAAGTTTCCTTCCTTGGCAGATTTAAGCTCTGAAAAACGTGGCGAGGAGAGCAGGATGTTCAGTCAATCCTTTAATAACAAACAGCTGCAATAAAGTCCAGGCTTCCAACAAGTCAAAATAAATTTTGCCACCAAGCTAAGTGGAGCCAGTGCTTCAGCTCACGCAGTTGGGAAATGTCAGGGTGGAGAATACCCACGGAGTGAATTTTCTCCTTCCATCTGAACTTTTTTCTCTCTTCCATCACCTTTCTTTCCTCTCCTCCCTCAATGGCAACGCTGGCACACATGCCACCTCATCTTTTCGTAGCAGTTGGCATTTTACAGCAACAAAAACAATCCTTGTAAAATACTTTTTATCTAGCCACAAGTAGGAAATTTTCGGAGGGTGGTTTTGCTCTGGTTATTTGGCTTCAGAGAACAAGCCCAGGAGACAAATGGCCAGAGGAACTCCAGGGTCACTGGCATTCTTGCCACTTTTGGTAAGGAGGGAAGCCAAGGCTGAAGTCAGACCCTTGTGTAAACTCCGGTTGGTTACTGAAATTCTTGAATCATCCGAAAAACACAGAAGACTTTTTCCCTCTCCCACCCGCTATTTTGTTTTTTTATTCTTTCATTCATTTTGGAGGCAAGTATTATAGAATAACTGCAGTAAGCTATTTGCAGAGCAGCTACATGTTTTTTGACTTTTTGGTGTCCCAGTAAAATCTTGACACCCCAAGGGCGTTATAGCCCCGTATCTTGGTCCTGTATGAGGTCCAAGTTTCACAGCCATTAGGCAGCAGTGCTGATAAATGCTGTGATTTAGAGGTTGCCTAATGGAGTCTTTTGCCCTAGAAGACATTCAGAGTAAAATCCAGTGATGCTTGCAGACAGATGGTGAGCTTTGAAAGTAATGTGTTGGGTCGAAGGTGAGTAGAGGCATGGGTGCCAGGCTTCACCCAAGCCTTGCTCAGGAGTAACGGGTGATTGACCACCCAAGCAGCTGCCCAAAGAGAAGGTACCTAAAGGTATGAACGTATGAATTTGTCCTGCAAGAACACCAGGCTGCTGGTGAGAAGCAGGATGAGCTGTGGCCTGTCCCTTGGAATCTTCACCTTGAACAACAGGGAGGAGAACAGAAAGGAGTAATGCCCCTGGAAAGATGATCTTAGGGGACAGGGCATCTGTTGAAGGAGAGAGATGAGCTAATTGTGAGGATTCCTTCTCTGTTCCATTAGGATGCAATACACTTGGTCTCAGATCAACATCCTTTGGGAGCAGCTCAGTATCACTGGAGAACTGTGGGATTAGGGATGTAAACAAATTTTGTGATCATGTCCCGCCTCACATTCATTGACTCTAGTGGGTGCTGTTATAACTCCCACTGGGAGTCTGCTGTTAAAACTCCCAGTGGGAGGTCAGATGTAGATCCTTTTGAACTACTTGGTTATATTACGTGTTGAGGTGTAAAACCCACCTGTGAAAAGGTGTCAATAACAGAGGTTTTGAATAGAAATGCAGAAAGTGTCCAATTAAGAATCAGGTGTGCTTGGCTTACCTGCTCTGTAAATGCTTTCACTGGCATTAACTCATAACTCACAAATGTAGGACAGACAAATTACGGATTTGTCCTCAGAGTAACAAGAACATACTGATTCAAGTGGCTCGCAGGCAAACTTGGGCAGTAAAGACCAGAGGCCTCTCTGTGAATAATATCTATGAAGTTGGGTGTGTATCTCAGCAACACGACTTAGGGACTCTTTGGGGGATGATGTTGCCTGCTGGGTGCTGCTCCAGCACCCACAGCCGTGATGTCAAAGATAACACTGCTGTCTGAACCTCAGCAATTACAACTGAAGTCGCCAATAAGTAAATTGATCACTGTCCTTTGGCAGGCAGCTGAAGTATGTTTGCTACTCTGCTTTTACAACTCAGTCATAAGACCTGCCGAGTCCACATGCTGAGACAGCACCCAGATGCTGTGGATTTGTCTTTGTTAGAGAGGACTTTTAAAAGGTAAGCTAGAACTTAAACAAGACTGAAGTAAACTAGGTGTAGGCCAGATCCTAACTGTAGTTAGAATATCACCCCTTAACTAAAGTTAAAAGTTTCCAAAGTAAAGTTTCTCCAAACCAAATTCTGTTTCAGATGCCTTTTTAGTTGCCACTAGAAATTCAGTTCAAGTGTAAACCAAATTGAGCTGTTTTTCAAAATATATTTCTGGAAGAAATGGATGTGGATAGAGAAACTATTGTTGTAGCTACAGGTTTGATTCTCTTACACTTTGAGAACTTACTGCGTAAGACAAGAGGTAGAAAGTGAGACTACCTAGTGGCTTCTGCCAACACCATCTTCTTTTTTGTGACGTGCTTTTAATGTCTGTATGTAATCATTAACTGACAGGAAAACTCTCTCAAAGTTTGTCAGTACCAGTTCTGGCCATTTGCCCTAAGTACAGTGAGCCTGTCGAGGGGAAACAGCAAATTAATTCCTTATTTTGCTTTGCTTGCACGGCTTTTGTTTTACCTACTAAACCGTCTCCTACATCAACCCATGAGTTTGCTCCCTTTTACCTTCCTGATTCTCTCCCCCATCCTGCCTTGGGGAAGGGCAGGAGCAGCTGCGTGGTGCTCAGTTGCCAGCTGGGGTTAAGCCACAGTATGCAGATTTCAAATTGCTCCTGCAGTATTGATCCAGATACTGCTTTGGATTAGCTGGAGATACTGGGGAGTAACATGTGTGTGGGAGTGTTACATTTATGTACTGGGTTTGGCTGAGCTGGAGTTAATGTTCCCCAGAGCAGCTCTTAAGGTGCTGTGCTTTGTATCGGGAGCCAGATAAGATGCCGGTGTTGTGGCTCCTGCTGAGCAGTGCTCGCACAGCACTAAGCCTGGCTTTCCAACATCTTCCCCCCTCCTCGCCCAGTGAGATAGGGTGGGCGAGATCTTGGGAGGGGGCACAATCGGGACAGCCAACCCAAACTGACCAAAGAGATATTCCACACCGTATGGCGTCAGCTCAAGTATAAAAGGGAGAGAGAGGAGGAGGGGGTTGGGGTCATCTGTTTGTGAAGACGCTCGCCCTCCGAGCAACCGCTACACGTACCAGAGCCCTGCTTCCTGGGAAAGGCCAGACATCGCCTGCTGATGGAAAGCAGAGAATAAGATCTTACTTTGCTTCACTTTGCATGCGCGAGGCTTGCTTTTTGCTTTTTCCTATTAAACTGCCTTTACCATACCCCACGGGCTCTTCCCATCTTATTCTCTTCCCCTCTTATTTTCTGCCCCCCTTGTCGTGCTGAGGGAAGTGGCGGGGGGGGAGTGACAGAGCGACTTGGTGGGTACCTGGCACTCAGCCAAGGTCAACCCACCACAGTTTAACTCTACTACAGCTAAGTACAAGTAGATTTTAGTCTTTACAAAAAGTCCCAAATCTCACCCTGTCCCCAGCTGTCAGATAAAATGATAAAGCAAAGATCCCCCCAGAAACAGCCTCACTTAAAAGCTTGAGAAACAGTTACAGTGTATTTATTCCACACACACCCCCCCGACCCCGCTTTATCTGAAAAGCTGAGTTTCTAAATTCTAGACCAGATCATTCTTGGCTGCCTCTCGGGCAGATTCAAGATGCTCCAAAACAACTCCAGTGGCACCGAGAAAAGCACAACGCAGCACAAAAGCCTTGAATGTTCTATTTAAAGTGACTTTATTAAAACATTGTTAATATAAAATGTGACCAAATACAATTTTTTTTTTTGTAAGAATGTTTAATAAAAACATATTAAAGAAAGAAGGAGCATCGACTCTTGTCAAAGCACAGGAAAAACCTACCAGGATAAGTAAAAAGTTCTGCAGCATGTTCTACCAGCTGGTCCCAATGTGTATTAGGGTCGAGTTAGCCGATGGAAGAGACAGGCAGCCCCCGTTCTTCCCTAAGAAGCTTTAAGGTATTTAGCAGAGGCTTAAAATAACACTCCTCAATAGTAGGAGACTTTCCTTTCAGCTCTCCCCATATCAAAGTAAGATTAGAATGCACGTCTTCATGTTGGATTTATAACTTTTCAGCAGCTGAATGTACAGAAAATTGGATTCACTTGTAACTGTACACCCCAGGGTTAACATTTGTCAGCTTTGAAAAGAAGGTGCAAGTCAATACTAATTATATACCTAAAGAATTCGAGCTAAAGTTTTTCTAAGCTGTATTAATGCTGGATGCTTGTAGCAAATGCTAAAACAGGGCAGCTAAGAAAAAAACAGCAGTAAAGTCCAGGCTGGCAGAAAGAAGTACTTTCCAATCTGCTGAATGCAGAAACAATATCCACGAATTACAGGAGTTTGTACATCTCAGGAAGTATGTAAAGCAGCTTTTGGAAGTCTATAAATAAGGCTACACAACCCTTTATACCCTGTGGCAATCTTCACCTTTAGCTAAGAAACCTTTTAAGGAAACATTAGAAAAACAAGAGGTTTTGAGTCCAGTGGTTCTATTTTTTTTGGGTGGGCGTGGGGGGAGGGGTGGGGTGGAGGAGGGAAGCAAGGGCCTTGTGGCTGGGGGGGGGGAAGAAGGGGGTGGCTTACAGCATTTTCCTTGATCAACAAGTAAGTTTCAATGCTCTAATCATCATCTTCTGCTTGTTCGGAGCAAGCAGCACACCAATCAGAGGCAAGGATTCTTTCAGGATGTCTCAAACTCTTCCTGTAACAAGCAGAAGAAAATCCTGCAGCATCCAACTCTGCACATTTAACTGCCCCTGGGACTGAACCAAACGTCAAGCGCTGTCCATGAGAAGCCTAGCACAATTATGGTCCCGGAGATGGTTACCCTCCTATAGCCTTGGCCGGGACCCATTAGAGCCATTAGAGCCCTGTGTTTTGTCTTCTACCCCAAACAAATGCTATGGGACTATCGCTGAGGTAAAGGGAACGGTCAGACCTTTGGCATTGGAGCAGACCAGTCACTGGCTGTGCGTAGGGGGAATTAAGGCTTCAAGGTGAGGTAAACACACAGTGAGAGTCAGTGTGTAAATCATGCTGCATTTCAGAGACAACAGATTCAAATGACAGCTAGTCTTGTTCTCTACATTTTAAACACCAAACAAAGATCATTTGAAAGCAGAACTGGAGGCAAGTCTGCTGAGAGCCACCTTGAGATGCCTCTCTGCACCTCGGGAACAAACGTAACCCAGATCTTGAACGCTGAGGAGAATGTACCCACAAGGAGGAAAAAGCACCAAAGTTGATGAGTCCTTGAGACGATAAGCTGCTTAAAAACCAAAGAAGCCTTATACTCCCTATAACCTCCCATAAACATAGTGGTTTCCTGGCAGCAATTCCCAGTGCTGTACTTCCAGCACTACTATTACGAAGAGTTATGCTCTAGCAAGGAGGCAGTGAAATCATTAGGCTTCTGTTCCCTGAAGACAGTTTCTCCTGTTCAATAGGTGTTTGTCATTGTCCCATTCCCCTCCACCCACCCCCAAGTCATTAATCCAAAGATCAGAAACATCCATCATTTCTCCAGGACATTTTTCTAGCGCTCTTACACTATTTTAGCAGATTCGTAGGGTACAAACACAGTGCTTCTTTGGATCCATCATTTTTGCAATGCCTTTGCCCTCTTCAGAAGAAAGGTATTTCCAAATAAGCGGTACAAAAGTTACTTTCAAACTAAAGAAATATAGAGATCAATACAATTCTTCCGTAGGCTTACTTTTCATACCGTTTTTGCTAGTTATTTGGAGCATGGAATGATTTGCTTATTTGGAACCACTGCTTGTGCAACGCTATTTCTTAAGAAGCCGTGCTAGCAACCTGGTCCTGTAGCTTCCACTTCTAGGATCTGGAGACTCTCATTTGTTTTTGCTTTAACATGTGCATGGTAACTTCTCCCATCCTCTCAATACAGTAGCTACTAAAAATTTTAACAGATATTAAAAAAATATCCAAATGAAACCACACTTCTATCACTGTTTAAAAAACAAAAATGCATATGGTATTACAAAAGTTTATACAAAGGCAACATTTAAGAGTTTGAAAGTTACTTCTAGAAAAGACACAAATGCTAGTAAATTAACATACAAGGAGAAAGATATTCCACTCCTTCCTCAAAATTGGTTTCATCTGAAGTATCTTTTACCAGTTGTCTAGAAAATCAAAGCCAGTCTTCAAGATAACATTGCTTGTACTAGTCTGTAAGGAAAAAAAAAAGAAGATGTGGTTGTTAATTATGGTATTACAAACTCAGTACTTGACTGCCTATCTACAAAAGAACGTTTAAAATGTCTGCCAGTGTTTCAAGTTCTTCACCTTGCTTTAGCATATCTAAGAACCTACACCAGAAAACTCTAGATAGAGAAAAATAAAATGAACAAAAAGGCAATTGCAGATAAAAATAAAATCCTTGCAGTGGTCTGCAGGGAAAATGTTGGGTATTTTTTTGCCTGCATGGAAAACCTCAGAGATCGATTTTTCAGACTAGAGGTGGAATTGCAGAAAATGAAACAAACACAGAATGGAAGCATCACTAATTCAATGTATTGCCCGTTGCAATGACAGACAGTTGTTTCCAGAGAACTACACAGTTCAAATTTTGTTGACAAGTTGTTTACTAGGCTATCAAGAACACGCTCAATCCTGCAGTGCTGCACTTATAGCCACGACATTTAAGGCGTTTATAGTGTTCAGGAAAACTGCTTAGGGCGGACAGCTGAGACTCCTAAATTCTCCTCCTAGAACAGGGAAGTTATTCCAGAAAAGAGGAAGTAAATAAATAAATAAAAAAAGTCTATCATACTATCTTCTCTGGTACTCTGTTCACATTTTGACATTGGGAGGATTGTTTCTACACAGAGACAAAAAAAAAGCTTTTCAAACTACTTCAGTTAGCTCGAAAACATTCATAAAGAAAATTAAACTGTAATATGCCATTAATTTGTGGGAAAGAATGATTAAGCCTTTAAATAAAATTAAAGAGCTACCATGGTCACAATTTGTAGCACAACAGCTCAAGAAGCATTATGTCTTAGCTTCCAAAAAAACAACAAACCTAAACATAGGGCTTCAAAATACTGAAGTCGCTTAAGTACTGTTCTCTCCTAAGTGCTGCCACTTACTTCCCTTGCAAGTATCTACCTCATCTCGTATCTTTCTGACCTTACATCATCTTGTTTGGGATTTAAACAATCACTGTTGGGGAAATACGGTAGAGAAAAAGCTACGTGAGATGCTTAAGGTGTACAGGAACACGCCAGAATGATGCTGCAAATTCCAAACGGAACTGCACAACTCTGTTTGAAGAGCCACTCCTCTTCTCTACTTCAATTTTCAGGCTTCAGATTTCTTCCTTTTTTTTCCCTCACCATGTCATATCCTGTTGTTCCTTTTCTTTTCTCACAGATCAGCATCTGCTTTTTAAATAACTTGAACTGGCTACTGAGATCCTTAAGGTTATTTTTCTGTTGTTGGGTTGTTTGGATTTTTTTATTTAAAAAAAAAAAACATTGAGAAGGCTAATTCTGGAAGCTCATTCCATTCCATTTTGGACTTCAAGAGAAAACATATTTGAAAACAGCCCAGTTGCCTGGGACAAAACACTGAGAAGTGGCTGTTGGGCTACTGCTTAAAACAGCTGAGAAACTATCTCGGCCATTCACCGCTATGCTGCGTGTAACAATAAAGTATTCTAGACTTCAGTTTATCTACTCTCCAAGTTAAAAAACTTCTTTTTTTCCTTTAAGTGTTTGCTGTTTTCACCCTCTTTGACATGATACAGCAAGCTCTTTACCCTAAACTGTGAGGTAGCTTGCTGTCAGTTAGCCACTGGATGCCATGTCAGTGTTTCTGGTATTACATTTGTATGATGCCTTTATCCTATGCACTTTACTACATTAAAAAATACTTAATTAAAATAAATGATAGCAGTTAACATGTTGGTTATATAGACTTTTTAAAATTTGTAGGAGAACAAGTCGAGAAGCTTAGCTATGGGTTAATGCTTTATGGAGTCCTTAATCTTCCAGAACAGCCTTGTCAGATTTTACTGTGCTGTACAGTCTCTAAATCTAAAGGCAGTGGATATAGCAGTCCTTACCTGTCCAGGTGTTTGTGGATCTGTAAGTATAGTACCACCAGTATCTTCCTTGTTTGTCCTAGAAGATGCCAGGTCCTGCGGTGGGTCAGGAAGAAAGAAGTCATCTAGAGAACTAGCAGGGAGCTGAGTAGGTCGAGGCTTCTCCCATTCGAGAGCTACAGAAGGTAGGCTGGGGGTGACAGACTTCTCTGATTTAGTTACGCTGGGCTTGTCAGCTTTTGCCACCTCCTTTGGAGTAGACTCTTGTCTGTAAAAAGAGGGAAGGGTTTTCTCTCCTTTTTCCATGGACTTGATCTGACTGGGAGTCAGGGACTGGAATTCAGACTTGTCTCCTTCAAATTTTGAGCGCTCTGCGTTTATCTTCCAGAAAGAGGACTCCTCTTCCTTTCTGGATGCTATCAATGCATCTGAGCCAGGGGTCTTGCTGGTCTGAGAAGATTTAGGGACTTGGACACCAGGTGCTGCTTTAACGGGCTGCCTCTGTTCATTTTGCAACTGGGCACCACCTTGTTCTTGTATGGACAGAGATGCCACGCTGAACTCCATCTGACTCTGTTCAGGGTTAAAGAATAACAGTATTTCAAAGCCCTTTACAAAGACACAGTTTTAGACTTCTGATCTTGATGCACATAGATAACACCTTTGCCCACCGCTACACAACTCTCAGACATGTACCACAGCAAAGCTAATTTACTTTCTCCATACATGTCTATCAGACTTATAAAAATAATAATTTTTAAAAGTCTGAAGAGCAAGCGTATGTAAGAGTCCTAGACGTGCTGCAGTGGACTCAGAGAAAGCAATCACATTTGAGTTACTCAGTGCTATCCAAGACAACAGCGCAGAGCACGCACAGCACCAAAACATTAGAAGAGTGGTACCAAACCATTAGAGCAGTTACGGATGCATTTTGAAAGCCACAGATGCTCTACATGAAAATATAAAGCAAGAAAGCCTTACAGTGTAGTTTAAAAGGCAATCTTCCATTATAGTCTTGGAAATAGTTGACATGTTACAACTCCATAAGGATTAGACGTAACGAGTACATGGAGATAAGTGGTTTTTACGATTCTAATGCCCCTCTGAAGGAACAGAAACAGCTCCAGTAGGACCAGTTCTTTACTTACTCCAGAGCCTTGTGTTGTTTTCACTTGCAGCACAGATAGCTGTACTCATTTCTGAGAGGTAACACTGGCTCAAGGAAGCAAGTGACCACAGTTAAAGCATGATACAGATCTTGCAAAAGCCACCCAAAAGTGAACAGTGCTTCAAAAACCTCCTTTTACTTAGCACCACTTCATTAATCTTGATTGTCAACTAGCTGGAAACTCTTTAGGCTAATGAAAGTTAAGCCTTGTTTCACTCTGAAGAACACGTAAGCGTTACTGTATTTAGGAGCACAGCACCATCTCAAGTGCTAGAAAAGAACAGCCTAATGCCTACACTTTTGTTTGTAAAAGGTACAAACAATGGGGAGAAAAAAGTGAAAACTGCATTTACTGTTAGAGCTATGCCGTTGTCATTGTGGGCTTGATTCGTTTGGAAAAAAAATCAGAAGACATTTCAAATGCTACCTTTGATACAAGCTGTTAGATAGTTTTGAAGCTCATTACAGATTTGCAATGTTTTCCCCATTCTACTCCATTACCTGGCCTTTCTGCAATAGAATCTATGGGCCTGAGTCTAAAACAAGGCCTAGTTGCATATCATTTTCACTAGAAGTGTTTGATCTCGAGTCCTACTTTATCGTGCATGTTAAGTTCAAAGGCACTCTACATCTAACAGGTCTCACGAGCCTCATATTTAATATTCAGAAACTTCCCATCAAAGTGCAAATGTTAACTCAGCAACTGATTAGCTATAAAACAATTTATTTTTTTAAAACAGTCAGCTCATCATTATGACCTCATAATTTGATTCATAGACTAACATCTGACCTTTCTAAACAATTAGATTTATTATTTCTAAACAATTACCTTTATTAAGGTAATAGACAAGGAAGCACCAAGTTCCATGTTTCCATTAAGAATATACTGTGTTATCAAAAGATGCAGAACATAAGCTGTAATTACAAATCAGCTAGAATAAGGTGAGTGCACGGACACGTGCAGCTCTTGCCAAACAGCTCAACACCCCACCTTGCCTGCAAAATACTAAGAGGTAAAAGCTCAGCGCTCCAATTTCTATTTTTTTTTTAAACAGAAGTCATGATGTAAATTTAAGAGTGGGAGATTTTTTCTTAGATAAATTCTGCATAAACAAACTATGGTGCTGAGGATTATTTACAGTGACTGCCATTCCCTATATTAAAACATAGGGATTTATTTCCCTAAGCGCATTTGGCAATACTACCAAATGGAGATTTACCACCCTGAAGTTAAGATGCTTTGAGACCTCAGAACTGATAAAATCCCTGATTAAAAAAAACCACGACACAATATAAGATAGACTGGCAATCTCCCAATATTCAAGGGAGGGGAAAAAATAATTTAAAAAAATTCCATCTTGGAAGTCTTAAGTAAGTACCTTGCCACAGAGGAATTAAAACAGTGCTACTTTCTATCATTCAACAGTCTTCCTTCTTGCGAGTAGCCTGTCCCAGAGCTCACAGTAGAGATGACGGTAACTAAAGGCCACCAGAGCAGCAGTTTCAGTAAAATGATTGCTTCACCCCCTAGCCCAGTGCCCAGAGGGCAAGAGGGGCCATCATAGCCCCAGATCCACCAGAATAGTGTTGGAAACAAAATCCAGGATAAACACTGACGGAAGAGAAGCAGAGGTCTGTCAGAAAAAAGAAAAAGGAAAACCAGCAAGATGGCTTTGCCTTTCAATGGCAGCAGGACAGACAAGCAAAGCCAGGCCTCCTTCGGAGTTCCTCTGCTGTGGAGAAGAAGCCACTGCCTGTGGTCATGTTCTATGTTCTTTTGTATGGGTCCAAATAGCAATGCAGAGGCCCAGTTTGGAAGCGGCAGACCACTTCTAGTGTAGAAAAGAGCATGGCACTGCAGCACTTCAGGCAGTTGTACCCTTTCCAGTCTTTGGATGCACGATCTGGAGTGGATGTCCTTTTAGAACAGAAACCATAGAATCATAGAATGACTTGAGTCAGAAGTGATCTTAAAGATCATCTAGTTCCAACCCCCCATCGGCAGGGGCACCTCCCACTAGACCAGGCTGCTCAGAGCCTCATCCAGCCTAGTCTTAAACACTTCCAGGGATGAGGTGTCCACAACTTCTCTGGGCAACCTGTTCCAGTCCAGCACCCCTAAGTCCTTCTCTGCAGGGCTGCTCTCAATCCACGTGTCACTCGGCCTGTATTTGTGCTTGTACCTTTCCCATTCAGAAAATGGGACCACCTGACATTTAAGATTGCATATTTGTGTGCCTTGGAGACTCAACAATTCATAACCTAACACAGAATAATGTGAATTAAAATAAGTCTTCAGGGGTTTGCTTTCTCCCCCAAGGAAGGCAAAGGAGACAAGACTACCCCAATAGGTTCTGAAAGCACCATGTCTTAATATGATGCAAATACAACCCCGAGACGACAGATGTATAATTCTGCTTCCAGCATTTAGCTTGAGGAGCCAAGAACTTCTGGGGACCATTCACAATTTATTCTATTTTTCTTGAAATATATAATGCTTCTATTTGACTTTCAAGATTACTTAAGACATCTGAACCCCTAAGAAATGTAGGTGATGAAAGAAAATTATTAGAATGTATCATCTTTCCAGGAACAAACTTGGCAATATAATACTATAAACACCCTCCTCCCCCCTCCAAAAAAAAACCCGCAATCAACAAAGCAGCAGTGTAAGTAGGGGGTAGTTCCACAGAGAGGTGGAGAAGACCCATGCATGAAACACTCCACGCTAAGTCACGAGTAGTAAAGCGTGGTCTGATGAGTCACTAGACACTAGAAATGTGAGTTTAATTAGCATTGTGTTCCCATCCTCTTACATCGTATTGCAAATTGGCAATTCATTGCGAAGGAAATGACATTTAAAAGACAGTTAATCCTCTCAAAAAAAACATTTCCTTTTCCTTTTGGTTTGCCAGCCATGAGAATATCCTGATGCATATCTCTCCTGGCCCAAATCAAACTTTGGGTGGCAGCTGGTCCATAAAGGGCTGTATCACATGTTCACTTTCCTCGGACCGAGGCAGAGCTGCCACGAGCTGCAGTTGTGCACGTGAGCTTTTAGCAGCAAACTGCACTGGTGGCACTCTTCCAGCTACCAGCTTGGGGAAGCACACACTGGACACTGTGGTAAGATCTGATGGTCAAAAGCGAATTGTCATTTAGGCACAGCTGGGGATTCTCGAGACTGGGTTTCAGTCCCCAGCTGTTTTCATAGATTTTTGTATGACTCTGAACTGCAGCTTCTGCACTTTAATTTCTCATCTAAGGAATAAAAACACAAATATTTTCCTTTTTCCTCCTATTTGTCCAAATTGTATGTCTGGGAACTGTTCAGCCCAGGAAATCTGGGGAGTGTACAGACAGGCTAGTACAGTCCCAACTGCCATTTCTAGAAGCTATCACAATTCAAATAAAAGCTATTAACAGCAGGACTATTTTCAAGATATTGCAACAGCAAGTCATTCTCAATACACTAAGAGAGAAAGCGCATGTGAAAGCATGCACAAAGTAGTATCTTGAGGCAGAGCAAAACTAGAAGTCTGTGTACTTTTCAGTCTTATCCCTCTGGTCCTAAACCATTGCAAGGGTTAAAATAAAGGATGCCTAGGTCTTGGATCATCTTTCTGCCTATAAATATAAGTAATATTAAAAACGGCAGGTTTTAGGAAGTTATGTGTCCACCTTTCCTTAAAAAGATCACATTAAGGTATTTAGGATTTATTGGATTACAAAATTTAGACCTAACCTCAGTCTCAAGGCAGAAATAATTCACTGAATTGTAATACTGGCTGTATATACTCATGGGAAACAATGTATTCCAAAAGACAGGCACCACACACACTAAGAGAGCAACAATTTAATAATTCTGCATAAAATCAGGTCTCAGTTCAGTAAGTCTACATTAAAAACAAGATGACCACAAAGAACCTAGTAGCATGTTGGTGTTTTTTTCAAGCATCTTACTCACTCATCAGGAATGTGTAGCATTTTACTAAACGGTTAAGCAAACACAGCCAAAACAAATTGTTTTGCTTGGCAGCCTGAAAAATCCAAATTGTTGAGACAAAGACTGCAGAAACACTGTCGAAAGCAACTTGTTTTAAGCACAGTCTGATATACACAGAGGTAAGAAAGCCAAGTTTAAAATGATTTAGAAGATGACTTTGCTTTGCTGAATGGACAAAACCAAAATAAATATGGGACTCAAAGTAGTTGCAGTTTTTGCTTTGTTTCCTGTGCACATCATGGGTGTTTTCAGAATCTTTGCAGAGTCAGAAAGAAATCCTTAGGTCAGCAAAGACCAACTACAAGGGCAAAAACAGAGCAAAGCACTCAAAACCAAGGTAAGTAATTTGAGTCCGTACAGAAAGATAACGCCAAACATACACAGCATGGAGTTTCAGAGGAAAGTTCGTGATCTTGTCTTTGATGATATGAACAGAATTCTTAATCTGCCACTACTACTGGTTAGCCTGAGCAAACTCACATTGACAGTATCTGGTATGTGCACAGTTTTATGCTCAAAACCAACTGTCAGGAGATTGATCCAGATAATTGAACATCTGGCCATGCGGATTATAATATACATTGACCACAGCTACTATTACCACAAGTTGTTTCTTTTTTGCTCAAGAACTAACAGTCAACAGTAGTCTTAGAGCACTGTGTTTTCAAACATCTGTAGTCTAGATCAAAACCAGAAACAAAACCCCCAAACCTCAGGCATCACTCGTCTTTCCTTCCATGGAAGCATTGCCATTTATGCCAGCTTGATAAAAATAACCACACCGAAGTATAGTTTGTAACAAACAATTCTAATATCAGGTTCCTAAAGGAAGGAGGGATAAAAAAAAAAAAAAATATTTTCTGTCACTGTCTTCCTATTAAAAAAATAAACCACAAAACAAAACCAACTAGGACTTCTACAAAGAAGGATACTGAAGATTGTTGTCCTGGTTTGAGTTAGAACAGAACAATTCTGTTCAGTAATTTTACTTTTCAGCTAAGTTTCTCTAACTAACTGCACTTTCTGAAGTTAGCAGCCTATTTTCGCCAGCAGTGCCTGCTTCTAGCAGTTGCTAACACTCGATGCTTAGAGTTAGTACCAGGGACTGGTGTGCAGACCAAGGCCACAGCTAGATCCTCTGTACCATGCTGGGGGGTGCAGAAAGTAAAAAGCCACACCTGTGGGGAGGAGCGGACAGATGGGTGCCCTTAAACTGACCAAGGGGGTGTTCCATCCCATAGATGCCATATTCGGCTGCTGGGGGCCCTTGCTCGGGTGCTCTCGGCTCGGGGGTGCTTGCTTGGATTCTTCCTTGTTCCTTCAACGGCTGGAATCCAAAGAGGACTCTGTTCTGCCTTCGATCCTGATCTGAGTGTTCCTGAATCCAGTACCAGAATCCAGCTCCTGAACCCAGTTCCCACCTGCTGGGACTTGCCTGTCCCTGTCTGGGACTTCCCCAGTGCCTGCTCCACAACATCAGAGGTGACAGTGATGTACTTGCCATCAGGGGGGTTTGGGTTCAAGTTCAATACTGGTGTTGTATATATTTCTATATATTCCATTTTATTCATTATTATTTTCATTAAAGCTCTTCTAGTTTCCTTTTCTAATTGATTAGTCTCTCTCTCTTATTCCTTTTCTCTTCCCCTTGGGGAGGGAGGGGGGTTAATGGAGAGCATCTGTTAGGTAGTGGACTGCCCTGACCCTAAACCGTGACAACTGTCTTGGTTTTAGCTAAAGGAAACAGTTTGGAAACCATGTTTTTATAAGTGCAGCATAATTTTTTTCTTTCTAAATCATCATTGGGATTAGATCACTTCTGTAGTGATATAATTAGGGAATTCAGACAGGGAAGCAGCAAATAGATTATTGAAGGGATTGAAGTTTGACGTTCTTACTTTTTTTTTTTTTATTTGTTTGTTTTTAAACACATCTTAAAAGTTTCTTTTTTCAACAAATATCTGAGGGCCTGTTGGAAGTAGAAGAGAGCTGAAGGAGGAAAAAGCCAGGAGTTAAAGAAAAAGCACAAAAAGGACTCACTAAAGCTACCTTCGCAACTATTCTACCTGTATCAAGACCAAGAAAAACTTTAGATATGCATATGCCAATTTCAAGCATTTGGAAGAAAACCTGTTTTAGTTAATAGCATGAACTAGAAATAGATTCCAATTTATTCCTATGCTTCTCTCTGTGCATTCAATATGTTAGTTAAGGTGGCAGACTGAAATTGTTTTCTGCCCACTACTAAATTAATTTAAAAAAAAACAACCCAAAACCAAAACAAACCATGTACCAAAACCAGAAAGTTCTGAGTTCAGGAAGAGTTGCAGAGAGCTTTTATTTCCAAACTCAGGCACAATTCTTGTTTTCCATTTATATCTTGGGGTCCATGCTGAGTTTCACTGAATTTTTACTTCAAACAAACCAAGAAACCTCAAAGGCTAAACTCAGCCAAAATGTCAGCTTTCATCTGATTTAAACCTGAAGCCATAAATAGAATGCCCTAAATTCATAAACCTGGCTTTAGATCCAGTTAAAAATGTAACCCACATTTCAAGACATGTTATGCTTATGAGGGCTCCACCCATGAACCAAATCACTCCCTGCAATTCAATCTCTAGTTTTAAAACGTCAGCTTATCTGCCGTGCCGTGAGATCTCCTCACTTCAAGTAGTTTTCCTTCTGAGAAGAACTAGTTTTCTACTAAATGTATTAGTATTTAAAATGCTGTCTAACAGCTGATTCAGCAATTTACATTATAATTCTGCTTAATTTCTTTGAGAATTTAAAAATAAAGAATTTTTAGATACACATCAAACAGCTAAAAATGGTGGAGATACTCATGTGTTTGCTGTGATACGAGCAACTTAAGCCATATCTCACATTTGTGTTTAAAACAAGAACAGAGAAAGTTTTTCTTCTGACAGAAGTACAGTTATCAAGAACTTCAATAGTGTTCTGTCCAAAAATTACAGCAATTTAGCACACTGTTCTCTGGTAAGTTTGAGCCATGGAATTAGGGAATCCATTGCACTAGCTACTGTGAGAAAAACTTGTCCACATCTAATTGACTGGAATCACCATTGGCATCACTGTAACAGCAGAGAGGGGCTCCAACTTGCAGAAAACATACTGTTCCCTCTTCTCTACTCTTCTCACTATCCTCTTAGTTTTCCTGAAGTCAGTTACAAACACTAATTCTGCTGCTCTATTTTCTTAGTCTCAATGTAAAAAAAAAAAAAAAGCCTATTAGTTTCTGCAAAAGCAGAAAGATAATACCATGTTCCCTTCCTTGGGTAAGCCAGAGCACATTCATGTAAAGATGCAAAAGAATGAAGGAATTTCATCATCATGGCAATAACATGCAAAAAAAACAGATTAAACCAAAACCCCTGCATTAAAGAGATCGAGGGAAAGAATAACCCATAACAGGGTAGAGCTCATGGCACGGAAAGAGCTTGACAGCCCGAAATAATAGTGAGAGCAGATCTGGCTCACAAGACATCAAAGATCCATTACAACATGCCAACCTTATTAAACAGCCCATTCAGATTTCTTCACTGCCTCCCCACGCTGGACCGATTGGGTAAGGCTACGTTTCCTCAGCCAGTACCTCATGGAGAAACTGCCCTCCAATATTATCTTATTAAAGTACTGGTTAGGGAAGAGATCAAAGAGTAAACACAAAGCAAGGTCTCCACACCTTTAGAAATGGAAGACTCAGCAGTTGAAGGCTTTGGCTGAAAGAGTCACACAATATGAGACACTACAGAAAAAAACAAAAGAACCCACATAAACCAAGCAAAAACACGCACCCCATAAAGCTGGGTAAAATGGATTCTCTAGAGTTTTTCTAAAGGAAAAGGTCATGCAACTCTCCAACCTACAGCTGAGGCACAGCTTTTATCTCTGGTCAGCAAGGAGGGAGGGGGAGGGCATGAAGAGGGAAGTGCAGCTTGATTACATGAGAGAATTATTTCTAAAGGAACCTCTTCCCATTTTTCTTCAGCAGTCACACAAGCTGAAGTCACACATTCTGTGATTCCCCATTCATTACAGAAAAGCATGAAACTAGAGCATTAATCCATTGGGGTGCCTCATTTTGAGGCACCAGGATAGTAAAAATAATCTTAATTGGCCTGGGATAAACCACAGGCTGGGCTGAAAAACTCTTCACTAGATATACAAGCATTTAAACGAAAAGACCATTATCGATTAAAGAGAAAGTCCACTTCAGTGCAGATGCATCTCGCTGTGGATCACCAGTCAGTGCATCACATGAAGCACTGTCTCCAGGACCTTCAAGTATTCAGAACTTTCTAAATGCTATCAAGACATTGCTTAGAAACATGACTCACCTGCCACGTTCCCAAAACGGAGTTTTTAGTGTTTATACCAAAAAGTAGGGGAGAGACAACACTGATGTCTCCAACACAGGATTTATTTCACCTTCTTGTCAATGAGGTTCACACTCTTCTTACTGTTTTTCTTTTCTTTACAGCTTTGCCCAAATACACCCATGCTAAAAGCCTCTTTAGTGTTACACCAAAAGCCAGTGGTTGCTTCTTCTAAGGGTCCTGAAAGACAGGGGGGCTTGCCTGAGCTACCAGGCTTCCACTGCAGGAAATCCTTCACTGGCTCCTGAACCACCATACCTTATAAGGGGCTTTTAAGGTGAGTGAAGCTTGGCAATGGTTTCGCTTAAACTCCAGCACTGTAGGCTGCAGGGCCCCCTGAGTCACATCAAATGATGGGTTAATCAAGCATCTGCAGAGCACAGATGGGGTGCTAGCTACAGGCAGTGACCTTGAGCAGGGAAGGCTGACAACAAGTCTAGGGTCAACTAGATTAACTTTGCATTCACTAGCATTTCCAAATAATTACTCTGCATTAGGCTAAGATTATATTCATAAGCGCACACATGATTATCTACATAGTTCAAGGGCAAAAAAAAAAATGGAAGAAATAGGGGATATGCATCTTGCTCTGGCAGATTAATCCAGAACATACAAAGTCTGAAATGTTACCAAACTAATATGCTCACCCTACCCAGCTGAGAAAGGCAGAGAGATGCATTTTGGCTTCTAGATTTTCTTAAACAAGAAGAATTAGACTTCATTTCCCACCACAAATATGGCCAACTATATTTATTCACACTGAAGGTTCAGAAGGATGGAGAACTCTGGCTCTGTTAGCCTTATCAGAGTCCTGTTGCAAACAATGTTTTAATGAAATAACAGCAGAAAAGAGAGAGAAAAAAACCCAGACAACCAAAAACCAACACGAACCCAACCCACCACAGAAAAAACCACATTATTTTCTGAAGGAGCTGAGCTGCCTTCTGGAGTGAGAACAACGCAAGACTTCTAGCCTAGCCCCAGGTTAACAAGTTTCATTACACTCTAATACATAACAACGAGCTGAAGCATAAACAGGCTTTAAGAAAGAATCCAATGAAGTTACTCGATACCTGTACATTTCTCACCCCATTCACTCCTGACTACAAAAGTGAAATGCAGATCTGTTTATACAATAGCTGAGACACTGGTCTTGCTACACATGGAAATTGGTTTAAAAAGTTTACAATGCAAAACCAAATCATTTGTAATGAATCAGTTTTACACCTGCACTCGAAGGCAGAACATTAGTTCATGAGCACCAGCCCCGTTTCATTTGCAGGATGGTCACTTTAAACAGGTGTCATAAAATAAAGGTGACGTTAGTCTATCAAGCCTCAAAATGAAGACAATATAAATACACATGGAACAGTATAAAATGACAAACCAATGTTAAAAATAAAATTGCTCCATATTTACCTTTGTTTCCCAGGAGAAGGGAGCCGAGTGTTCATCTTGCCAAGTTATGTCCTGAAATGAAATTCAAGAATGACTAAAAATCAGAAGAGCAGTTTTACCTGCTCAGGAGCATCTTACAGATGACATTACATTGCACTCCACTACCACAGAACTTGCTGAAAAGTGAGAGCACTACTTAGAGATGGCACTGATTACATTTTAAGACTGACTGATAGCAAGTTCCCTGAGGGGAAGATTATAAATTTATAAGATACCAATTTAACCTACAAAATACATGAAGATTTAATTTAACCTGGTCTAAACCTCTTGAAACATCTTCCCTACAAGCAGCTTTAAAATTCATTATATTTCCCATTTTCTACTAGGCATTTTCTTTGGTAGCCAGTAAGAACACACAGGGACAGAACTAACAAGAGGAGCATGGGCCTTAGGGAAAGTAAGTCCCATTTCCACTCCTCCACAGACCAAAGTGCACATGTGCAACCAGGCAGTCACATGGCAGTGAAACAGCTGTGCATCCATCAGGCCAAGCCACAGCTGGATCCAGCCCTGACAAGACACGTCATTATGCCACTTCAGTGACGATCAGTCTGGAATAAGCACTCTGTGCTGTTCAAAGAGCCACACGATGTCCCGAGTAAAATCCCAAACTGAAAGAGCTTCTTCTAAGAAGCTATTTTTATGAAAACCATCCCAATTCGAGAAATTTAAATAATCTCTTCATACACTGCATCCCTCCAGGAATACATGCAACCCATACTGAAAAAAAAAAGGAATAAATAAACAGATAGATTTCCCCATTTGTTCAAGACTTGCAACAAAATATTCACAATGCTGTCCCTAGTCGTGGATGAGACTCATTTGTACGTTGGATGTTCATGTTGGTAGAGGTCATGAGCTGTACTCTCCATATTGGGTACACCACTGCTCGGCCACCCCAGTATAGCATGGGAGGAACCGGAATCGGAACCATGGGTGGAAGGAGAAAGGCCAGGAGTAATCATGCACAGGGAAGGAGAGGACAGGACATGACCCAAAGTTCTTGTTTCACATTCCTGCTGTTCAAAGAATAACAGAACTAGACCACGTTTTAAGCTAACACAGGAACTCCAGTCTTATTTCTGACCTCTGCCTTTATAGAAATACATTTTTCACACACCTGATAGCATTCTCCTGATCTGCCATCTCTTATTTCACCCTAAGCAGATTTTGTCAGCCAAGGGCTATGAAATCACAATTAGAAGTGTCTGAAGCCATCTCCTCAACATGAAAATGCATCATTCTCTAACTCTTATTCACCTGTAAAACCCAGGGTTTCTAGCAGCAAAGTATTTGTGGTATACATATGAGGATGAACCCATGCTCTTAGAAAGAACTGGGCTGATAGAGACCACCCAAAAAAAAAGGCCTGGGCACTGCTGGACCACATGCTCTGGCTGAAAAGGAAGTTTGGTACAGGAATTTTTTGCCAAGAACAGAAGTGTAATAGCAGATTCTCTCATTCCAGGAAATGGATACTCATATTTATTAACATTTAAGGGAAACAAAGGGAGTAAAAGTCTGCTTTTTAGTATCTGTTCTACATTCTCTCACAGTGTTTGCACTGTGGAGTGCTGCTACCGACATGGGAATGCCACACCACTTAGGGGGAGGATGCCTCACAGCAGGTGAGTGTCAAATAATTTCAAAATCATTTGAGGACTGTATCCATTGCCTCTGAAACCAGTGGAGTTGGCACTCTTTTTTCTGAAGCACGCATGACAAGAATCATAGTCCAGGAGGGAAGAGAGACAGGAAGTCCAGGCAACGGATTAAGTCTCACACACAAGGTAGGATCATAACCCTTCTGCCACACGGTGCCTGGACAAATCAATACTTATCTTCAACCACAGCAGGAAAGGGCAGAAATGAAGTCCAGCAACCAGTGGAACACTCCTACATGCGGTCACAGCACCTTAAGGTTCCAGACATGTAGGCTTCGCTGTCAGTGGGTTTTACCTAAGGAGTTTAAAGGAAGATCTGACTTCTTGCCATTAACAGGACATGCAAACCAGCAGAGGACCAGTTCTAAATTTGGGAGCAAGCAAAGACGATCCTTGTCCTGGATCTGAGACAGTCAGTTCTTTATTTTCCTGGATCTGAGGCAAGTGTAGACAGCAGCGGGAGGAACACCTCTCCACCCAGTGCTCCCTGCAGGTCCTCAACTCAGCAACAACACCGCTGCTGCAAGGAGCCCTTCTGACAGCAGGCTGCCTGCAGAGGGGTAGAAAAAGCAGCAAGGGGACGGCAGAGTGAGGTATGAGGTTGTTGTGCACCAGGATACGTCATTCCCTACAGGGCAGAGCAAGTCAGCCTCCTGCTTCACAGGCTCGGATGTCTTCTCAACCGCTGTTGCGGTCATTGGCATGTCAGCTTGTAATCTCAACATTCAGTTTAGGGAGACAAAAAGCTGCTGAGATGAATTAATGGTATTTTGGTACCAGCTGTTAAAAAGTTTCTGTTAGAGACAAAATCTAAGACTTTCATAGATTATCTCAAAAGACTGAAGTAGCACACACTTGTCAGGCAGGAGCAGTTCCCTGAAAGTAAAGGACCATAGATTTTCCTTCTTAAAAGGATGGCTTGTATCTCAGGCTGCACAGCGTAGGACAGCTCAGAGCAAGGAAGTCTGAGGAGCTTTGCCCTAATTCAAGAGATCTTCTTTGAGATCTAGCAAAGGATAAAATAGCGTATGACACGGTTTGAAGATACAAAGCTTCAAATCAGTTGATGTCTGTGATTATTTCAGTGTACTTCAAGCTAGGATGAAGGAAACACTTGTCAGGCTCTGTCTATTGCTAGGGAAGGAAGTTTCTGGGCTCCACCTCTTGTGCCTCACACAGAGGACATGTGGAGGACCAAGAGATAAACCAAAGAGCAACACAGTGGAACAGCTTACTGTCTGATGCGCCTGATTCACGTATATCACCAACAGAATCTGAGAAATCTCTGCTTTCTGTCGAATGACAAGTTTTCACATGCTTGAAGAAAATGTATTCAACTATTTCAATATTCACAAAAGTAAATTGCGAGTGAAAATTCTAGAGTAAAAGGTTTCAAGGCTATTTATCATCGGCACAGATTAGAAGAGATCCATATCTGATCAGCTTGTGTTTTCAGCACACAACAAATCCTTTTGCCATAAAGAGGACAAACAAATACACTTCTGTTCACCAGGATTAAAGAAACTATTCGTAAGAAACGGGGCCTCATGTAATACATTTCATAGCGAAAAAAAGAAAAAAAGATAAAAAAGAGAGAGGCAAAAATCCAGTCATACGCTTGACTTCAACAACCAGCTGCAGAATATGTAAAAACAAATCAAAACTACACTCGCTCGCTGTATGTAGGCAGCTTGCTGCAAAACAGCATCTGAATTTCAAAATGGAAGACACCGGTAGAAACGTGCCAGCGTATCTGACACGCACATTGCTCAGAGCCGCTGACAGTAACCAGGAAGACGCAAACCCACCAACAAATGAATCTTAGAAGTGTTATCAGAACAGGACTTGCTGGCTACTAGCATTCAAGCGCACTCAAAAGCTGCCCTGCATTCTTCGTTTTTTAAAAAGCACAAATCTGTAACAGGTCCAACATAAAACCTATTGGTACACTGGGTATTTGTTGCTTTAAAGCACTTTTAAGTAGGAGATAAAAGAGTCAATCCTTTGGCTCAGTGTCAAAGTTCTAAAGGCTAAGCCAAACAAACATTGTATTTGCCTTCAGGTAGGGAAGTCAAGCTTCCTGATTAAGAGACGGTGAATGAAGCTAAATGAACTCTCTTACCTGTCTATCCTTTACATAAAATGTTTACCACTTTCTAAAGCACGTGGTATTTTCTTCAATGAAAAGTTTAGTTATTTCAAGTCCAGTTCTTTGAGCTGCTGAGTACTGCTCAAACACTCGATAGCCCTTTAAAAAAAGAGGAACTAAAAATAAATAAATAAATAAATAAACAGACCTTAAATCCCTATGTACATCACACACTTGTGGCTAAAGAGGAACCATATTAAGAGAAAAGTGAGAACTTGTAAACTGAATGTCTAAACTATCTTTCACTGAACTAAACAGGGAGGATTCAGTGGCACCATTATCAAATTAGATGCTTTACACAAGCTGACAACTAGAGCAGTCAAAAAGTGGTAGCCTCTCATACACTGCTGGTTTTCCACCTATTCCTCTCATGATGGCTCATCATTTATGGTGCGTTTTAAAAATAGCCCATTACATTTATATTCAATCCTGGGTTCTATTTCTAGATTTCCCTCTGCTCAGTTAACTTTATTTTCTACCACTATGAGCATTAGAGATAAATGAAGAAATGCCAGCAACTGGAGGCTTGCTGGGAAAGAGGAAGCTCTGCATGGAGGCTGCAGCCTCCAAAAGCCCTCAGCCAGAAGGTCTGGACACAGAAAGCGATGCTGAAGTGACAACATTCTGTCTCAACACAGAAAAAGATGGTGAAGCAAACATCAGTCTCCTGGTGATGGGCCCATGTGTGATGATAGCAATTCAATCTTCAACAAACAGGACAAAACGTCTTTCATGGGGATGTTAAATGACCCTATTAGTCTGGAAGAGATGAAAAATACACGCATGACCTAAACCACATGACTCTAGAAAACAGAACAAGATAGAGAGGCAAGAGATGTTTGGTTTCAGTAGGACAAGGTGTTGGAAAATACCACAGCCTGCAATCCCATCAAGGTTATCGAGCTGGTGTATTTTGAGGTCTGTTTCAACTAGGCAATCTTAACTTGATGCCGTGGGGCCAACAGTGGACACGTAACAGCCGGTGTCAACAGCTGTTTGCACCCTCACCACGACAGCATGGTGCATGCAGGTAGATGTCAAGTGAACTGGGTGACACCTGACCCAACTCTGCTTGAGAGAGGAATTAGGGGAACTCTATGTGGGGAATTAGGGAGCCCAATTCCTGTACCTCCAATTTTTTCATCAAGCTTTTTGAGACGTTTTAAAACACCTTCGGTTCTTTGATAGCAAGATGGGAGATAAAAAAGCAGCTCTGGTGTCCTGGCACTGATCCGTTTTAGGAACTACATTCATAGCGCACCTACAGCTTCACTTAGACTCCGTAACTGGCAATGCCGCAATGAGGATAAGATAATGGAAAAGAAGGAGCAGCAGCATTCAGCTGACTCTAGACATTTGCTAAGTGCTCCAGCACTACGAAATGATGGGATTATGGCTACAGGATGTCACAGACCTGTGACTGCACATCTATTTTCTGTCACAGCCCTCCCACACAGCCAACATACTGTTTTGAAAATGTAAAGAGATGCTTATACTTTGAGAACTTACAGTCCTGGGCTACAAATTCAGGAGATGAGTTTGGTGTTTGAAAAGATATATTTGAAATAACAGGGGTGAGGAAGAGGGAAGCAATTGTCCAGAGATACAAAACCACTACAAATACCTCCTGGACTACCTTATCAAAGTGGTTACATGCATAAAAATGGGACTGAAATGGTTAGAGTCCTGGATGGCTAAATCAGTATCTCCAGCATTCAACCTTGTTCTGCTTTCTCTCAAGTCCTCCAAAGAACATGAGGTGAAAGAGATCAACTTTCCATGCTTAAGCAAGCACCGGTAGATCGCTACAGATTTCAACATCAGTTAACAGGGAAGATGAGCTGTGGATGGAAACATGAAGCTTTTGGAGCAGATGTCAGCGAGCACATCATCAGACCAAAACACATGGAAAGCACTGCAACATCAACAAGTGATTCTGAGGTGCGCAGACTACTCTGTTCCCTTGCCTCTGGATACCGTACACCGGCTCGGCGAGACTGCGACAGCAGCCGGACCAATCTAATTGCCCTAAGTGAGGGCTGGGTGACTATGGTATGTGCAGATAGGTCTTACAAAGAGGGCAGCAGTACAGCTCAGGAAGCTGTCAGACCAGAAGACATCAAGATAGTAATAAGGCTCTGTAGGCAAAGTAATTGCAAACCTGGAAAGTTGAACTGAAATGGCAAGAAACTGTCTGCAGTGGCTGTGTAACAGCAGGACAAGGAGGAAGAACTAGCGAGCCAGGGCATATGTCCAAGAATCAGGTCGAATGCCAGAAAGGGAGCGGGGCGAGAGGAAGTTATCAGATGAGGAGCCAGGAAAGGTTCCAAGGCTCAATAGTGGAGTTGGAAGAACTAAAATGGAAGTGGAGGATGCCAAAACGAGTGGAATCTCTTTTTTTCAGAAACACGATTTATATTAACTTCAGCTTGGAAGTCAAGGAGGAAGTCAGTTGAGGCAGATGCTTCCAAAATGAAACACTACATCAAATATTTTGATGAACCATGCCTTCTTTGGTTAACGACTACACAAACGCTAACGACAACATTATTTGTATCACAGCTGTATTTTAGGGGAAGAGAGGAAAGAAAACAACTTACCAAATTTTGGATGGACTCTTTAGTTGTTTTGTCAAGCAAGAAATTATTATTTCCATATAGTGCAGCACAACAATCTACAACACGCTCGCTTCCCTTCCCAATACACGTAATTCAAAGCAGAGCTTTGAATCCATGTAATTCAAAGCAAAGCACAGCAGAGCTGTCTGAGACTGGGAAAGCTGGACATATTTACTTTTCAGTCATTAAACTAAATCCTTTCACAATAACTCCAGGTTTAGGTTTCCTTTCAAAGATTGCTTGCACAACAAAATTTGCTGTCTTGGCGTGCTTCTATGTCTCTTTTTTTTCACCAGGAGTAAAGGTCTATTACTAGCGAATATTTATCCAGAATTTCTGGCATCACGGACTAAACAAAACTGAGCTGGACTATATATTCTCTAGCTCTAGATATGATGCGTGTGAAGCACACCATTCACACCTTCCTGACAGATGAAACACAGGCAGCTGCCTTCTAGCACAAAGCTGGTCGGGAACCATGATGCAGAGGATCTATATGCTTCAAACGCTTTTTACAAATCCCAATGCCAGGGATACTGGTGAAGAGGCTAAAAGCACCACTGTTCTCTTTAAATTGGATTGATGATTACAAATGCAAAAGCCGATTATTTTTTTCTAGTTGAAGCCACTTAAGTTAATTAACAATAGGTCACTTTAAGATATTATATGAACTTAGTGAAAGATACTGGCTTTGTAATCATACCAAGATGTAAAAGAAAACACAACAAAGGATATCTCATAAGTAGAATGAGAGAGATACAGTATCTGAAGAGCACTGTCTGGGCTTTGCTTGCATTGTTAGACCTTATTCTTCAAGGAATCACACTCGGTAACACGACCCATTGCTTTGGACCAGGCGTCCTTATACCTATGGATTTCTGGAAGGGCTAGCACACTTTGCCATTAGATAGATGGCTCTCAGAAGCTTCAAAATCCATACTTTTAACCATCTGTCTTTCCCCACCCTTGTTTTTCCTGGCATGTGACATGGAACAGGCTACATTTTTTTAAGGTGTCAAAAATACCAAGAGCTGGAATGTTTTCAGTGTTGTATTTTTAACCGTGTCTAAAATTAGAAACGAAAAGGAAGAGATTTAATTCAGTGTAAACATTCCCTACAGCCCATTTTCAGTTAAGGGACTATTTCCAGAGCTAGGCAGCGCCATGCCCAGCTTCCGAGGGGAGCTGGTACCGGCCTCTTCTCTCCGTCTCCGTTCTGCAAAACCCACTTCAGAGTGACTTCGGCTTCTGTCGGACAAACTCCGACTCGGTGCCTCTCCTGCTTTTAGGGTCTGAGCAAGTACCCTCGCTCACAGCGTAACACACCGCCCTCCTGCACAATCACGGAAGGGGGAAGAGAAATCAATCTCATCACCAGGGCAACTCTCCCCGTTGCCAACGACTAGAAACACCCGCTCCTCTCTCTCCCTCTCTCTCTCTGCACCGCCGAGCGCCGGCTCACGCCAGCAGAAGCAGCCGTGAAGCCGGAGCAAGGCTACGGCCACCCCGACGGCCCCCCGGCCCTGCGGCGGCTCCGCGCACCT